>CM021744.1:1364942-1552001 GCA_011075105.1 Heteronetta atricapilla | reverse complement strand
TCTGTTTGTTCAATGAAAAGCATGGTCCTTAGAACATGAACTTCATGGTTACCCAGACCAAAAAGTCTAAAAGTGATAAGCAAAGACTTATCACTTACTTCAGAAAAGCCTGTTTTAAAAGTTGGCACAAAAATAGTTGCTGAAATTAATTTAGGTTTCTGATTTTAGTTAACCCACACATTGAAGATTACAGCGTTTATTTTCTTTGGCAAGTCCAGAACACAAACTTCACACAAAATAGTTACGCTTTCATCAAGCACCTAGTCAGCATGCAGGCTTAGACTGAAAATTAGTTCTGTTCTCAACTAAGGATTCACTATGAAAGTTTCCAAATTTTGTACCCACTTCCTTCCTCCTGGTCCACCAAAAGCCTCTTAATAACTAAGTAAGAAACAGCATCAAGCAGCAATAAAATCCACAAAATGTTTTGCCACTCACCTCTTATACCTCCAGCTGCCTCTTCTGTTTTGCTGACTTCCTCGGCCACCCAATCTGCCGGACCTTCCTTGCCTGTTGAACCTGTCGACTTCTTCATAGTCCTCTCCACCTATAACACCTGAACAGGAGGGAGGGTTGATCATTCTTAAAGTTATTTCTCTAACCTGGGCATCACACTATGCCTGAAAAGGAGCAAAAAATACACTAGTACAAATAAACCTATCTTGATTTCCTTCTGATGATTAAGTAGTCTATGTAACCTCCAGGAGCGCTGCATTAGTGGTTAGACTTGATGATCTTAGAGTCTTTTCCAACATAATGATTCTATGAGTGAAATATATTTTGCAGTATATAGATGCCACGTATTTAAACCTGCAAAGTGAGTTTTGAGTAACCTCATTTTTATGCAGATTTCTCTATATAAACTACAAGTCTGTATGTATCTCAGTCTCATAAGTTCATCATTACTTCATATTAACCGTAATATAAGTAATTAGCGTAATTACAAATTGGAGAAGAAAGTCAGTGATCAGAATCATTTGCTCTAGCTTCCCTAAAATGATGCATCATCACTGAATCCACATATGGGAGAAAAAAAAACAGAGAATAATTTAAGAAGGAAAAGATCTCTGGTGGTCATCTGCTCCTTCCCCTTGCTCACAGCAAGGCAAACTCCAAAATGACATCAGGCTGCTCAGGGTCCAGCCACACTTACCTTCCGTTCTCCTCTGGTGCCTAGGAGCATAGGTAAACTGAAGGTCTATCTGCCGGTTCTGCCTGGCCTCGGCCCTGTTCTTGCTGTGGCAGGCTGTTTTGTGCGCTTTATAATCTATTTCTGTGCGGAAAGCGTGGGTAAACTGTTCTGTACTGCACCGGCCCTCTTCGCAAAGGAAGTGCTTTTCGCGGAAGTGTTCACGAAGGTATTCATAATCACTGGAAAGACAACAGAGGCTGAGCTGCAACTTTCCCAACACATTTTCCTAATGGTATACAGTTGTTCTTTATTCCATCTTGCAAAGAACCAACTGCCTAGGCTTGTCTTTATCTCCAGGCAAGTTTTCCAATTGAAACCATTTCTGTGTAGTCTAGACGCATACTTTAATGCATAATCCCAGGCGTTAAGCTGAAACTACGGGATGATACTTGTCACATCCAGCTGTACGCAAGGCACGTGTTTCATGAAGGAAAGTTTACTTTATCTGCTTTGCACGTAAATGGGGTAGTATTAAAGTTCACACACTACACTGCTGCAGACACCGGCCTGTCACACTCCAAAACGTAACTTAACACCCAACATTAACATTGATGAGGATGGCTTTAAAGCATGAACTAGACAGCAAGTAGATACTGCAGCTATTGGTTTAAGGAACAAGAGAGCCTACAGCAATCTGCTCCCACATTCTTGCCCTCTGTCTTCAAGCACTATTCTTACTAAAACTCAAAGCAGATTGAAACAATTTATCTGAAATTTAAGCTACAGAAAGAGAATTTAAACTTTCACAAACCTGTAGTATTCCTGAGCACCATCAGAGTCACAGAAGTGACAAAAATAATGATCTCGTCTTAGATGTTTCAGTAACTCATCATTATCCAAATAACGCTCGTCACAAAATTTACACAGGGGATGCCCACGATGAGAGGTGTCATCTGGATCTCCGTGGATTCGATGGCGAGCAAGGTCCTTACGAGTATACCATTTCCGTTCGTATGTAAAAATCTGGAGAAATACACAGAATGGAATAAGCCAGGCTCTGCACAACTTGTTCACTTGCAGGAGTCAAAGACTTGCTTTAGAAAGACGCAATTTGACAACAGACACCTGAAATTTTCAGTGAACAGGAACCAAAATTCAAGAGATTGAACGAAATTACATCTCACTTGTATTTTACTCACCTCACACATTGGAAACAGACCTAATTCACTTTTTTTCCTTTCACAAGTGTGTGAATTAACATAACGTAACAAACTTTTAAACCTCTGTTGGAAAAAAGGCCTATTTTTTTATGAAAGTTCAGCATTTTGCATGCTAACTCAGGAAAAAAAAAGTGGAAGAGAACTGCTTCTCAGACAGCAACTACCCCAACATAGCTACAAACAGATGATACAGTTCAATGAGCAAATTCTGCAGTCTTCTGTCGATACTAATGCAAGCTATTTTAGTAGAAAGGGTTCTGAAGATACCAAAAAGATCAATACACCCTTGAGAACAGAATATCCTTTATTTCTTGCCTCCTTATTCCAGGAAAAGGCTCACTTGGCTTAGCTAGGGTTGATTGACCAAAGCTTCTATGAGTTTAAGAACTTCACTGCAGCCCATATGGAACCTTCCTCCAAAATAAAAATGTGCTGCGGTATTCTGAAATTAAAAGCCAACAAATTCTACTGTAGTTTGTGACGTCTCTGGGAGAGATGATGATAAACAAGTTTTAGTGATGGTTACTTAGGCTGACTGTGGAAACACCTCTTAACCAGAGTTCAAAGGACACTGCAACCAGCAGAAGGTGTGCTGGCCTCTCCAGCTCCCTTCCCTTGAATTAGCACTATTGATTGCACAACCACAGAAAAGAGAATCAAATTAGTTCAGTGAAAGCTAACCCTGCAAAAAAGATGCATTGGTATTCATTCATCTCAACCCCGACCACTTCTGGATCTTGTCCCTTTTGGCAATAACCTACCGTTCAACCGGCATAAACCAGCTGTGACACCACCACCTAAATGCATTTCTCTAAGTTGATACTCTTGTACAAAACCGTGTGTATCGAGTTCTAAAAAAAACTGCTCATGAATTAAATTCCTCCTACAACAATACACAATGCTGACAACTATTAGACACAGAGGTTAGCAGTCCTAGCACTCGTTTAACAGCAGCTGCTGATTTTGTCTGACATGCTATTCAGACACAGGAAAACACACCAGCTCTAGGGGAAGGTGGAATTCTGACTTTGAGACTGAAAAGAGCATTGCCTGACTGGCGTAACAGCAGCTGGCCTATCGGAAATGTAGGTGGGCTAAGCAAAAAGGACTATGATGGTGATAGGAAGATGTGCAGCTTTAAGACCCAGTACAGGCAGACAACTCAGCTTTCCAGTAACTGCTGTATCGTTACCAGGTTGTAACACACATTTTAAAACAGCCTCGGTCATTTTGTACGTGTGCACATCAGTGGACCTCAATTGCAGACAAGAGTTAAATTTCATTTTCCAATCAAATCAACAAGATACAGGAAATTTGCTCTGAACAAATAAACAAGATAATGAAATATAATTATAGTTCATTAAACCAGCAAGATGGACTCTCATCCTGTACATGAGTCAACTGTAAATGCTATGTTGTCTCTGATCTGAGAGAGAAATCCACCATGCCAATGTACGCTCTGCTTTCTGAACTGGCACTGATATTTTTTCAGTTTCAGTTTGTAAAGTCATCACAAGTCTTAACAGATATCACATCTCTAGTTGCAGCTGCAGTGCCTACAACTCAGGACTAACTTCCTACGGGACAGTTCGGGTTTGTTATTTACATACACTGCGGGGGAGGAGCTAACCTCAGAAGGTTATTAACATGGTCGGGTTTAATTTAAAACATAATCCATTCAGGCCTCTTTCATTAATCAGGTTATGAAAGAAAGCAGAGTTAAAAGGAAGCAACTGGCCTGGCTGCAGGCAGACAGAAGAAACTTCAAAGGCAAACTGGTGCTGTTCAGCCACCCCCCGCTTCCCACCTCCCCGGGTACCTTGCAGGTCACGTAAAGGCTCAGCCCTCCTTCCCACGTTGGACACAGAACTAGCTCACCTTTAAGTGTTTAACACAGAGCTTGCAACAGAAGAGCTCATGCTGCTTTCTCATGTGCTGTTCCAGATCTGCAAACGTGTTGAATGGCTTCAGATCCGGACACAAAAAGCATTCATGCTGCAGCAACTTCCTAAGGGACAAAGAAAGATTTACTAAATATTATCCAATTCCCTCTCAGCAGCCCAACACCTTTATCAAAACCAAGTGTTGTGTCAGAATTCTGCATTTTTATAGCCCCCCCCAGCAATCTGCAATGAGGTTAGCGTCCTGCTTACTCCAAAAATACTTTGTCATCCGCCAGGAACAGGACAGAACCAAATGACAAGGAGGCTCTAACAAGGAGGCAGGAAAGGAGCCGAACAGCTGCTGTCTAGGAAATCCTCTAGCAGTACACCATTTGCACGTGGACTGGAACATGCCCGTGCAACAACCCCTGGCTTGCTGAAGGTTCAGCTGATGCCTGCAAGGTTCACATCTAGTTTAATTGCGCTTTCTACTGCAGAAACCAAATATATGATGGGGGGTCATAAAAAAAAAAATGTAATAGGAAAGGAGAAAAAGGAGCAACTCCAATGCTTCCCAACCAGAGCTGAAGGCACAGCACTGGTCTCAGAAGCAGACCCCACTCACGTGCACTTGATTTCTGCCCCCAGAACAGCAACCTCAGCAGCTCTCCAGAAATCAGATCATCAAAAGCAATTCCCAGAGCTGGTGTGTAATTCATCAGGACGTTTCCAACTGCTTCTGCTCGCTAAAGCCCATTGCCCAATTCCATAAATTGGAAGTCACACAAAATTATAAATGTATCAAAGCTACACTTTTAGCCCCGATCAGGTTAGATTAGATAAAATGTGTGACTCTCCAAGAAAAAGGTGCCACTGCCTATATGCTTTCACCTTTTTTTGATCTTCTTTCCTTTTAAGTAGCCTTAACTAAACTTAAAGCTTCATACTAAGAGTGTTATGAGAAGTATTTTCAGAACAGGATGCTGATGCCACATTTTTACCTGTGTTTTTTTTTTACTTCACCCTTTTTCTTTCCCACTTAGAACTAACGTCTTTGCAGGAAGAAGAGGACGCTCTGCTTTTAATCTGAGGCAGCACACAAATGATTTTGAGTAGTGCTTACACAACGCAGGAATAAATAACATTATCATAGTAATTTTGCCTTTACTAATTTACAGGCCATACAAGGAATTGAAAGCCTTCCAGCAAGTTTGCTGTTGGTAAAGAAGCAAAAAGCAACTTTTCTTGACAGAGCAACACTCCTGTATTACGCTTCTGTACATCTAACACCCCAGGGTTTGAGGAGCTGCTCTCTCTGACAGCCGTGGTACTGAGAGCTCATGCCAAGCGTGCCGCTCCAGCTCCTCATCCCGCCAAAGCCACCTGCGCTGCCTGGTGAGTGACGCGCGCAGCACGGCAGCCAGCATTTCCATACACCAAAACCACACTGCTCTAGTAAAGCACGCATTTCCGGCCACGTAACGCAGATAAGAGTATGTGTTTTAGGGATACGGTACGGACAGGAGTTCCGGCACTTACCTGTACAGCGCATAAACCTCCGCATCCATAAAATAAATGTCGTATTTCTTCTCATGCTGCAGCTGGTTAAGTGCTATAGTTGAGAAGGATGTAAGCTTCCGTCCGAAGACGACCTGTGGGCAACACAACACAGGAATCAGACAGAGAACACGTGGGCTGCACGGCCGTTGGGATTACGGAGCAGCTCCTCAGCACAGACTTTGTCGGGGATCTCGTTGTAGGCTAAGGCTTGGACAACACGCCCCGAGCCGTGCCAGGCCCAGCTGCCTGTCACCACCAGCTACCGTCCCCACGGCTGTCAGCAAGGCAGCGTGACGGCTGCTTATCAACCTCCAGCAGGAGCACCAGGCACAGGGGGTGGAACTGGCCTGGTCTTTGGATTTTGAACTGGATTAGGAAACTCTTTTATGATGCTTTGCTACCGCAGCCACGCTGAGAGTAAATATCTGCAAGCAATCCAACCCATTCTGCAGCGTCTGTCCAGAGCCCCGCACTCAGCTGCCTCCTGGCAGAAGACCAGGCAGACTTAGAGCCTACAAGTGAAAAGTGGTGGCACTCAGAGCCTGACCGGGAAACCGCGGCTGCTTCTTTCCTTTCTCACCAGCAAAGGGAAAAGCAGAATGCTTACTTCTCTTCCCAAAGTATTTGTGCCACGTACCCCTTCCGAGGGAACCTGGCTGCTCCCTGGGCAGCACAGCGCAGCCACCCGCAGGGCTGCGTCCTTCCCGAGAAGTCCCGTGCCCTCAGGGTGCCACAGCACGCCCCTGGTTTGGGAAATGCTGGTGGGGCAGCAATACTGACGGAACAGCTGGAATTCCCTGCAGCAGCTCAGGAAGGCTAGGACACGAGTATGCTAATCGTCCCGAGCTGTCACAGCACATACAGTAACTCTGGAAATATTTGCAGCCTTAATAAAAGCATTCCATTATATAATACACGTGCGTTCAGTCGCGTTAAGTCACTCCTCCGTCCCTGTTGTGCTGAAATACCTTGGAGCGAGTTGTGTGCCTTTGTGTGTGCGTTTTCTTAAAGCTTTCTTT
This sequence comes from Heteronetta atricapilla, assembly GCA_011075105.1. NCBI lineage: Eukaryota > Metazoa > Chordata > Aves > Anseriformes > Anatidae > Heteronetta > Heteronetta atricapilla. The sequence goes on along the minus strand of CM021744.1, from coordinate 1,545,187 downwards.
ACAGCCAGGCTACTACTAAGGTAACCAAAGCGTTTCTTATATATACACAGACACACACACCTCTGTGAAATACCAAGCTTAAAATAAAGATAATACAAGTCTAAGTCTGTTGGATAAATGCCTAACTTCAGCTATTTAAAAAAATAGTTTAGTGAAGTTCTATAGGCCTCTGTTTCACCACAACCTGAAGCACGCTTTGGAACAGAGGAATGGGTCCCAGCAAAGCAGATTTTATCACAGTTCAACACAACATGAAGCAAACACGCCGACTGATCCTCCACGCCTGATCCAAGTATACGTCAGGGTTGCTTTCCAGGTCAACAAGTAATCCTTCCTAACTCCAGCACAGCAATTGCACACCGCTGAGAGCACGCATTACCATAACGAGTCTATCCTGCTTTCTCCTCCATGTGTTCCGCGGTGCCAGCCATCTTTGGAGCTAGTTCCATTTCCTCTGGATGTGGGACTTACCAGGTCAATCTACACTGGTCAGGACAGCACCAGCTGAGGTCTGGTAGAGCTGTCCTTGCCTCTTCTAATTCCACACACACCGTGAAAATGAAGAGACCCCATTTTAGATCCCGCTCACACGACCAGGTCATTCAAGGACAGCCCTGACGCTGTTCATGCCCCCCCAGAATCTTTTTTCTCTCCTTGGGGCAGCCGGGTGCACACAGAGCAGCGGTACAGCAGCGCTTCAAGGGGGAAAAGCACCCAGCCGTTAAGAAAGACCTCTCGGGCAACACTCACAGAAGGGTCGCTTTTACCAGTTAACACATCAGAGAAAAAGATGTCTTAACGAACCAAAGTTCAGGCCGCATAACAGCAATTATTACAAACCCAGGAAGATCTCAAGGTTAACAGGCCTCCTGCGACCCCAAGACAAGCAGCGTTAAGGCAGAAGAGCAACATCACAGTTGGCTTCTTCCGAGTACAGAAGAGGCAGAGCAGCAGCTGCCCAGAGGATGATCAGCAACAAAACTCCCTTTTTAACTTTCTATCTTTCCCCGCACAGAGACTACTCGTGCGCTACTGAGGTCAGCTTAAAAAAACCACATCAACATGTCCGGCCTCCACGAAGTCTGAGGATCTTGAGCATGCAGTCTAAGATCTTCAGTCCCCCCAAACTATTCGAACAACACGAAAAGCAGCCAAAGGAACCAGAATTAGTGGGGGGGAAGAGAGGTGTCCCCTTTTGTCACGGGGAGAGGAACAGCTCCCCTGGTAGACTTGTTTCACTCCATTTCCTAAAGCCCCTCAGTGTGACTTCTCACACACCACTAGTAACAATTCTTTTCTTCTAAAAGCTTTTCTCTCTTTTCCTCTAACAGCTTTTCCTTCTAAAAGCGTTTCTCCCACCACATCGGTTCAGATACGAGTATTTTTTTCTGCCAACACCCCTGACCAAAGTTTCCTCGCCCAGTCCCCGCTGGCACCAGACCCCCCCCACCCCATCCCCGCAGGTTCGGGGCCCCTTCCCCAAAGCCCTGCCAGGGGGTCCCTTGCCACGACACCCCCGGGGAAGAAGGAGCACGGAGCTCACGGAGCGCCCCCACACCCCACAGCGGGGCTCACGCCAGCGGGACCCGGAGGGGAACCGCAGGGCGAAGCCAGCGGGGCACGGGGCGGGCCCGGCCCTGAGCTCGGAGCCTCCCGAGCCCCCGGAACCCGGCCGGGGGCAGCGCCCGGCCCGGAGCCCTCAGCGGGGCCCGGCCCCGTCCCTCAGCCCCGCGGCGGTGCCGACCTGGCGCAGCTCCTCGCGGCACACGGCGCAGTACCGCACGCCGCACAGCGCCCGCATCCGCACGGAGCAGCGGTAGCAGATGGGGTGGTCGCAGCGGCCCAGCGCCACCACGTCGAGCTCCCCGCAGCACAGCACGCACGGCCCCTCCGCCGGCCCCGCCGCGCCGCAGCCCGGGCCCGGCCCCGAGGCCGCCATGGCGGCGCCGACCCCGCCGCGGCCTAGGCCCCGCTCCGCCTAGCAACCGCCCGCGCCACCGAGACGCGGCCTAGAGCGCCGCCCGGCACGGCCCGGCGCGCGACGCTCTGGCCGACGGACGACCATAGAGAGCGGTGCCCGCCCGGGCTGGCCGCACAGTCTCCGCCCCCCTCACCCCGCCCATTACCCTCCGAGGGCGTCCCGCGACGCCACGCCCCGTGACGTCACGCGCGTCCGCCAGCTCCGACCATAGAGCAGGAGGCCAGAGCGGCGCGCTAGCCGTGCCCTTACAGGCCCCCTCTAGCCGCCTCTCGCTGCTCCGCGCCGGCCGGTACCGGCACCCGGCGGAGGACCCTCAGCGCTCTGGGGGCTGGCAGCTGGGTTTGGCCTCCCCCGGCCGGGGACAGCGCTGTGAGGGACTGCGGGAGGCCTCAGCCCTGTCACAGGGCCGGGCCCTGTCACACGGCCGGTGGCATACCGGGCATCGGTGGCACAAAGACACTACAAAAATAAGCGAAAAACGTTAAAAACGTAGCAGAAACGCTGTGTGAAACCATAACCGGCGCACCAACGGGCGTGTCTGCGTTAGCACACGTTACACTGCCTTACAGAGAGCCGCCGCTGCCGGGCCGCGTGGTACCGCAGCCCCCGGCCCCCCGTAGCAGCAGCGCCGGTTTGTTGGGCCCCGAAACGCTCCTGGCCCTGCTCCGGGGCCCGAGGCCGCGTGTTCCGTGGCTGTGTCACAGCCGGAGCCGCAGCGCCTCAGACGGAAGGGGGTGCTCCAGGAGCGCGGAGAGCGGCCGGCTCAGCAGCCATGTTCCTGTGGAAGGCAGCTATAAAGCACAAAAGCTGCTTGCCGACAGCGCGGGGGCACCCCCACCAGCCGTCCTTCCAACTTCTACATCTCCCAGCTTTTTCTTATCCTGGGTTCCCACAAAATGCCCTGTCCGGGGTCACTTTCCACGTGTGACAATCAGAGCAGATCACCCTCAAACACAGGAATTCGGCTGCTAGATCGATCTAAACAACTCTCAAGAAACTCCAAGACCGTGGCATGAGGCGCTGGCTCTGCCACATCATCGCGTGTGTCACCAGATGAGCATCACGTCACCGCGATGAGCAAACATTCCTGGAGTCCTATCCCCTGAGTCAAAGGCTGCCAGCTGTCCTAGAAATGACAAAATGGCCCAATTTTCCTGGGCTCCTCCCGTGACTTGTAGAGCTGGTGTTAGAGGGCGGCTGAGGAGCGGTTCCGGGACACGCCATGCCTCAGCGAAGCCAGGCAATGGTGGAGGCTCCGGTTACTTGGTGGCACAATATGATAACTCCTAAAGATAAAACATCTCAAAATAAAGTCAGTTTTCTAGGAAGGGAAAACCACATTAAAGCACACATTAAAATGTACTGTAAAATCTTAGGACCTGCTCTTGTGCAACACTGCTAGCTGGAAGACTGGATGAGCAGCACTTCCATCATTCAGATCTGCTTCCTTTTCACTGAATTCCTTGTCATCTGAGTTAAAAGAGGGTCCTCATTCCTGTGATGCATAAACAATTATTTTAGGACAAAAACATAGCGAGTTCGTTAAAATGTGTCGTGATGTTATTTAGTCCAAAACCATCAGCATTTAAGAACATCTGCAGTAAAATAAATAAAGTAATAGATTAGATAAGTATTTTGGAAAACAGATAAGCTAAGTAATTCAATATTTGGGGTTGCTGGATACAGCAGGTAATATTTACTTTCTCCCAAAGAGACCCATTTATCACACTTCAAAGTAGAGAGTAGATAATACATGTCTTTTTGGTAATCAACATTAAAGTGTGTTTGGGTGGGGCTATATTAAATAATTAGGAATGACTGAGGATGTTGGCTGTAATTACTTCAGGAAATGTAACCCCCCCCTTCTGAATTAATGATACTGTTGAAAATGTTTTTGTGTCAAAACTGCATCACACAATTTTGGAGAGCAATTAGCATGAAATGAGATGGAGGCTGCTGACAGTAATGTGCTGTCTTAAGTGTCACTCGTCTGTGAAATTACGCAAGTACCCCAGCACTGTGGCTGAGCATAGGATAATAAATATACCTGCATAATTAGCCTTAAAAGTGATATTACTCATCACAATGAACATTGTGACAAAGCAGCTGGCCAGACCTGGACTTTGTACTTTTCAGAATTCACCCCAAGGGTCTCAGTTTTGTGGGTAGGAACAGACCTGAGGCACCGCTTCCCGCAGCCCCGGAGTGCTGAGGACCTAATCCTGCAAACTGTGGCCCTACAAGCGTGCTTTTCCCATCAGTGCCTGTGTGATGTTCCTGGTGAAAGGAAGCACCTGGCTCTTTTCCAGGGTGCCACGGCGGCTTGCAGGCAGCAGTCCTGTCAGCTGGGGAATTTTCTGCTTCTCGGATAATAGTACTTCCATCAGCAACACAAGCTCAACGTTTTTTTTGTTGTTGTTGTTGTTTGTTTGTTTGTTTGTTTGTTGTTTTTGTTTTCCTACGAGTCAGACTTTGCAGCCTCACAAAGTCCTCAACTTTAAAGTGGATCCAGGAAGTTTATTTTGAACAAAGAGCATGTAAGGTTGTTAATCCTTCCAGTGCAAGCTGGGAGGCCAGATCCAGACTGTCCTCTGCAAGTAACTGTCTGATGATTAAAACAAACCTGGTCCATGTGCTTCTGGCACACTGCCGATGCAGCCTTCGGCAGAGGTTAGGTCTCCTTAACTCCTGCCTCTGCTCCTTACTCCATGACACTGCCAAATAGCAGGTCTGAACAACCCCCTGTGATGTTATAAACTGTAAGAAAAAAGTTACCTGTGCCATTTCAGTATCATTGCAGAAGATGCTACCTATTTCTTGATGTCTGGACCTTCAGCAAGTCAAACGAAGAATTGCTAAAAAGCCAACACTCCATCTTTTCTCCAAAGTTGGTTTTCAACTCATCATCATTCTGAAAAATCATACTGCCAGCATGTGTGAGTCACGGGGGTAGATTAATTTATTTCACAGTGCAAAGAGGTTTTTATAATATACTCTTTCAATGGATTGAATCATTCTTCGCTGATGACTTAAGGATGCTGTTTTATTTCTCTCTGGATTGCAAATGGAGTCTGGATCTCATCACTAAGTGTGACCCAAAACTATAAAGAAATATAATCATATATAATTAACTAGGCTTCAGTGTGTCATTTCTTGGTTGGTACTTAGTTCTATGTGTTGTCAAGATGGTAATATTTTTGTCCCAAGATAAAGGGTTAATAATGATGCTCGTGGTAGTTAATCTGCATGTTTAATTGCTAAATATTACATGATAATCTCAGAAGAAAAAGGCACTCTTCGAGTCATTTAATCAGCAATAAATATACTTTGGAATAATTGATAACTCTGCAGATGAGTTTTCTTCATAGATTTTTTTCAAATCCATTTTACTCAGAAGAGCAGCAGATCAAATATTTATAGTTTAGCACTAAAATACTGCCAAAGTGTAGACCTAAAGGTTATGCCTTAGATTAATTTCACACTCACAGCTTGAGGCGGATGCGGTTCATTTGCAGTGAAGATACTTAGTGCATAGTAGCGAGATACACTTTCATTTGACGAAGTTTGTTAAAAGTCACAATTTTCTCAGAGCTTAATACATTTTTTAAGTCTCAGGCCCTCTGTTTAGCCGCAAAGGAGGTAGCTGGGTCTGTGTTTCTCCCTCTGTTTTGTCCGGGAGCGTGCCAGTGGCAGCGGTCCAGCATCAGCAGTGGCCCAGCCTCTGCTGTCACCTCATCCTGTGGCCAGCAGCGCCTGGCAGCGTGGCGGGGCAGGGTCTGCAGTCACCCAGCCCTTGCAGGGTGCTGGCTTCTGTGTCTGCAGGCCTGGAGGTGGAAGCTGAAGCTGTGTACGAGCACGGGGCAGCGCCAGGCTCCTCCTTCCAGCGGGGCTGCAAGCTGTGCCTTCATGCATGTTCCTCACTTCGAGGCAGGCCTAACTTTACAGCCCTGGACATCGTAGTCTGTAGAGAACAGTGCATTTTTCTAATCAGTTTATGCTATTAAAAATCAGCATTGTTTGTCCCAAGCACACTGCGTTGCCTTCCCCCAAGACGTCCCCTTGTCAGGCCGTGCATGCTGGAACCAGTTTTTCAGCATTTCAGGGTGTGCAGGTGTCGGTGGGGTTTGGCCATTTTTTAGTCTCAGTTTTGGATCAAACATGCCAACGACTGTATCTGTGAGACTGGAGGAAAGGTGGCCTGTTATTTTCCCACATTTAAAAAATACCCCAACCTGCAATTATTAATCACACCGGCTGTTCACCTGTTTTAAGGGAAGCTTGTTTTTCTTTCTACGGGTTCAATTGCGGAGGCATACAAAGGCTTGTATGGCTCCATTTGCCGATAGGCACAATGCACTTTGTAAGATTTCAGATTTCACGAGGGAATTTTCCTCCAAAATCTAAATGTGAGAAAAAAACATAATTTAGTGCTACAAGCTTTTCTGAAAAGCGGTGGTTCCTTAAAGGGGGAGAGGATGAGCAGGGAGGGGAGCTATCCTTAAAGCATAAATAGAGGTACATGCTGGGAAGCAGAGTTGTATTTTAAGGCATTTGTAAACACTAGCCTAGTGATAGAGTTTTCTTTAGCAACTGCATGTTGGAGGATGAGAGCACGCTAAGTGCAGCTAACAGAAAGCGTAGTACCTCGACGGGAATTCAAAGAAACAGCGGGGGGAAGAAGCGGCATTAAGCTTTCAAAGTGAAGAGCCAATGTGCAAATTCCCAGAACAGGAAGAGGGCCTCAAGAGAGCTCGGCTTTCAAATAACATCAAGGCAGCTAACATAAATGGACAGAAGCAAAGCAAAGGCAGCGCCGAGCTGCCTCCTGCCTGCAGTGATTGCACCGGGAGCAGAGCTCGTGGGGCCATGGGACTGGGCACTGCAGCACGGGGGCTTCAGTGGTGCTTGGGAAGCTGAGCTGTGACCCAGCCCCAGACACCAGCACCCGGTCAGCCCTGGTAAATGCCTGGAGGTCTAGGTGTGCTTTTTCAGACTGGGATGTTTTTCCACCCCCTTTTTCATTGGGCAGGCTCAGAAGGCTCCTGGCTCCTCGTCCTGGCCAAGCAGACTGCTCTGAGGGATGTCATTTTTTTGTGTGCTGCTGGATTTTAGGGGTGTCCATCTCACACCTACAAGGACTGCAAAAATAACTAAGAATTGCATGCCATCAGTGTAGGACATTGTGCTTTTTATTGCAACACAGTTGTAGCACATTTAATTCCACTTGTAAGGATGGCCCAGGAACAGGACTGCTAATGTGCCTCCTTTTTGATATCTCAGAGGGTTTTACAAACATAGCTCTTAATCTGGCAGTGTTCATGCCAAACCAAACACGCTCCACCTGTGCAGAGTTGCTTAAAGACAAATTTTGTTCTCAGCTATATGCCTTGAAGCCCTCTGCTCCAATTATCTTACACACATATAATTGTGTGTACAATATAGCCTCAACTAATTAAATTTCAGGAAAATAGGAGAGCACTTCAGTGTTGTGTGGGATTTGGTTAAGAGATCTCAGAGCTGTCAAAGAAAAGATTCATCTCACAACTCTTCCTCCTTACAGTAAACATGCCTCAGATCGGAGCCAAATATACTCTGCACTTCACACATCTGGGTATTAGCTCACTTTCATTATTGTAAATTACTTCCAGGAGAAAGACTGAATCATGGAATGGAGGGGGCTGAGAAATCTGCTTGCCTTAGAGACATTCATTTGATGTCATCCTTTTTTCCCCTGCTCTTTTACCTGCTTTTCGGATTTTCATCTTTGTTGCTTCCTTATTGCTTTTCTAAGGCAATATTGTCATAGCACATCCTTGTGTTTTTTTCATCATGATCCATCGGTGCTGCTATGCCGTGTCCAAACCACACAGTGATGGCATTGCTTCAGCCCCTGAGATGTTTAGAGGCTCTCCTAATACTCTGCCAGAGGCTGGAGGCAAAAGAGGCCAAATGTAGGCTTGGATGGGTGGGTGATCTGTGTGTCTCTGACAGCCCATCCCTCCACACCAGTGGTCCCATCAGAGCCAGGTTCGTGTGTCTGAGTCACGTAGGAGGTGCGGGACTGTGCCCGTGCTTGCGAGATGCCGGCCTGCTTCGTTATGAAGTGACCAATTAGCCCGGCGTGGTGGGCAGCGCAGGGGGCCTGGGGCTGCATCTCCGCTCGGGTTTTGTCTCTGATCAGCACTTGGGTTATTCCCTCTCCGTACCTCAGTTTTAAGCAGAAATCATTCCACTGACTCAGCTGGGTGCAATGGGCCTTAATTGTTGTCTATAAAGGGCTTTGGAATCCGAAGTGATCGACGCCGTGAGCGTGTGTGCAGTTAGGAGCTGCGTGCCGTGCTGGGGGCTCAGCCGGGGCCTGAGCGAACAAACAAGCTCATTTGGCTTGGAATGCCAATGCTAGGAAACTATGCAAAAGCACCCTGAGTCGGGCTTTTTATTTTATTTTTTATTTTTTGAAATTTAGTGCTAATGGATCCATTGTTTCATGTAAAGGTTTCTACCACTTTTGTTACAGTGTGTGTGACATTCGCAGTACTCTTTGTTCCATTAGCAAAGTAATTTGAGAGAGTTTATTACCCTTTGGAGACTTCACTGCTTGCTGTTTAACTTCCATGTGATTGGACCCTGGAAAAATCTCTTAAAATAGTGCACGAGCCTAAAAATAGTGATGAATTAGTCGTTTCTTAGGAATAAAATAATTAATTTGGTGCACTTTGGAGGATCTGGAACGTTAGGGAACACCACTTTCGGCTTCCTCTTTCTCTTCAGAGCCACCAAAACACACGGAAGGCTTTATGGTGGAGTCAAGGAGCCTCTTGCCTCGCAGTTTGAGATCATAATTTGTTTGTGTCAGCTACAGTTGCTGTACTTCAGAGGAACAGAGAAATAGCATTTAACCAGCATGTTCTGAATCACTGGTGAAAGGAATCGCTCCCTGCTCTGAATTTATTGCACCAGGACACACTCTAGATGCGAGGAAATGGCACGCGGTGTTATTCCTGGGCCCGGCAGCCGAGGCTGCCTGTCGTGTCGGTGCCCGCGGGACTGCGCCCGCCTGGGTCCCACTCGCTAAGCGGCTCGTGTGCCCCGCTGAGCGAAACACGCTCGCTCTGATTCACCGAGAGAGCTCAGCGGTGGGCTGGCTGCTGGAAAGCATCGGGGCTCGCTGAGCCACACGTGTGGGAATATTTTCTCCCCGCCATTAAGCCTTCAGTCGCTCGGGGTTGAAGCAGCGCTGCAGGCAGCGGCGGCGCGAGCCGGGGAAAGTCGGTGAAGGGTGAGCCGCGGCACCGGGGCGTGCAGGAGGAGATGGAGAGCAGGGCACGGCCGCTGTGCCCCGGCAGGAAGGGTGTGAACCACGCTCACCGCTACAGGGTGGACCTTCGGTGCCGGGTCGCTCACCCCCTGAGCTTCAAACCCTCTGCAGCAGCACCCTGCTCGGCACAGCCTCGGGGAGCCTTCCTTGCCCCTTTACCGGCCTCGTTGCCTTCCTCTGGGTGCTGGCAGGGGCCATGCCAGCCTTTTTATGTTGTGAAGCCCCGAGCTGCACGCAGTATTCAAGGTGAGGCCTGGAAAAGAGGGTGGCTGCCCCTGAGAGGTCTGTGGCTGTGCAGAGAGCTCCGTGGCCAGAGGAGGGCAGGTTCTGTACCAACCTACCAGTCTCCTCATCCAAAATGATCTTGCCTCCAGCCTCCCATTGAACTCCCACAGGGAGATGCTGGAGAGGCCAAATGGCCAAAAAGTGTCATAGACAGAATGAGCAGTAATGACCAAGTGAGGCAGAGGCCCCATCACCGGGCTGGCCTCTTAAATTGCTTTGTTTTCATGCTCGGATGAGTTGCTAACCTTCCAATAAACACCAGAGTCATTATAATAAAAATGTGGAAAATGCTATCATTAAACCACACCGGTTTATTTTTCAAGTGCCTCTTTCTGGGACATCAAATTCATTTAGATCATTCTCAAAAGCCACAAATCCTGAATGGGTGCAGTAATGTGTGTGGTGGGAGGCGAGAGCACAAGGCACATTAAATTGGGTAGAGGCAGGGCTCTGACAAGAGCTCGGCTGGGTTTATTGCAGGGGGTTAAGACGTGACGCCTCGCGCTGCTCACCCCTCTTGCCCCCAGTTCTGCAGACTGAAACCCCAGTTCATGCCCTGACGTCGCAGCTCGAGCCCCGTGGTGGAGATGGTGCAGGAGATAGAGGAGGCAGCTCCTGGAGAGTCCGAGCAGTCAGCAGTGACCAGGAGCCAGGGCCCTTCCTACATCAGAGCTTTCCCCTCATCGCAAGGCACATTTTGTTCCAAAATAAAAGAAAAAGGCCTTAGATCCTTTCAGCTGCAGAGCCGGACGGTTAGATCCCACTCCCCGTCACCTCTACAGGTTTGGAATAACTTCATCGAGGGTTTGCCTGAGCACTGGGGAAGCTGAGCAAAGTCTTGGCTCTGTCTCCATGTTGTTGGCAAATGTGATGCTGGGGCTAATTGTGTTAATTAAGTGAAAACATAGACGTGAGGTTTTTGAAAGGGCTTGAGATTAGCTGGACTCCGCTCAGGTGAAAACAAGCACACATGGCTTGTAGAAGTGACCTAAAAGGCTGAAATCCTGGGCAAGCCTGCGCTAAACTTTCATAGGAGCCAGGCATTGTTCAAAAGCTCTTTATCTGCCAAGAGGAATCAAGATTTTGTTCATCTGAGGAGTTCCTGGCACGAAGGCCCCCTCGGAGCAGCACAGTGTGATCGATGTGTCCACGGGCGTGCTTACGGCGTCTACAGAAACATCAGTTCTGTGAGCGGGATAGGGTTACCCGGAGTAGAAATAGAAGACAAATTGCTTCTCAGCTTTTTTGTTCCAATGATATTTAAAAATACCTGGGGGGGGGGGGGAAGTGTGCACTGTGCTAGGGAGCCGGAGCCTTCACGCACCAGCCTGGAGCATCTCGAGTTGCCATGCGCTCGTCAGCGCAGGTCGTTCGGAGCATGGGGAGGAAAGGGTTCGGTTCAGCTCCCGGGGGGTTTATCAGCATGACAAGTTATTCAAGTTATGCCAAAAATACACAGAAAAGACACTTCAGGCAGAGCTCTAGGAATGCAAAAATCTTCCACTCCTGGTAGGAAGCTTGAGCCCACGTTTGTACGCTGATGCAGCCAAACACAAGCTGCTGAGCTGCCAGCTTGGTTTGGAACTGGGGCAGGGTTGGAGACAAGTCTCTGCTTTTTCCAGACCCCAGCACCGGGTTGTTCAGAACTGACACTGCTCTCAGGGCAAGAGGAGGTATAATGGCTTTTTATTGAGTGAAATAAAGCTGATAGCGCGTGTCCCGTCGTGAACTGGGGTTTGGTGACCAGGGATGCGATGTGATTGTCTGTGTGCTGTACTGATGCCCTTCATTAATGGCTCTATTGAAACATGGAAGTGCTGGGGCCATTCATAATTTCCAGAGCACTCAAAGTGTGACAAAAATAGCCTGTCCATCAGTGATCTGCTCGGTGGAAGATGGAAGCCCAGCTCTGTCCTTATGGTAAACCTGGGTGCTTCCAAGAAGTTGTGCCATGGCTGAATTCGACTCACCACATCTGGATCAATAACAAAAATGTTTTCGGTTCTGCACGCACGTGACTTCTTGCACTCAGCTCGGGAAGAGGCCAGAATCCCCTTCAGAGCATCCAGGCATTTCACTCCCTCCTCACCTTTCCCGAACAGGAAACTCGCGAGGCTTTGCGCTGACCCATTTACACTTCCCCTTGTCTCAGTGCTGCTTGGCAATTTTGCTCAGCGTCCCCGAGCAGAGGGGCAGGGTGGATGCTGCTTCAGAGGGAGCCCGACAGCAGGCAGCAGGCTGCCCACATGGGAACACGTAGAAATAGCAACACGGAGAGGTGAAATGGGCACACAGGAGCGTGCAAGATGCCCAGAACAAAATTAATCAAGTTACCGTGCGGCCTGAAGAACAGAAATGATTTAGTCATAGTTCAGGGTATTATGCCAAGAAATTGGGTAATAAACTCAGTAAGCAAGAGGAACTGGAATTGCTCACCAATGAGCATCAGTATGACCTACTTGGTTTTATCAGGGAATCTGGGGGGAAAAGTCAGCTGATTGAAAGGGCAAAACTGGTGGTTACAACCCTTAAGAAGAACTGAGCTGCCGAAGAGGAGGGGGAGCAGCACTGACAGATGCACTGCAAGCAGCCGTGAACACTCTGCTGCAGGAGAAAGTGCAAGTGGCTGCTTGCTCCAGCTCACTGCAGCTGCTGAATCGCACCAGGGAGCAGAGCAGCCAGCTACTTGCATCTCTCCAAAATCCCTACAGACAAAGCACCGTGTGGTCGCAAGGTTTCCATCCAGGCAACATGCTGCAGGAGGCTGCAGGATGGGTGTTACTGAACCCTAAACACTCACGTTTAACATGGGTGACAAGTGGCACCAGAGGAACGTTGGAAGGGGCTGAAAATGTCAGGTCCTGTCATTTCTCTGGAGTGTGAAGGCTTCAGGGAGGGGAGCACAAGCCGGCGGGCATCCCAGGGGAATCAGGTATTACCCTCCCAGGTCACCTTTTTCCCTAAAGAGGTGGAAGAACAGAGTCATCACTGAAGGAGCTGTTCAGGAGGCAGGCACTTGGCCATTTTCAGCTGTGATGGCAAGGGACCAAGGGCACTGTAATCCCCTGGGTAGCGTTCGTAGCGGGGTGAGCTGTGCACGTGCACAGCAGCCCCCAAACCCCCCAGCACAGGCACGGTGTCTTCCCTCTTCCCACTGCTTTGCACCTCTTCAGCAGTCTGATTTTGCCCTCCACCGAGGCAAGTTCAGAGGCACTGAGAAGCACCCTGCTCAGAATGAATTTTGCTGAAAACCAGTTTTTTCACACTCACAGTTCCTCCAGGACACGTTCCTGTCGTCCCTCTCTAGGCACTGAGGTGGGGGGCGCAGGTCCCCTCTGGGGGTCCTCACTTGCGGTCAGTTTGAGACCTCTCTCTGCCCCCAGCACTAAATCCTGCTGCTGTCGGGCAGGTCCTGGGGGTCTGGGGAAGGGATGCTGAGCTGAAGAGAGCTTTGTGGGGCTGCAGGGGTGGCGCAGGGCTGCGGAGGGCTGCTTGGGGCCGGGAGGGGGCTGCCCAGGGGCTCCGGGATGCTTGGGACGGTGCGGAGGATGCAGGAGGCTGCGGCAGGAGGATGCTCGGAGCGGCGGGGGGCTGCTGCCGGCTGGGAGGGATGCTGGGGGGCCAGGAGAGGGGAAGCCGAGGGGCGGCGGGGGGGAGGTCCGCGGGGCGGCGGGGGGCTGCGGGGCGGAGCCGCGGGGTGCCCCTCCCGGCGGCGCTATAAACCGGCGGGGCTCGGGCGCGGGGCTGCCTTCGCTGGGGCACCCGGGGCCGGGGCGGCCGGGACGCCTCCTGCCCGCAGCCATGGCGAGGGGGCGGCTGTCGGGGGGCGCCTGGGGGGCCTTGGTGCTGCTGGGGCTGATGCTGCCGGCGGCCCCGCCGGCCGCCGCTTGGTACAAGCACGTCGCCAGCCCCCGGTACCACACGGTGGGGCGAGCCTCGGGGCTGCTCATGGGCGTCCGCCGCTCCCCGTACCTTTGGCGCCGGGAGCTGCCGCCCGAGCCCCCCCGCCGCCCCGGGGGTCCCGCGCCCGCCGCCCCCCAGCCCCCGGGCAGCCCCGACGGGGGGTCTCCGCCGCCCGGCCCCCCGCCGCCGCCGCCTCCCGGTCCCGGCCGCCTCCTGCAGCGCCTGCTCCGGCGGGGTTGGGGCTGGGGGGGAGCCCGGCCGGCCCCCGCCCGGCCGCCGCCCGCCGCCCGCGGAGCTCAGGTAAACCGGGACCCGACGGCAGGGCGCCGGGTGGGGGGGGGTGCGGGGACAGGGCGCGGGGATGTCTCGCTGCACCGGGCTGCACCGGGCCGGGAAGGTGGCGCTTGGGGTGCGGGAGCCTTGCTGCGGTCCTCCTGCGGCCCCCTGGGGGGCTGGAGGGGTGCCACCGGGTGTCTGGGTGCGGGAGGTTTGCTGCTGTCTCCCACCGTGCAGGTATTGGGGGGGGAGACACGCTGGGAGAACAACCCGAACAGAGACCCCGTGGCATCGCGGGGGTGCAGGGAGATGTCCCCGTGCACCAGGGGGATGCCCCAGCAGGGGAGCGAAGGGAGCCGGGACCCCGCGGGACAGCCCGTGCCTTGGGGGGGTTCCAGCCCCGGCTCTGGGTGGCTGTGATCGTGTGAGTTTGCAAAAGTCTCTGCTGCATTTTGAAACTTGGACCATGAGGTCCCAGCAGGATGGAGCGGGCAGCCAGGCTTCCTCCCGGTGAGATGTGTTTGGAGAGGCTGCACTTAGGTCTGGGGGCAGAAAAAGGAGCTGGGGGGTTTCTGTGCCTGTGTTTGGGGTATCCCAAGCCTGCACCCTGCAGGGACTGAGCCGTTGGTGCCATGGAGGGGTGTTTGTGGTGCCGCAGGTGCTGAGGAGCTCCAGGCATCACCATCAACCCTCTGCAGGACCCCTCTCCCTGCCCTCTCCACTTGGCCAAGCTGCGTGGGACAGTTTTGGGGCTGTGTCCAAGCATTAAATCTCTTTTCCCCTATGTAAAGCAGGAGCCAACACCCTGCTGAAATCCAGGGATGCTTTTAGATGTTGGATCAGCCCCGAAACATATTCCCATCCACACCCCCCGCCTTCATTTTCTGGAGGCAATCTGGGATTATTATCTTTTGGGGAAAGCCCCGGCAGCTCAGCTCAGCCCGCGCTGTGCCCGTCCCTCGGGCAGCCTGGCTGGGAGCACGGACAGAGGCTGTGTCGTGGTGGGGGTGCAGCGCTCTGATTCCACAGCAGAGTCTCCGTGAGAGCTTTGCACCAAGCCTGGGTGTTTGTAGGGGTGCTTGAGCCATGGGGCGTGATTTGTGTGCACGGTCTCTTGTGGGAACAGAAAGGGACCCCAGTGACCGTGGGTAAGGTCTGAGCCCACGTCCTGAACGCGTGGCTGGTTTTGGGCACTGTTCAGAGGGGAAATGTCCTCGTGGAGAGGGCAGAGCTGGGTGATGGGGCCACAGCTGGATGTCCTGGGTAATAACCATATAACAACACGGGGTCCTTTTCTTCCTTCAGCCTCTCCCGATTGAAGACTTGGCTCTGCTCCGCTGAAGGGTCCGGCAGGGATGCTCCGGGTGCCAGAGGAGCACTGGCTGCCCGAGGTGGGGACTGTTCCGTGGCTGGTGAGGAGGAGTTTCATCGGCGGCTCTCCGGGTTTCTGACCTCTCCGAAACCATACAGACAGTTGCATTTGAAAAAATCTGATTTTTCTTGCCCACTGTCCAGACACAGTGGTAAATTCATCTTGTTTTCAGGTCAACTTAGTGCTATAAACTTGGGGAGAAATACACAGGGAAAATATTTATTTTGTTTATTTTTTTTAGATTTCTGTACTAGCTTGTTTGCAATATGACACAAACATGTACTGTTTGCTTCCTAGGAACCTGCCCTCATTAAAATGAGAATCGATCAAAGGAAACGTGTTTCATGGTGCACTTTATTTTATTTTATTTTATTTTAGCAGAAGCTGGTGTGGCTCAGGCAGGGCTCAGACACTTTGGTGTCTGGTCACTCCCAGATTTTTCTGATGTGATCTGACTCCTTGGCAGAGTTTCTTCTGCAGCTGGACAGTGAATCTCCTTTAGCGCCCATTGGGGAGCTGCTGCCGGGGCGTTCTCAGTTAAGGTGACAAAGTCTGAAATCTTTCCTGGACTCTGCTGAACAAAAGCTCAGCAAGTCCTCTGCTCTGGTTGCTTGTCTGCCTGTTTAGAGCTTCATTTTGTAATCATCTCTGCCGATGAAAGAGAAATCTTGTTCCACACTAAAATAGGGTGTGGGAGTTGGGCTAGTGGGGCTGAGGCAGTAACGCACGTGCTGGGATTGGGGGGGATCTGGGTTTTGGGGCTGGGTCCGGCTCCTGTGGTGGGATCACAGCGTGGGGACAGCGGGGCTGCCTGCCACCTGCTTCCCATCAGAAGGGAAAATCCCTGCTGGTGCTTGCCAGGGGCATTTCAGCATTTTGCACGTGAAGGATCAGTTTCCCCTCCGTGTCCCCTCTCTGTTTCCCCCACGGTTTCAATTTTCTTCCAAATTCCTGCTCTTCATTAGCGCAGCACGGTACGCGGCTGGCACAAATGGCCCATAATTGCCCCTAGCCCATTAGGCTGTTGCACTTGAGCAGGGCCGGGGCTGCTGCAGTGCCCATCAGCCTCTGGAGTGGCCGCAGAGGCGGTCTGCTGTTCTCAGCGGAGGTAAGTGGCAAAATGAGGTGGGAGACGTAAAGGTCAGCATCGCTCGGGGGGTGCACGGAGAGGGTGACGGAGAGCGATGTGATGAGAGACACAACTTGAGTGTGCTCCCACCCCCGTGTGTAGGAAAGAAGCATTTTTGTGTGTCGGCACGGGGGCAAAACCAGCAGATGCTCGGTTAACCACAAGCCCTTTTACCTTGTAAAATATTTCTTCCTGCTGCTGCGGAGGAGGAGCAAGAGCTGATTCCCCAAAGGGAAAACTTTGCTGGGGCAAAGTAATTTCGCTTGTGCGCTCAGCTCTCTGGAGATGTCTGAGCATTCCCTTGGGTCAACGATCCCCGTAAACAGGAAGAAACCTTACAAAGGCATTTAATTACCCCTCTCTGACAAGCATTAATCCAATCCCTTCTTAAAGACAAGTCCCGGGAGAGCTTTGCTTCCATCCTGCCTGCAGCTGTGCCGGTGCTCCAGGGTCTGTGTGCCTGGACCAGGGGGACCCCGAGACAAAATACAGCACTGGGGCTTTTAGGGGGAGACTGCTTATGGGGGAAACGGGGTGGCACCGGGTGGCTTTGCCATGCCATCTTGTGGCCATGCTGATGCTGTGGGACAGGAGAGCTGGGAGCAGGGCAGGGGCTCTGAACCATGTCCCCATCCCAGGGCACCCCTGGAGGGGGCAGCTCCCATGGGTGTCCTTCTGCTGGTATAGTGCCTGCCAAAAACAGCTTGGGGCTGGGAGCTTGGGGCTGGGAGCTTGGGACTGAGGCTGACCCGCGGCTGTGTGTGGGGATAGGGGTGGCACAGCGAGGAGCTCTGGAGCTCTGGGTCCCCATGCAGGGCCCGGGGAGCCTGGGCCTGGATCCGGCCCTGGTGCAGGTCTGTCCCTGTGATGTGGGAGCTCTGCAGGTCCAAAACAGGGGCTGGCTGGCACAGCAAGGCTTTCCCAGATGGGGCGCTCCATCACCCACCCGTCGTGACAGCGGGTGCATTGTGTTCCAGCCCAAGTGACGGGCAAATCCTGGGGGCTGCAGCATGCAGGAAGACGTCTCACCCCTCCCAGCCTGAGCCCAGGGTGGCTCCGCTTCCTTCCCGGCTCCCGGCCTCTCCCAGGAGGCCAACGGCATCCACCGGGCAGCGGGCACGTGGGGCCGGGCCGTGGTTGCTCAGGTCTGGGTCAGGAACCACAGCCCCAGAGAAGCTGACGCAGGCTCTTTTGTGGGGCTGTGCACACAATGGCTGCGGGGCCCTGAGCGCTCCAGGAGGAAGAAAACTCCCCGAAGCATTTGCTCCTCGCCCCACCAGGCCAGGGCTGAGCCCCTCTGTGTTGGGCAGCTCCTTCTCAGGGCAGCGATGGGCTGGGGTGGTGAGCCCTCGGCAGGGCTGGTAGCCCTGGTGGTGTGGGAGATGACCCTGAAGGTGCCTGTCGAGCCGGCACCGCATCGAGCCCACTGTGCTGGGCTGTGCCAGGATGTGCTGGGTCTGCAGCAGGCGCGTTCCCAGCCCGCAGGCTGTCCGCAGCCTCATGCCGATGCCGCTTTGGGGAATTGAAAGGCTGGAGATAAGGGAGAGGAGATGCAGAGAGCAGGGAGATAGCGCTATCTCTGTGCTTTCTGCCTGGTCTATTTCAAAGTTGTGCTGATAAGGCAACAGCGGCTCTGAGACCCAGGCGGAGATCTCCCTCACCGAGCTGGAGCAGCCTGGGGCTGTTCCCAGGTGCCCAAAGGGGAAACACCAGGGGCAGGACCCCCGTGCTCCCATCCGGAGGGCTGGGGAGCACCGTGCCAGCCCCATGCCCATCCATGGTGTGGCTGAACGACGACTTTCTCACCCAACAGCAGCGCTGCTGGCCTGGCTGGGCCCGGCAGTGACCTGTCGGGTGCATTCCTGCCTGGGGAGTTCCCCCCTGCCACGCTGCTATTTCTGCAGACCTGGGCACCTGCGCTGCTCCGCCACCAGCCTCACCCAGGGTGGGTGCTCTGGGGATGGGTGCTCCCAGGGATGGGTGCTCCCAGGGATGGGTGCTCCAGAGCCCACTGGAGGGCTCACTGCTGCTCTCTCTTACATCCACTTTCAGTTCCGATTTCCTGAGCCTGAAGCAAAGCATGCAATTAGCGTGCTGCCCTGGCTATTTAATAAAATGAACAGGGCTAATTACTTGCTAGCAGAGCCTGTTGTCTCTGGTGCTGGACTGAAATGAGCAGGGTGGTAATTGCTAGCATCTGGGAGAGGCACTGGGCATCCCGACGGACCCTCTGAATCCAGGGCAGCCCTGGGAGCGTGCAGCCTTGGGTGAGGGTCTGGGACCCGCCTGAGGGCACCACCAGGATTCATGGCCCTGGCTGGAAATGTCAGCGCCCAATTTTCCTTCTTAGTGTGCTGGAAAGATAGGGGCAAACAACTGGGGGGAGTGACAGATGTCTTCCTGGGAACAGTAGTTGGTATTTTCTATGTTCCACAGCAGGCACACACAGGTATTCCTCGGACGGGGACGGACTGTCACCAGCCACGTCCCTGCACAATGCCAAGTGCTTTCGGTCTCTGTCTGGTGCAACACCTAGAGCTCTGTTATCTGGTTGCGAATAACAAAGGGCTCGGGCAGATCCCTATCTGCCAGCCTGTGAAACAGGCACCCCCAGCTCCCGGGAGCACAGCTGAGCTGCCCGGACTTCTGCAACCTACAAAGCGTGTTATTAATCCTCCCGATGATTAATCCTCCTGTCCCTATAAATCTCACCTGGAAATTGTTTACAGCTCAATAGTGCCACACACAGAGGCCTAGCGAAAGCGAGGCGGCGCGTTGCACAAGCCCTCCCCTCACTCCCAGGCCCTCCTGCAGCACAAACACACCGCTGGCCTGTCCCTGCTCCGTGACAGCTCCACAGGGACCGACAGGGGGAAGGCAGCTCAGGCTGTCACCGTGTCCGTGCCGGGGACACTTAGGAAAGTCTTTGGGATGTCCCTCCACAGCTGCTGGTGTGGGACCAGCAAGCATCACTGCCAGCTCTGGTCAGAGGGCACTGGCAGGGAGGAGGAAGAGGCTGCGTGGGAGGAAGAGCCTTGCCCCGTCAGCAGCTGCCTGCTCCCACGGCTGAGGTGGGACCGGTGTCTGACGAACGCTGCGTGCAGAGGAGGAGAAGGGAGCGCCGGTGTCGTGGCAGCTTGAAAACACCCATTGATCCAAAACGCCTCTTGGTGGAAGATGGCCCAAAGGCACGTGCAAAACCCGGCACTTCTTTGGAAGCACGCAGCCCAGCGGCTCCATCACCAGCCCTGGCAAACCGCCCCCCACCCCCTGTCCTAACGCCCTTCCACCAGCTCAAAGCGAGCCAGTTGCAGCTCTCTGAGTAAGGCAGACCTTAAGCTATGAGCTCTGGAGATCCGCCGCTCCTGCGGCGCGGGGAGCCCGCATTTCTGCTCTTGTGAAACTTCTCGGAGCGTGCGTGTGTGTGTTGTTTGTGTTGTGTGCCGGTTGCACAACGCTGCCCGGCCGAAAGCAAACAGAGTTGGCACACAGGTGTAACCCCGTGCCACCGCTTCGCACAGTGAATTACAGGCAGATGTCAAACCAAGAGCCTCGGACCCTCCCAGGTCAATTAGCACACGGGCCCGAAAACTTCCCCAGCTTTCAGGCGAGCCCAATTAAGACGTAGCTATTTGCATGAATCAACACGCAGAGAGGTAAGTGGAAGGGCAAATCATCTGTGCAGAGTCTGCTGAGTCTAATCATGGCTCTGTTGTACCAGAAGGTGCAGGAACCCCCCACGGTCTCTCCTCTTTTTGGCTCTGATGGGCCACAAAGGGGTGGCTGTGGCTGGGAAGCGGCAAGCTCACGCTGAGAACCGGGGGGTTTGCACCATGTGAGGGTGTGCGCTTGCACAACGTAGTTTCAAGTTCTTTCCAACTGCCTTCCATGAAGCTGGATGCCTTTTAGGGATGATGAATTTGAAAAAATATCGACAAATTCAGGTCATAC
The DNA here is from genome assembly GCA_011075105.1 of Heteronetta atricapilla. NCBI lineage: Eukaryota > Metazoa > Chordata > Aves > Anseriformes > Anatidae > Heteronetta > Heteronetta atricapilla. Next base: position 1,524,972 of record CM021744.1, on the reverse strand, counting down.
TTTAGAAAATATTTAAGTTACAAAATAAGCATTTGGGGAAAAAGCAATCATTCTTTTTCACTTCATTGAAATGATATTTCCCTCCTTTTTACTTTACGAGCTACCAATGCTTTAAAAAAATGTCCCAAAGGGTTAAAATGTTCTGTCTGACCACCCAAAAGATTTTCTCCCTTGTGCTTTTATTGCACTGAATAAAAAGAATAACTTTTTTTGTTCAAATAAACTTGAAACAATTCCTTCTCCTCTCCCCCTCCCTCCAGTTTTTTGGTTTGGCCACTGAGTGGAAAAATCAATTATTCGCACTCCTCTAGCCTGATAAAAAAAAACCTTCAGGACTCCACAAAGAGGCTCAGGGGAGTAGTTATGTTATACAGCAAATAAAATGGTCTCCGAATTCCCCGGCTGGCCGGCCTCCTCTCATGTCACCGCAGGCTTTGCGCAGGGCTCGGTGCTTCTGCGGTGCCACAGGGAGCAAACCTGGCGGAGCGCGGCTGGCACCGCGACCTCACCCACGGCTCCCAGAGCTCCCGGGGGGCTGTGACACCACCGGGGGTCCCGGGGAGCTGCACCCCTCAACAGCCGTCCCTCCTGTGTGCATCACCCCGCTGCCCATGCTGCCTGTAGGAAACGGGGGTGGGAAGTCCCGGACAGAACAGCAATGCCTTTTTTCCAGGGTAGCAGTGAGGACATGTCAGCAAGCATCTTTTTGGGTCCGACACCTTCCTGTTGAAAAGCGGTTTCATGCAGAACTCTTTATTTTATTTTATTTTATTTTATTTTATTTTATTTTATTTTATTTTATTTTATTTTATTTTATTTTATTTTATTTTATTTTAAGGGGACTGCAAATTAAAAGCAACTCAATATTCACCTCCAGAGATTTGTATTTACCACCTCTAGCCAGCCACTGTGTTTGCTTCAGCTCTATAAAAATCTGCTAGGAAAGCAGTTGTGGAGGAGAAATGCCACGGAGGAGAGCTACAAAATCTGTGAGCTGGGAACATGACACGGCAGCACCAGCTCTGGGACAACTAATCGGGGTCATTTCCTCCTTGTAAAAGATTTCAAGGAAATGAAGATCAGGGATGCAAAGGGATGGGAATCTCCCTGTTCCACCAAAGCAAGCGTGTTCCACAGTGGGACCCAGATGGCCACTCAGCCAGGCACAGGGGCTGCAACAAGGGGCTCTCCTGCCAGGAACGCTGCTCACAGGGCATGGCCTGGAGCTGCAGCCCTGCAAAGCTCATGACCCCCGTCCCTGTGGCCTGGCATTTGGGGGACACAAAACATGTCAGAAATTACACGTGTACCAAGCTGGGGACATCACTGCGGGAGAACTCGGTGCCCTGCAGAAACGGAGGTGAATGGGACGTGGGAAGGACAGGCCTGTGGCATCTGGCCCTGGGGCTGGTCCTCAGCGAAAGAGCTGAGTGCCCCATTTCTGAGCTCCTCCATGCAATGGGATGCCCACATCAGGCTGGCAGCTCCACAAATGCCAGACTGGCTGGATCAGAGAGGCCCACTGAGAGCTCTGCACCTCCCCACAGCCACGGGCTGGGGCAGGGTGGGCAGAGTGGCCGGGCTGCATCCTCCTCGCTCTGCACCCATCTCCCCCAGCAGCTCAGGCTCAGGGGCTCAGCTCCAGCTTCCCTCCCGTGCTGGGGTGCTCCTCGCGGGGCTGGAGGGCAGCGGGGGGCTGGCTGCGGGGCTCCTCAGGGGTCCCGATCCCTGCGGCCCGGGGGCTCTGTGCTGCGCCGGGGGTGGGGGCAACGGGGGCCGGAGCAGAGTCTGAGGGGTCCGCTTAGCCCCGGGGGGTCCCGCTCAGCCCCCAGCAGCCCCGGGTGGCTCCGATCAGCCCCGGGGGGTCCCGCTCAGCCCCCAGCAGCCCCGAGTGGCTCCGATCAGCCCCGGGGGGTCCCTCTCAGCCCCCAGCAGCCCCGGGCGGCTCCGCTCCGCGCGCGCCGGGCATCTCCACTCCGTGCGCCCCGGCTCCATCGGCCCCGGGAGGCTCCATCGGTTCCCTCCAGCCCCGTTCCCGGCTCCGCCCGCTCTGTCCCCGTCCTCGTCCCCAGCTCCGGCTCCGCCTCTCCCCGCCCGTCCCCGTCCCCGTCCCCGGTCGCCGTCCCCTCCCCGCCCGCCTCGCTCCCGGCGCCGCGGGCAGCACGCAGCATGGCCGCGCTGCGCAGAGCCCCGGCCCCGGCCCCAATCCCAGCCCCAATCCCAGCCCAAACCCCAGCCCCCGAGCCGGCCCCGGCCCCGCTGCCGGCCCCGTCCCGCCCCTCCGCTCCCCGCCGCCCCGCGCCCGCCCCGCGCCGCGCATAAAAGGGCCCCGAGGCCGCCCCCGCCCCGCTCCGTTCCGCTCCGCTCCGCCGGCCCTGCCATGGCCAAGGACCAGCTGAAGCCGCGGCTGTGCCACATGCTGAAGGGGGAGAACGGCTACGGCTTCCACCTGCACGGCGAGAAGGGCAAGAGCGGGCAGTTCATCCGCAAAGTGGAGCCCGGTTCCCCCGCCGAGGCGGCGGGGCTGCGCGCCGGGGACCGCGTCGTGGAGGTGAACGGGCTCAACGTGGAGCAGGAGACGCACCACCAGGTCCGGGCACGGGACCCCCGCAGCCCTCTCCCCAAGCCCCGCACCCATCCCTGCGCCCATCCCCGTGCTGGTCTCCCCGAGCGGGCCGGGCCGGGAGGATGGGGGAGGAGCTCCCAAAATGTCCCCAAGGGAGGGACCCGGAGGGCTGGGGCGCGCTGGGTGCCCCCCGGTGCCAGGCCAGATCTGCAGGGGGACTGCAGCCTCTCGCCCCCCTGGAGCAGCCGGGTGTTCGAGCCGAGCCCCTGCCGTGCAGGGCTGGGGTAGGGGTGTCCCCGGCCTGCCGGGTGGGCGAGGGGGGGGAAGGCGAAGGTGCTGGGGCACGGCTGGGCACTGCCGCGTTATGCAATCCGTGGCGAAAAGCAGCCGGGAGAGCCAGGCTGTGTTTCCGGCTCTGCTCTGCGTTCTCTCGGCCACTTTGGGCAAGCTCCTTCTGCAGCGCGGAGCAGACGAGGATGCCTCAAAATCTACTGATAAAGCTCCGCAGGCGTTCAGCAGTTTGACTGGCTTAAGTGAGATAGGGCTCGTGGGGGAATAATATCTGGTGTGAGACCGTGGCCACAGCTGGGGGGGATCCAAGTGAAATGCTTCCCAGCCCTGCTGCAGAAGCTGCGTGCTTCAGGCCTTGTCCTTTTTGTTTATAAAATCAAAACTCGTGTTTGTTAAACAGCCCTGTCCAGAAAACAGGCGGTGAGCTTGGGGCTGCTCCGGGCTGCCTGGAGCTGCTGTCCCTTGCAGGGGCACAGCACCCAGTGTGCCCATCTGCCTCGTGGCCCGCAGGGCTCCACGGGGTGTAGAGTTGTAGTAACTTAAAGCATGCGCCTGGCACCCACTGCCAGTGCTTTAACGGGGCCAAGCAGGGATGTGGCTGGTGTAGGCTGCAGCCCCGGTGGTGTTTTGGGGGTGTGTGGGTTCTGGGTTTCCCCTGGATGGATGTTGGTGTGCTCAGGGCACCATGGCCAGCCCGGGTGACTCCAGGAAAGCCCTGTGGGCTCCTCTCTGTGGGTTTGGTGGGCTCTCACGCTAATTTAGCTTGTTTTGATGATCTCAGCCAGCTCTTTAAAAGTTGATGTTTGTCTTGAATGTGACTGAAGGAGGATCCATGTCTTTGATCTAGCTGGGCAGAGTGCTGGGCTGCTCTCCCCCACTGGAAGCCAGCAGAGCTCCCCGCTGAAAATCAGATGCTGGGGAGAGAGCGATAGTGCCAAGACAGCAGCACGTGTTTCTGCAACGTGCGGGGGGTCTTGTAGGTAAGGTGGAATGGGAGAGATTTTCCCTCTTCCACTTCCAGCTGACAGAGGCAGGACTGAGCCTGCTGTGAGATGGGATGGAGTATGGATGGAGCATCCCACCCAGGCTGTCGTGGAGCTTGCTGTCCTGAAGTGCTCCCACTGTGGTGTCATCAATGTCCGAGCGTGCAGGCAGGAGGAGCCCTGCCCTGGACCTGCTCTGGGATTGCCCTTTGTCTTCCCTCAAAACCCAGCTGGGGAGAAGTCTTTCCCCAGCAAAATGCCCAGCGCTGGCACGCTGCAGGGTGGGTGATGCCCCGGTGCTCAGATGTTGCCTGAGATCAGCAGGGCTTGCCATGGCCTCTCCTCCTTGTGCTGTTACAGTCCCTGTCCTTGGATGGGCGCTTCTCCATGCGCATCTGAAGCTGCAGCAGGACGGAGCCGGGAGCGCACAAGGCCTTGCTGTTGGTGCAACTATGTTTCGGGCTGAAGTTGATGATATTTGCGTCTGTGCTCTGTTTCCCTGGCCTTCCCCAAGGAGCGAAGGCAGGACGTGTTCTCAGGGCGTCCTGTTCCCATCTGGGATGAGAACCGTGTCCAGGCTGCTCGCTTGCCTCCTCCCGGTGGGTGGGCACAGGTGGGCAGAGCAGCTCGGTGCTGCTTTGAGCCGTGCCCAGACCTGGTGGGTGCAGAGCGCGGGGTGTGTGAGCGGCTGCTGCTGGCCTGGAGCCCTGCAGCCCCAGGAGGGAGCTGCTCCGGACAGCCTGCCTCTGCCTGCCTTGGGTCAGCCCTGCCTCGTGGAGAAGCTGTGCTTTGATTGCGTGGCGTAGCTGCAGCATGGCAAACATCCCAGGGAAGGCAGAAGTGGGGGCTGCGTGCGAGACGTGTGTGTGTCCGGCAGCTGGTGGGAGCTAAGGGCTCCTGGTGGAGCCGTGCTGCTGGTGGCCAGGAGCAGCCCTGGCACCCGGTCACGGGGCTCCGCAGGGAGCTGTGCCGTGGTGGTCTCTGTACCTGGGGAGGTCTCAGATGGGAACCCTTCTTCTACAAGTGTCTGCACCAGCGAAGTGAGCATAAAGGCGACCAGGTGCTGCTGTTAAAAGGTGATGCAGGAAAGCCTCCAGGTCCCCCCGGGGGATGCAAGAGCTGTGCAGGGGTGGAGGCATCACATCCAGACCAGATGGGGGAGCCGTGCCATCCCGGCGGCTCTGTGGGTCTCCTACCTGGGCAGCTGGGGTTTGCTGGAGTGGACGGGCCCAGCGGGCTCTGCCAGGCTGCTGCTGGTGCAGCCGGGGTGGGAGCCGGTCTGGGTGGAGTCGCGAAGGATGTGGGGCTGGGAGCAGAGCTGGGAAGGTCCGGATGTGTCGGCGAGGCTGAGTTGCCTTCAGAAAAGCTGCGAGTGAGGTGGTGGCCATGGCTCGGAGGCGGGTAGGTTACTGGGCTCTGCACCTGGTTGCTGCTCTGCTCTCAGCCCCGCTGCTCCATCTCCAAGGCACCTCGCTGCCCAGGTGGCTTGTCATGGCAAGACCTAGCATGGAGGGGGGGGATTTGTGCCTGCTCTGTGTCCCAGCACAGCCCTCAGCACTTGTGGCAGTGCCAGAGCAGGGCTGGGAGGGTGCTTGTTGCACTGCTGCTGGACCCGTGTGGAGCTGGGGGGCAGCTGGGCCCACCGTGCCACAGCCGGTGTGTTGTGGTACCTGCAGTGCACTAGGGTGCTTCTGCTGCCTCTCTCCTGCTGTCACGATGCTGCAGTTGGTTTGGGTGGATCTGGGAGCTCGCTGGGGGCGTCCTGTGGTGTGACCCCCCCCAAGTGCTGACCGCAGCTGAGCGTGGTGCAGCTTGTGCAGTGCTTGAGCTCCAGCAGCATCGCTGGGGCTTTCCAAAAGAACACTGCGCTCTGTGCAGCAGCTCTGAGGAACATGCTCTGGCACCTGCAGTTCCTCTGCATGTGGTGCCTGCAGGGACCGGCCCCGCTCCCAGCCCCACTGAGCTCCCACGCTGGTGGCAGCCCCGTGGTGCTGCCGCTCCTGCTCCCAGATCCCTTTCTGAAGTGTCTCTGCTCAGGGGCTGCCTTGCCGGTGTCAGCAGTGTCGCCTGATGTCGCTTATAAATAGATGTGAAAAGGAGCAGATGGATTTTCTGGGGCTCGGCGGAGAAGCACCCTTCAGGCTGGTTATGGATGGGAGCCCTGGGCAAGCTGCCGCCTGGCGCAGGGCTGGAGGGCTTCAGCGCTCGGATTGGTTTTGTTGGGGACAGGCCGCCTTGTCTGCAGTCTATAAATTTCCTCTTTTTTTTTTTTTTATTATTATTTGCAGATACCGGGTCTGTTGACCTTGAATGGAGCTTGCAGGGGAGTAAATAAATGCTGGCTAATTGCACATTAGGCTCATTTGTCACTTCTAACCTTGGCGGTTGTGGTGTGTCTGGCTGGCATGACCTAGATCAGAGCAGGAGCGCTGTAAGGAAGCCTGCACTGCTTCGGGGCTTTCCCAACACGCCTGGGGCCATGTGGGGCTGCGGGGCAGGGAGCGGTGGCCAGCGGCCCCCTGCAGCTGGGGATGGCTGCTGAGCAGCATCGGGACTCATCCTCCTCATCCCTGGGATGAAGGCCGTGCAGGGAGGTGTTTGCCCCATCAGAACCCATCCTCTGAGGCTGCTGGCTGGGAGTCCCGGAGGCTTTCTGTGCCCCTCGCTCATGTCCTTGGTTTGCCCCATGCCCACCCCGTTGTGCTGTGCCCCTCAAGTGCCAGGCCGGCTCCTCTGGGGCTGCTGAGCGCAGCTCTCCTCTTTCCCACGTGCAAACTGCCCGGCTCTCCCCTTCCTCCCTGCTGGGCTGACACCGCCAGCTCCTTTCAGAGGAGCTGCAGTCACAAAAAAATGTAAAAAAAGCGAGGCTGTGTGAGGACAATGGCCCCTATTCAGCTGGGCCTGGAGCTGGATACCAGCAGGGACGGGCCCAGCTCCTGGTGCTGGTTTCTCTTATCTCCGCTGTCCGGTAGTGCAGGAGAGGATGAATGCAGATCAGATTGTTTCTTTTGTAAATCCTCCTGGGGAGGGAAAGAGTCTCGCAAAGCAACTGGGGCACTGCGTGTGCGCTGGTTCACGGTGCCTCCTGGGGTACCCTGGCTCTCCGCTGTGCCCCTGGGTTTTTGGGGAGAAGGAAGCCCCAGATAAAGGGAAGGGGGATGTGCGGGGCAGGTTGTGTAGTGGGACAGCTTGTGCTCCCCCTCCGAGGGACAAAGCCAGGCAGCAGGACCCAAGGGACCAAGCCAGGCAGCAGCACCTGTGATGCTCGGTGTGCAGTGTGCGGCCTCTGGGCGGAGGGGTGACGCCAGGCAATGTATGTACAGCTGTCCAGGCAGGTCCTTCCCTTGGGTTGGGCTGGAAGGAGATGTCACTGTTGTCACCTGGGGCTGCAGATGTGTCATTCTGCCCCCCCCCCAAAGATCTGCCCCTTTCCCTGTCACCAGCCCCTGGTGAAGGCTGAAGCTGCAGGGGGAGACTGGGGGTCCTCGGGTGCAGCTCCTGCCCCAGCTGGGGGGTCCCTGGGTTTCTGCTCACTTCTTTCCCTCCCTTGCAGGTCGTGCAGCGCATCAAAGCCGTGGAGACAGAGACTCGCTTGCTCGTGGTGGACAAGGAGACGGACGAGTACCTGTGCAGCCTGCGCCTGACGTGCACGGAGGAGATGGTGCACAGCGGGGTCCTGCTGGGCTCCGGCATCTCGCCCACCAAGTCGGTGGGCAGCGACAACGGGGAGGTCTGGAAGCCGCAGCTGGACCTGAGCGGGGGCAGCCTCCAGCGGCACTCGCACAGCTTCTCCTCGCACGGCAGCAGGAAGGTGAGCGCGGAGCTGGTGGTGCTGGGTGGCAGGATGTGGCCGCCCTGGGAGCACCTCCCTCTCCAAGCACGGCTTGCTTCCCGTGAGAAAAACCTTCTGGATGTGACTGTTGGGTTCCGGGACCCTGGTGTGTGTCCTGGAGCTGTGGGTCAGCTGCCCTGTAGCCTCATCCTCTCTGCTCGAAGCAGCGTCGGCTGCTGGGTGCTGCGCTGGCCTCTCCCTCCCTGTGCTCCCAGAGGGTCACAGGGGCTGCAGGGGGTCTGGAGGGGGTCACCCAGCCCTGGGGACGATTATCCCATGTCCCCGGCCCCCAGGGGCAGGCAGCACGGACCGGGGGCTTGGTGGGGCTGCCCTTGGTGAACCAGCCCCTTTTGCCCCTGTTATTTCTAGGAGCGGGGGGGAACATCTGGTCGAATGTGTTCTCAGCTTTTTGCTTAAATAGGAAGGAAATTAGCTCTTTTTCAAGTGGCCTGGGTCTGGGCTGTGATTCTGCAGTAAGTGCCTTTTATTGGTAAACTCCTTTCCAAAAAGGAAAGAATTTGAGGTGGAAGATGTCCAGTTTCCATGGCTGGCTCCCCGCTGGGGCTGGGCTGGCGGTGACGGCGCTGCCTTGCACTCGCAGATAGGCAGCGTGCTGGGCCCAGCGCCCTCCTTGCTCAGGGTGTGAGCGTGGCAGGAGAAACATGGGACTGAGACATTGCTGCCACCGCCGTGCCACTGGCTGTCCCCATCCTGCACCCACCCGAGTCACCCAGGAGTGAAACCTGGAGCTGGGGCTTGTTGTGGGACTTGGGGAGGGCTCTGCTTGGAGCAAGGCTTTCCCTGCTCCCAAATTCAGCTCTAGCAGCTTCACGTCCTCAGGAGCCCCCCAGCTGAGGAGATCCCCCCGTGGAAGCGAGACGTGATGCTGACGTGGGGCAGGAGGCACGGCGGTGTGGGTGTGTGGGGGGGTCTTGCCTGCAGCTCTTCCCTCGGGGGCTGCCTATGTCCTGCAGGGGTGTGCCTGCCCTGGGGGGGCCGCCCTTCCTGGGGAGGCCGGGCTGGAGGCTGTGCGATGTGAGGCTGTTTGAAGCTCTGGGTGAGGATGGAGGTCAGCGCCGTGGGGGCTTGTGCTCCCCTGGGACAGCCAGAGGGACGGGAGGGGGCCGGGGGGAGCGGGGTCGTGGTGGGAGCGGCCAGGCACGGCTTCCCGGGCTGGGGGTTTCCTATCCTGTCTCTGTTTCTTTAGCTGGGTGAAATCCAACAGTTTGTGCTGACGGGAAGTCGGGCGCGGGGAACGGGCCGGTCCTTTCCGGCCTTTGGGTTTCAGCTCCCTCCAAGGAGAGGGTGGGACAGGGAGAGCCGAGCGGGCTTAGGGTGCGAGGGGGGGCACCTGTGGGACTTGGCCGGGGGAGCACACAGCGTGGGGCTGCCTCTGGGGCTAGTGGTGCCCGTGCTGTCATCCAGCAGATGCAGTGATCAGAGACCTGCAGTGGCTTTGCAATATGGGACTGTGGGGGGAGCTCAGGATGGGGCTGCTCTGGGGCGAGGCTATCCCTGGGGTGCCCCAGCGGTGGTGGCTGTCCTGGGGCTGATGCCCACCCGTGGGGATAGTGGGGCTGTTTGTGGGGCTGCCGAGCAGATCTGAGCCCGTCAGGTGCTTGCAGCAGCTCTGTGTTTGTTTGGCTCCTGCGGCAGCGCTTTGAAGAGCTGCGTGCTTGCAGGCTCTCCTGCACAAGGTCACTTCTGCAGCTCCGGCCACCCGCAGCCCCAGCGCAGGACTTGCTCCTGGGCCTTGTGGCACTGCCTGCTTCAAGGCAGAGCTGCCCCAGGTGCCTGGTCTGGGTGGTGTGGGCGCCCTGCTGGGTCCCGAAGGAGCTGGAGCCCAGGGCAGTGACGGCTGCACCCTGTGTCCTGCAGCACTCAGCCCTCCGGTGCTGGTTTGGGACGGGCTGATGGCCCTGCTGTGGGGCTTTGGCAGCTGGGTCCCATTAGAGACTCCCCTAAACCAGGTCTGGCAGGGACGTGGTGCTGGGCTTGGGCTGGTGCTTTTGTGTCGCTTCCCTGGAGGTGTTGAGGGAAGGAGGAGAGATGGCAGCTCTGCTCCTCCTGCAGACCCATGGCCTCAACCTGCTGCTGTGGGGACCAGGGCTGGTGCTTGGGGCAGGAAGGGGCTGCACTGGTGGCGTTTGCTCATGTAGAGGCTGCAGCTCTGCTTTATGTGAAGCCAGGTTGTTCGGTGCAGCCTAAAGCAAGGAGCAACTGAAAGAAAGAGGAGGGAAATCTGGCAGCACGGGGTGGCCGAGCCGTGGGCAGCGGGGAGGTGATGCAGTGGGCAGTGCCTTGCCGGCCTCCCCCTGCTGCCGCCTTCCACTTCTGAGCGAGGAGTGGCGGTGGCTCTGGGCAGGGAGGTTAACGTGCGCCCCAGCAGCGACCCGGTGTCCAGGACCCTGTGCCTCCAGCAAGCACTGTAGTGTGATGAATAATTCAGCATGTATTTAAAATCAGGCTGCCTGCCCTGAGAGCAGGGCTGGCTGCCAGCAGCGTGCGCCCATCGGAGTGCTGCTGTCCCCGGCACCCGGGGACTTGTGGCTCTGGGAGCAGGGTCTGCAGGGCCCCATCCTGCTGTCTGAGCTCAGCTTGTGTCTCCCATGCTGGAGGGGACACCTGAGTACCCAAATATTCTGAAAGTCTTGTCTTTAACATTCCTGCCTTGAATCTGCAATGCAATTTGCCCTGCAGACAAATGAAGCTGGCCACACCGATGCCTCCTGTGTGGAGGTGAGGTGTGACCCAGGCTCAGCAGTGCCGACAGAAGGGCTGAGCCCCACAAACGTGCCATGCTGGAGCTGCTTCCTTGTCCCCATGTCCCCCTGTTCCCAGGGCTCGTGGGGCTTTGGAGGCAGTGGGCATGCTGTGGTGCAGGGCAGTGCAGCTCCCAGCTCTGCTTGGGCTGTTCAGGTGCGCTGGGTGCTGCGTTCCTCTGCGAGCTGCTTTTATTGCCAAGGTGCCTTTGGGACGACGCAGTTGGTGGTGGTGTGAAATGCTGGGGCTGTTGGAGTGCTGTGGGGCACGGGGGGCTGGGGCTGCCCAGGCTCAGCTCACCCTGCTGCTCCCCATGGGCACTGCCCAGCGGAGCCTGGATCCCCGTTATGGCCACACAGCTCCAATGTGCTCGTTAGCAGCGTCCCGGGGGGTTGCTCCTGTTGGGACTTGCTGCCTCGCTGTGCTCCAGCTGTGTTTGCAGGAGAAACAAGAGCAAGGCCCTGGAGAGACGGTCGGGGTGATGCAGTTCCCGTGTTGTTCTGGTCACACCAAAGCATGATTTGGGGGCTGGAGATGTGAAAGGATTGCAATGACATTTATCATCTTTGGGAAAACAAACCCGCATCTTGTTTAGGAGCTTCTGGATTCAAGCAGCCTGTTCTCCTCTGCCGGGAACTTTAACGTGGGGGAATCAGTGGCTGGGTTTTGTTTGGCCCCTGCCTGAGCCAGGCAAGAACCACAAGCCATAAAACGAGCAGGAAAATGGGTGACCCTCCTGGGGGGCCCTTTGTGACAGCGAGCCTGGTGCGTGCCATGGGGACCTGGGGACGGCCGTGCCGTGTCCTGGAGGAGCAGGGCTGAGCGCGTGGGCTCAGGGACCTGCAGGTGCAGGGCAGTGCTGACATGGGGGCAGTAAATATTTACTCTTTTGTTTGGGTCAGGCGTAAGAACTTTGTTTCTGTTGCAAATGAAACTCATTGCAACATCTCCTGCCGCCAGCTTTCTGCCGGAGCGCTGGAAGAGGAATAACTCGGGACAGATGTTTTGGGAGAGCTTTGCCAGCTCAGTTGAGGCCCAAAATTTAGGGCTTGTAGAATAACCACAAAGATGTAATAAAACCTAACATGAGCAGAAATGTCTGCAGTAATTATGCAATTTTAAAAAATAAATAAATTCGTGGTTTAAGTTAAAGCACTTCCTTGCAGCATCCTGTGCTCCCTGGGTCCCAGTGGCTGGCTGTGACCAGAGGGGACAGCAGGATGAGTCGCTGGTTCCCGTGCTCGGGGCTGAGGCACGGGTCAAGGCTCAGATAAACTCTCTGGCACGGACCTGGGGAGCTGTGGCTGCATCCCGGCCCTGTTCCCTGCTCTTCCTGCAGCATCTCTCTGTGGACACTGCAGTAGTTGTGGCTTTCCTTCTGTTTGGGTTCCCTGCAGGCTCAGTCCCAGCCTGGCGAGGTGCAGGGGTGCAGCCTGGCAGCAGGAGCACCCAGAGCTGAGCGGTGTGGCCCAGAAAGGGGAGCACAGGGAGGGTGCCCTGTGTATGCCACCAGCCTGGCTGAACAAGCAGGCATACATCCATTTTCTTTTTTTTTTTTTTTTCCTAAAAAGTCTGCAAAGCCATTTCTGTACTGGAGCTGCTGCCCAGCCATGCCCACAGCGGCTGGGTGCTGCCCTGCTGTGCCCAGACCAGGGTCTGGGATGGGAGCACGGCTTCCCCAGCCCTTGCTGGAGAGGAGAAAATGCCCAAAAGGAGGCAGGGAGGCAGCACCCTGGGGTGCGTGGGATGGGCGAAGGGCTCTGTCACGCCTGGAGCCCAGCCCAAGGAGCTGAAGCTGGGTTTTCTTTTGGGATTAGGGTGTTAATCCCACCCGAGAGGCAGAGGCTGGTGCGCAGCTGAGCTGCGGGGAAGCCGGCGGCCCCGCGCTGGTGCTGACCCCGCTGCATTATTGATAGCGCCGGGCTCGCCGGCATCGAGTGTCGCAGGGCCGGGTGGACTCGGTGCGAGGACGGCGCGGGGGGCACGGGAGCAGCTGCAGCGACTTGGGGATGGGGATGGAGGATAGGGCAAACGTGCCCAAATAATCAAAATTTCAGGCTGTTTTCCTCTGATGGTCCTGGACACTGGGGCTTTGTTAAAAGGAGTAGGATGAAAACTGTGTTTTTGCAGAGTACCTTTGCAGGAGTTGGATGCATTTCTTGCAGCTCTCTGTGGTGCAGGGCGTTTTGGGGTCTGTGCTGTCTGGGGGCTCTGGTCCCGTTGCCTTGCTGCAGACAGGTCTGTACCTACAGGTCTGCTCCCCCGTTGCATATCAGCAGTCTGTCAACTTTTATTTGTTTTGGTATCAGTTTGGGGCAGGTGTAGCAATATGGCCTGTGCAGTGGGGTTTGCTGGGGCCCCAGATGTGATGACCCTGCAGTGCTGCAGGGGTCTGAGCCTCATCCTGCTCCTCCCATCCTGGGGGCACTGCCCAGCACCACAGGGCGCAGACAGCTCTCTGTGCTGTGCTTTGGCAGGGTCAGCCCTGGCTCTGCACCCTGGTCCCTCACTGGAGGGGTTGGGGGCACACATGGATGTCAAATGCTTTCTTTCCTGTGGGCTGTGCCTGTGTCCCAGCACCCAAAGGACCCAGGGTCTGCAGCTGGGCTGTGGGACCAAGGGAAGGGGCAAGTGGGATCCCCCCCCAGCGGCTCACTGGGGCATTGAGTCCCAGTGAGGAGCTCACCGGGGGGTGTTTTCACGTGGGGTGGTGCAGGAAGCCCCTCCCTGGAGGAGAGCATCCACCCCGCAGCAGAAACTTCCTCCGTGGGATATTTTTAGTGAAACACAAAGCAAATGGAAGGGAGCGGGAGGCAGATTAGCATCGGGAGGAGCTGCGCCCTGCCAAGGGTCTTTGTTCCTGGGGCCACGTGCTCCTGAGGGATGTCTGGCCTGGTGAGGGGACAGTGGGGTCACCCCTGGGGACCTGCCACCTCCTGGTGGGTGGTGTTTGCCTCCCAGCCCATTGCCTGGCTGCAGAGTGGTGACACTGACACCAAGAGATGTGACCCTGCTGCATTGGAGGGGATGAACTGCAGCCGATGACATTCCCTTCTGCATCTCTGGGTAATCAAAAGCTTTCCCTCAAAATGATTTAAAAACCCCGATGTTAATGGGAGCAGTTCAAACTGCAGCTTGCTCTGGTGCAGCCAGCCCGGGCCCCCCTCTGTTTGCAGGGATGCGCTCGAGCAGCTTGCTTTAATAACAGCCCTGCTCCTCGCGGGCCCTGTGCCAGCCGTTTAATGGTTCTGTTCAATAGTACAAATATTAAATGCTTTCAAATAAATTAAAAATCATCTGGCAGGATCTGGACCTTCTGCGTGTGCCCTGGCAGCTGCACAGCGCCTCCGCTGTGACTTTGCTCCGACCTGGCGAGTTGCTCGTGGGGCTGGGCTGCAGCTCCGGAGGGATGGCTGTGATGGGATGCAGCAGCTCATGGGTGGCTTCAGCCACAGCGTTGGAAATCTGTGGGTCAAACTTTTTTTTTTTTTGGTGAGATGGTGTTTGTGATGAGTTTGTTTTGAGGTGCAAAAACATCAGTTTTCATAAGGAAATGCTTTTATTTCTGTGAAGCTCTGAAGTGTTGAGTGCCTTAGCTTTCTCACCTTAAAACATTTTGTTTTTGTTTTATGTTCTTTATTCCCAAGACCCAAATTCATGTGGGAACCACATGGTGCCAGTCGTCTCTGGCCAGGACTGCGCCTGGTGCCCCGTGCAAGGTGGCTGGGCCTGGAGGCGCTTGGCTCCAGCCCTGGTGCTGCCGTGGGCGATGCTCTGTGCACAGCCAGTGTGGGGGACTGAAAAATGGCTGGGGACTGGAGGTGACAGCAGGCGTGGGGCAGCTCTGCCGCAGGGCAAGGTGCTGGGGTTACACCAGTGCTCACGGGGAGTGGGAGAGCACGGAGCGAGCGTGCGGTGTGCGCGCTGCCTTCACGGTGCACGTTCCTGGGCTGGAAGGGGCCGCGGCTTCCAGCTGTCGGGCAGGCACACGCGGCTTCCAAGCGAGCTTTTAAAGAGCTCTCCTTAATCCACAACGCTGTATCCCCACACTGATTGCAGCTGTAACAGCACACAAGTGAGGTGCGATGGCTGTGGTGCCGCCTCGCTCCATACGTGTCTTTCCTGCTCTTTGGACAGGGAGACTGAGAGGTTGAGCGGCTTCCCCAGCATTACAGGAGAGCTTGGCACACGAAGTTAAGGTCTGAAGAGAGCCAGGTTTGGCTCCCAGTCCTTGGCGTTGTCTCTAGGTATGGAGGATTTACAGGCAGTGGTCTCAGGAGGCTCCAGGCTGGGATATGAGCGAGAAAATTAAACTCTTAATCAGCAAAGGGCTTCTCCAGGTCCGCAGGTTTCTATAAATAAGGAATTAAAACCCAACTTGTAGACATAATTATTTCTGGCAAGTTCCACATTGTAATTTAATTTCATTGCCGCTCTTGCCTGCACTCCTGAGTGTTTTGGTTCGACTGCTGTGTACGCTTAAACCGTGACCAGACTTGGAGCTGTGTTTTTTTGGCCAAATATCTCTCTTCCCACTAAAGCCCTGCACAAGTCTGTTATGAGTAAATGTAGGTATCTGTCAGCAGTGACTCCAGGAAAGCCAAACTCAAAGTAGCTTTATCTATAAGGGAAAAGTGATTCTCTACAGGTGCTGCTGCTGCAGCAGTGGCTTTGGGGCTCTTCCCCTCCGCAGGGACATGGCACTGAGCTGTGCCCTGTGCTGCCCCGTGGCTGGTACTGCTGCCACTCGAGCCCTGGCTCTGCATAGCTGTGGGAAAGCATCTGGAAGTGGCTGGATGAAGGGAACGGGGCACGGGGGTGGCAGCGAGTTGGTGGGGTCAGGATACAGACCTGTGGTGCTGTCTGATGCAAATCCCGTTAAGCAGGGCCCGCTGCCTGCAGAGACCCGGAGGAGTCCCTGTGGTGTTATGTCATTAAACCCTCTCATGGACTTACAGGGACTAATCCTGTTAATGAAATGAGTGGCACAAAAGGCGGCGGGGGGGCTAATCCCTGCTCGCTGCCCTGCGGGTTAACCTCCTGCCCCGAGGTGCTCTGTGGCCACCAGGGAGGGGATGTGGCCGTGCCATTCCAGGGTCTGGTTTCTGGGGCTTTGGTCAGCTCGGCCAAGCCCCAGCTGCTCTCACCTTGTCCCCTGTGCCCAGCACGGGCAGCGCTCCCCCTCTGCAGCACCCGCTGGCTCGCTCTGCGCTGACCGTCCCGCGTGAGCGGCCAGAGGTCATCCCAGGTAAAGCAGTTAATTCTGGCCCTGCAGTTGTTCATGGTTAGCGGGATTTAATTAAGACGAGCCCTAATTAGTTCAAAGAAGGATGAACGGTCTGCTTTGCCTGGAAAAGTTCCCCTCTCTAGCCTGGAAGCTGTTTATGAGGACAGGGCTTGCATTGATATCGGGGTTGGGTCTGCCCCAGGGATGGGGTACGCAGGAGACCCGCCTTGTGCGGAGGGGTGCTTGGGGCAGCCCAAAAGCAGGAATAAAAACTGCCTCGTGCCGCTCCTTGCAGCGGCTGCTGGGCCTTCCTGGCACCCAGACCCCTCTCTCTGCCAGCCCAGGACTTCCTGGGGCCGCTGCTTTTCTTGCTGCCTCGGGCTTTCTGTTTCTGTTCAGATCTTCTTGTGAGGATGGCCTGAAGCAGGCAGGGGGGCTTCAGAAAGGGGGATGGCATTGGCATGGGGGCAAACACCGGGGTGCTGAGAGCTCCTGGCTGCGTGCTCGCCTCCCCTGGGGTTATCGGTGCCTGCAGCAAGAGCCCTGTGCAGGCTCCAGCGGTTATCGGGGGATTCCTCGTGCCCCCGTTGCATGTGCCCGGCACCGCTGGTTGCTACGTGGGGCTTTGCCAGCGCTGCCCTTATCTGCCCCAGCACGGCTGTGATGTTCAGACGCCCTGGTGGAGATAAAATGCTTGGCTTCCTGCAGCCTGCGGCAAGCAAGGGGCATCTTCTGCAGCTGTCCCGTTTTGGGGAGCTGGGTTTAAAATCTCTGGATTTTGAGCTGAGCGCCGCAGCTGGGTGGGAAGCAGCTCTGTTCCCCAGTGCATCAGGTCTTGGTTTGATCCTGTGATTTCCAGCAGTGGCATGGGATGGAGCTGGCACTGGCATTTTGCAATTGGTGCTGGAAAGAGGCTGAGTTTATGGATGTGAAGTAGAGCCTCTGGTGGAGCCATCGGCTCCATGTGGTGTGTCCAGGGCAGGTTTTGTGTGAAAGCTTTGAGTTGCAGGGGTTTGGGAGGTGGGGGTAGTTCGCATGTCCCATTGAGGGCCAGCAGTGAGGTGCCTCACTCCCTTCTGCTCGCTGAAAGTTGCCTCCCTGGATATTTTATTGCAGGGTCTTGAAATAAAAAAGGCCTTACATTTGGTTAACCCCAGGCACGGGTGCCACAGCACTGCCTTTACTTTCATTATAAGGAATGCAGAGGATGTTGGGAGCCCTCCCCCCGCCCCGTTTCCTCCCGAAAGCTGTGCTGCTCGGCCAAGACAAATATTGGTAGTAAACTGTTGAACTTCCCCGCTCCCTGGTGCGGTGGGCTCACAGAGCAGCGCCTGTTCTCCCTGTTCCACCGGCGGGGCCGGACGGGGAGGTGTGGATGTGGAGGTGGCACCTCGTGGTGGCACCTGGTGGTGGCACCTGGTGACCCCGCTGCAGCGGGGCTGCAAAGCCGGGACAGCTGGGTTGGAGTGGCTGGGTTCCTGCCGATGGCTGGGATTAATGAAGGCAGTTAAGGGGGCCGGCATTAATGAGTGATCTGGTGATTTCTCAAGGCTTGGCCTCTGCAAGAAGCTGAGGAGTGCAAAGGGCAGGCTGATACCGCGTGGTCGGTGGTTTTATGGGGGCAGCTCTGGCCGAAGCCCCCCGCTGTCCTGGGCTCACGGGCTGTAAGCAAGCGAGGAGCCGTGGCTTGGGCCTGCCCTTGGAGAGGTGCTGGGGACACCAGGACATGCCACCAAGGCTAACTGTGGTGACTCTGCTTTGGGACAGGGCAGGGCACATCCCCCCTTGGGGCTGCCAGCACTCAGCCTGGGCAGCTCCATGGGAGCCCCGTGCCCCTGGGAGGCCGTTCCCGGTCTCTGCCTCCCCATGGCCCAGCAGCTTTCCCTTCCCTCACCCCGGAGAGGTTCGTGGCAGGCGTGGGAAGGACACTTCCCCCTTCTCAGCAGCTGGAGCCCTGCACAGAGCGACCACCTTGCCTCCTTCCCTCCTACCTACAGGCAAGCAGCTCCCTTGGGCTCTGTGGGCTGCCGCTGCTTCCAGCAGGCAGATCCCGTGTTTTTCCTTGCGGACAAACCCCAGCCCACGAGGACCCCGTTGCTGCCCCGTGTCATCCTATAGCTGCTCTCCCCCTGCACGCGGGCTTCCCGGCTGCGAGTTCCCTTGGCAGATCGCGCTGGAAAAGTTGTCTCTCTCAAAGCAAACACATGCACGTGGCGTTTTCTCTCCCTCCTGCCCTGCCTCCCTCCGTTTCTCTCCGCCGCCGGGGCCAGCTGCTCCCCTGCTCCAGCCAAGCGCGTGGTGCCGGTCCTGGCTGCGGCCCCGCCGGGGGTGGGAATGCGTGCGCTGGGGAGAGCGAGCTTCCCTCCCTCGCTGCCTGGACAGCCTGAACGCCAGCAAAGGGGGAGGGAGGAAAAAGAAAAAAGGCCGGCTTTTGCAGCCTCTCACTGAGAAATTCCCCAGCTGGGGGATTCCTGAGAAATGACACGGAGATCGCAGTGCTTGGCACCGCTGCTGGGTGCCAGGGAGCAGCGGGACCCCGTGGGGTCGGGCTGAGCGCGTGGCGGGGCTGGCGGCGCCTGGCTGGGGCAGCTGCCCTGCCTGGGGGGCTGTGCCCAGGGCATGTGGCCCTTGCTGGGGGACAGTAGGCAGGGCACGGTCCTGCTGCAGCACCTGCTCAGAGGCCCTGTGGTGCGTGGATGGGTTCTTCCATGCTGTGGCACGGTGCTGGGGAGCACGGAGAGGGGCTCTGCTGCTTCTCCCCACCTTTTGCATCCCGCTCGTGTTCTCTCCTGCCCGGCGGTTTCTGGGGATGACAGCTTCTGGTGGGGTCTGAGGGGACAAGACTTGGCTCTGCTGCAGCCTGGCGCTGCCCCATTCTCACGCCGTCCCATAATGTACAGAAGGGACCGGGCTGGGTGCATGGGCTCAGGGGGACCTGGGTGCTGTGCTGCAGGGCTCGGGGGTGATGCAGGGCGCGTTGCTGCCAGCCCCGGGGCTGATCCCGGCAGAGCGCCCGCTGCTCTTGAGGAAGCGCAGCTTTTTGGCACCACTTCTG
This sequence comes from Heteronetta atricapilla, assembly GCA_011075105.1. Taxonomy (NCBI): domain Eukaryota; kingdom Metazoa; phylum Chordata; class Aves; order Anseriformes; family Anatidae; genus Heteronetta; species Heteronetta atricapilla. The sequence continues at coordinate 1,506,255 of CM021744.1, read as the reverse complement.
CTCTCGAGAGCTGGCAGGGCTGGGGCTGGCAGGCACGGGGCACGTTACCCGATGGGGAGCGTTACCCAAGGGGGGTTGCTGCCCCGTGCAGCTGTCACCACTCCAAACTCGTGCTTTGTTTGCTGCAGCAGACCCGAGGAGCTAAAACCTTGCTCACTGAAAATATCCAAATTACCATATCAGCTGCAGCTTGGCTGTAGGTCCTGCTGAGTACCCAGGCTGGATGCTTTCCACTGCTAATTGGAATCACTCTGCTGTCTCTGAGCTTGCCTGCGATACTCGTTTGTTCCCTTTGTGCTGTGTGTTGGCAGAGAAAGCAGCAGGACACATCCAGCCAGTGCCGTGCCCTGCGTGCGTGCTCAGCACCCAGCGCTGCGGGAGCGCCCGGGCCAGTGCCGTCGGGAATTGGGTGTTCCTGGAGCAAGGGTGCACGCCTGGCTGCTGCAGGGACGTGTGTGGGGAGCAGTGCTGGAGCCCTTAAGGAAAAGCACACAAATCCTTCATGGCTTCTGCCCTGTAAAAAAAATATATATATATATTGATGTTTCTATTACTCCAGCCCAGCTGGAGCAATTTGAATGATTGAAGCAATTGGAATAATGGAAGCGATTTGCATACTCTAAAGCAGCCCAGGCCTCACGTTTGGGTCTGGCAGCGGAGGTGCTGGTGGTTCGGGTTGGTGACAACCAAGCTGTGAGATCGGGGCTGCGACAGCATCAGGGAGCCTGGTTGGGGTGGTGGGGCCACAAGGCAGGGAGGGGGCTGCCATGCTCCGGGGTCCTGCTGCTCCATCTCATAATTCTTGGGATGCCCAGGTGGTGTGGTGGCAGCTGGCTGATTTTGGGTGCCAATGCCTGAGCATTTTTCGGTCTCTGACTGCCCTCTGCCATTGCCTGGGGGGCTGTGGGTCATGGCGCTGTGGCATTTGGCTCATGGCGCTGCCCCCCATCCCTTGGGGGCCCTGCAGCACCCCGCTCCTCCCTGAGCCACTGGGGGATCTCAGGCAGCCCGGCACAGTCTGGGCTCTGCCAGGTGTTCTGTTGCAGCTCGGCAGGGTTTTCGCTCCTCTTTTTCTATTCGGGTAGTGATTGCTGTGAGTGCTTCTGCGTTCCCCGGGGAATGCTCAAAACTTTCTCTGACTGTTGTGATGTGGTGGCAGCGGCTGCTGGTGCCGAGAAGATGCTTGGAAAAAACAAGTTTTGGGAGCAACCGTCAGTCAAGCTGCCAGGGTGTTATTGGAAGAATGAAGCGAGCTTTTTCTCTTTTTGACTGCTGGTGTCTAAGCCAGAGCACCTCTTCGGGTAGCGAGGAGGGTGGTAATTAGGGTTGTGGCTGTGCAAAAATGGAAGCAGCTTGTTTACTGTGTGGAGGCTGAGCTGCTCCTGCCCCAGGGGTTATTCCTGGCCTGGGAGAGGGGAGCAGGACTCCTGGCTCATGCAGCAGCATCAGGGCTGCTGAAAAACCTCTAAACCTCTAAATAAGAACCTCTAAATTTAACCGTGTGGCTGGGACACCTCTGGGTGCTGGAAATGCCGCCTTCCTCCCCAAATCCTTCCCACATCACCCCCAGCTCCTCCCCGGGACTGCGAGGAGGGGGAACATCTGCTGGAGTTTCCGTGGAACTGCCGATCTGCCAGCCCGGCCTCCCCTTCCCCCTCGTTATTTATAGCTTTTCACCAACATCTGGAGCTGAAACCACGTTTGGCTCTGGCTGTCTCCGAGCTGTGGGTTGGAGCGGGGTGAAATGTGTGCAGCCGCAGGCTCACTGGGAGCCCCAGTCCTTCCCCATGGTTGTTGGGGGGCTGCAGCATCCCGGTGGGGCCCTGGGGCTGTCCGGGGGTTTAGGGAGCCCCGGAGCATCCTGTCTTGGGGTTTTCCAGAGCGGAGCAGCAAATCCCTGCTGGCAACGGGGCAGAGGGCTGCCTCTCTGCAGCACGGAGCCCGGGGGTGCTCTGCCTGCCCTGTGCTGCTCCTGCTGCTTGTAGGAGCCTCTGACATTTGTGGTGCCCCTTGCCCAGCCCTGCCCACGGTTCCCTACTCCTTGGTGTCACCGAGGTCCTTCAGGCCCTGGGGGATGCGAGGCTACAATAGCCCCCTTTTTTGATGCTGCTTTATTGGGAAAACTTGAGTCATTTCTGGGGGAAGGGGAATGAAAACCGGCCCTGCTGTAGCAGGCGTTGGATCGCTGGCACCGCGGTGAATGGAGGCAGTAATCCTGGCTGTGGCACGAGCCCAAACCCCTGCATCTCGCGGTGAGCAGAGCTGCAGATTGGCTCATCTCCTGAAGCACAGCAGGCAGCAGGTTTCCGTGGCAGGGACCTGTGGATCCCCTTGCCCATCCCAAATCAGGGCAGTGAGCATCTGTGGGAAGTTAACGTGCGTCCCCGCATCTGAGCGAAGGCAGCAGCCTTTGAAAGCAGTGGTAATAATAGTGGCAATTAAAAGCTGCCTGCGGCTCAGCTCCCGATGGATCTGTTACTGCCAAGGGAGGGTGCCCGTGTTGGGCGGGTGTCAATGGGGCCGTTGTTCTGGTGGTGCTGTGGCCCTGGCCCCTTCCTGCTTGGTTTTCTCCCCCTCGGTGCTCCCCGTGTGGTGCTGGGGTTCTGTGGTGCCCCGCTGCTCACCGGGCATCCCCCTGCGTCACCTGGACTGTGAGAGGCAAAGGAACGAGCAAAGGAGCCATTTTCTGAGCAAAACCCCATGCAAAAGGAGAGGAAACGCCACGGGAGCCGACTTGAAAGAAAATATGTTAACAATGTAAATTAGGCAGGAACGCTCCTGCCTGTGTTTTCTCCAGCTCGGCTGGAGCAGAGGCGGAAAAGCTCGACATGTCGCGGGGTGATTTGCAGCCTGGAGCGCGTCCAGGCGGTGCGGTTCTGTCGGCACTGGCTGGGCCTGATTCAGCTGCACCAGAACCCAGCAAAGCCCCCGAGCCGGGGTGTGCACCGGGAGGGAGCCCGGGGCTGAGTTTTGGGTTCAGGCAGCCCTGGCAGAGCGGCTTCCTTGCCTCAGCCCCGTTTCCAGCTTCTCCTCTTGCTGTGTCGGTACATCGGCACTTCGAAGGGCAGATTCTGTTTGTGTGGAGGTGATGCCTGCTCCTTAGCTGCATGGGAAGCCCTCGGTAGTCAGAGCTGGTCACGTTTATGGTGCTGGCTCTGTGGTGGGTGTACCTGAAGCATCCAGCTGTATGGAACGGGATCTGATCTGTCCATGAGTCCCGATCACCGCAGTGACCCGCATGGAGGTGGCACTGAGCCCGGGGCCGTGGCCACTGGCTGCGGCGCTGCAAGGCTCAAGGGACAGCCTCAGTGCTGGAGCTGCCATGAGATTGTGAGAACTGGCAACACCCAACCAGTTTTTTTGTGAAGTGTTTCATTGTTATTTCATATTTTGTTTGTGCTGTTTTAAATGAGCCGGTTTGAAGTGTGTTTCCAAAACCTCTTTCCTTCTAAAATGACGATGATCTGCCTCAAGCAGTAGCTCCAGTGGCGGTGCAGCACCGCGGCTTTGTGTCCGTGCAGTACTTAGCAGTGTGTACGCATCTGTACATACGTGGGTGTGTACATGGAGTAATGCTTGGGGGGGGAACACGGCATGCTGTTAGTCCACTGTGTGCAATCAGTGGGCAGCACGGTATCTGGATACCTAGAAGGATTGCTTTATTGCGTGTGAGTAGACAAATACACAGTTAATTTTTGTTGGCTCCCCTGTACGTGTGAGAGCCCAGCTCCCACAAACCGGCTCTTATGGCCGTGGCGTGGGAAGGTGGCGGAGCCTCACGGGCGCTGCGGGGAGCGGGGTGGGGAGGCACCGAGCAGCCCCCCCAGGGCTTCCGAGCTCGGGTGGGTTCCAGGGAGCCCCGATAACGCGCTGCTGTGGCGGGGAGCGCCTTGACGGAGGGCTTGGGTTTCACAAAGGCGAAATCCCCCCGGGAGCTCAGGAAATATCTTCCCAGAACACAACCAGGGAAGCGTTGGCACAGGTCGTAAAGAAAATAAATAGCAGAGCTGGCAAGAGAAACGGCGGCTCCGTGTCAACAAAGCACGTAAGTGCAAAGTGTTTAAGCATGTGCTGGAGTCTGAGTGCAGCGAGGGGACCTTGGGTGTTTGAGGAGTCCCAGAGAGGGGCTTTCCAGAGCTGAGATCAGAGACCTGCTTTTTCCAATGGCTGAGGACCATGGTAGTCAGGAGGTTTAACAGCCCAGCAAAAGCCCTGCATCGTCTCTGCAGAGGGATGAGCAGTTCTGCCTGAAGATTTCCGTGTGCTGCTCACAGCAGATGCTGTGGCTGAACTGGGGCTGCTTCATTAAAGAAAGATTTGGGATTCATCTCAGTTAAGAGCCTTGAACTCAGGATGTGGCGGTGAGAGCAGAGCAAGCCTGTGCAGGATGGGGCACTGGGTACCCCCAAACCGCTGCTGCAGGAGTTGTCTTCTCCTGCCTGGTTCCTGTGTGATTTATTTTGGTGACCCCGAGCCCGGCTGCGACACCCCGCTGGCTACCACGGCGTGCACAGGGAGCTGCTCTGAGTGTCTGTCTTGGTGCTTTTGGAACGCTGCTGGAGCTGTCACCCCTTAAAAATGGGCTAAGAGGAAAATGGCTCAGAACCTGTATTTCTAAGCCCAAATAGGTGATGCTAGACGTGTTCCTTTCTGCCGGAGAGAGGCAGCCTCCTTTTCCCAGCGCTTGGAGCCCTGTGCATCCCCTGGGGTCGCGCCGGGCCCTCGACACGCTGACCCCGCTCCGCGGTTGAATCATTTCCTGTTTTCTCCGGCTGTTGAAGAGCTCCACGAGGCGAGCTGGAAGCGTTCGCAGGGAGGGTGAACTAACTGCACTGAGGCCATGGGAAAACGCGGGCTTGCTGAATCTGCAGAGCGAGAGGATCCGCGTGTGGGTCCTGGTGGCTGGCTGTGCTCAGCTGTGCAGATGCTGTGCTGGTGGCTCTTCCCTTTTGAGAACCACTCTGCGTCGAGGCGGTGATGCTGAGAGCATCTCCCCAGGCAGGAGTGTATGGGAAATAGTCTGCTTTCCCCCAGAACCTGTCCTGGTAACATCCATGTGCCCCACAAGCTCAGGCTGATGAGGCTGTGAGGACTGCGGTGTGTATCAGTGGTCATTGAGGCATTTCCTGCAGCCCCCTCCTTGATTTTATTTTTAAGCTGTATTGCAGAGTGGGTCTCTGTAAACACTGGGGCCCTGCAGCCCGTGGAGCCCACACAAGCCCTGTGCCCACACCGGGCACTGCCAATGGTGGCTCCTGCCTGGGAGCACTTCTTAAGGAGCTGGGCCCTGGGGCCCCGAGGAGCCGCAGCATTGCCAAGACCTCGGTTGCTCGCCTCCCTCCTCGTCTGTTCCCGGGCGCGGGGTTAAGCTGTTCCAGCTGCTTCGTGGCTAGAAGCACCCAAGTGAGTTCCCCGTCCACCTCCGTCCTCAGCGTGCGTCCCAGCGCCGGGGCCAATCTCATTGCTCCGTGGCTCTTTTTGCAATCTCATTCCCAACACAGAATAGGCTGTGGCTGTGCTGGAGCCATCCGCTGAACTCCCCAGCCTGACGTGAGCCCCGCCAGCTTGAGTATTTCATAAACAGCTCAAGGAGAGCTGTGATGGGGTATTTATTTACATCCCATTGAGCTGGCGGCTGTGCTTAGGGCCGCAGCAATGCAGGAGGAGGGCTGGGGGCTCCCCGCTGCATTAAACCTGGGGAGAGGGATGTTGGGAGCTGGCTTTCACAGCACCTTTTGGACAAGATGGGAACGTCGGGGGAATTTCTGCTTGGGTGTTTTATTTTAAATGAAAGGTTATAAGAGATTGTACCACAAATGCGATCTGGAAAACAAATATCTGAGGTCTAATAGCAGGAGGGGAGCAGCGCTTCTTTTAATGCAAATTTAAAACCCAGCCACAGGGAATGTTTTCCTTAAACCACAGACCAAAAAACAGAAAACCTGCTTCTATTTCTGAAGCAGCTCCTGCTTGAGACACGTCTGTGTTGGTGTGTCCAGCTGCTGCCTGGCCGGGCTGCGCAGGGGCTGGCGTGGGGCAGCTGCCTTCGTGGGAGCAGAAATGGCTCTTGTGAGCCTGCAGAAAACCTGCTGCTTGCTGCTCCCCTGGTGCCCTGCGGGCCCATAAAGCATTTTGCATGTGATGGGGGGGAAGCACTAAACTCCTCACGTGCTCCTCTAATGTTCTTCTGCTGCCTGCAGCAAGCTCAGCCTCTGCATGCTGCAGGCACCCTTCTGACCGGGAGCAGCCCTGTGGGTCCCAGGGGGGAAAGCACCATGTGCAGGGGCTTGGGCTTTTCTTCCCCTCTGCAAAACACAGCTTCTCTGCAAAGCCGTGACTTCTGCAGGGCTTTTCCGCCCAGCCCAAGCTGGTGTTTCCTTAAGATCTCAATGGTGCCACCAGGAGATGGCTGCAGAGCCGTGATGGGTGGCTTAGGGTGGTCGGGTGGTCCTGCAGGTCCTCGCGCCCAGCTTGGGGCTGCTCAGTGCTTGCAGTTATTTCTGGGTATTCTTTTAGCTGGTCGCAGGGAAGTGGTGAAGTGGGCAGGGGCAGGAGCTTGTTTAGGGAAGGCGCTGTTCCTTGGAAGCGAGGCCACCAAAGGCAACCCCATGCGCTGGCAGGGTGAGGGTGGCCCTGAGGGAAGGAGTCTGTGCTGGCAGCAGCTCTGGAGCCAGGCAAGACCCGATTCTGGGATGGAAGGATGGACAGTGGTGGTGTGTGCAGGGCAAGAGGCGTGATTCCCTCTGTAATTAGTTGCTGATGGTGAGCCCTCCTGGAACAAGGCATCCAGGTGTGACAGCTTGGGGCAGGGACGGGACATCCTTCTCCAGAGCCGTGCAGGAGGGCCAGCCTGTCCCCGCAGGCACGGAGCCATCTCTTCCACGGCCAGGAACGTGGTTCCTGAGCTGGGAGAGGGAGGATGGAGCTGCGTGCCGTGCCGATGTTGCTGGGACCAAGGGCATGGCGCTGCCTTAAATAAATAACCAAGGTTAAGGTGCTGGCTCTGCCTGGCTGCGCTGCACCCGGCCACAGGGTCGGGTCCTGCCCGTGCTGCCCGGAGGGGCTCAGCACCCCCCGGGTGGGGCAGGCTTATCTGGGCTGCCGCTGGAGGAGGAAATGCATTTTTTGTTGTTTCAATTTCTCTGGAATGGTTTTGGACAATTGGCTTTCTAAAATAAACTCAATGAGAGGAAATTCATTTGTTAACCTGTCCCTGTTTAGCTGGCAGGGGAGGATGGTGCGCAGATACGTTGCTTCCTTGTTAGCTTTAGTTAGGATCCAGAACAAACCCAAATCTATAAATTAAACACCACGTTTTATCCCCCTACCACCTTCTTCTCTCAATCAGGATTTAAACGGACAGAAAGAGCTGTGCCCACGCCTCTGCCACCTGAAGAAAGGCCCCAATGGCTACGGCTTCAACCTGCACAGCGAGAAGTCCCGGCCGGGGCAGTTCATCCGCTCGGTCGACCCGGACTCTCCAGCCTCCAGAGCGGGACTGCGGCCCCAGGACCGGCTGGTGGAGGTAATGCTGGGGGCTCATCACACTGTTCCCATCAGCCTGGAGGTCTTTTGGGGTCCTGTGCCCCTCTTGTGAGTGGGAAGAGGGAGAGCAGAGGTGCTGTGACCCTACAAATCAGCTGGGATGCTTGATGCTAAATTGAGCCCCCGTCCCTTGACCTTTTCCATCAGATCCCTGCCACGCTCCCCCGTAACACACAGCCTGATGTAGGACCCAGGGATGAGCACGGTGGAGGTTTGGGGGTGCCACCTCCCTGATATAGCCAGACCGGAGCAGAGAGCACCCTGCATTTGGTGGCACTAGCATGGGGCTTTGTGGGGACAACTGGGGCTGGTCCCATCCCAGCCACCTGGGGGGCTGCTTCTGTCCCGTCACCCCCATCTGCCATGGGCTTGGGGCAGCTCGGTGCCACCCGGCACTGCTGGGCAGGGCGGGCATTTGGAAACGGGAAAAGCTCTGCAGAGAGGTCTTAAAGCATGAGATTGTGAAAGATTAGGGGAAAAACTGCCCTTGGAAGAGATTTCCTGTTCACTTATTGCTGAACAACAGAATTTTTGATGTGGCTGCTGATCGCCCTCCCCTTGGCTTGTTTGTGCCTTGCCATTTTTACCGAGTACTGAGTTCCCCCATTCAGAGCTGTGTGCTCCGGGCAGGGTTTGGGCAGCACGGACAGACAGATGGGGCTTGTTCCGAGAGCCAGTGCCCCAGGAGCAGCCCTGGTGCCTGCTTCAGCTCCTGCGTGCTGGGAGCACCTGGACGCCCCATGCTGGGGCCATGGCCCTGCCCGAGCTGGGTACCAGCCCGTGCCCCCACACCCAAGGTCCAGGGGGACCAGGGGTTTGCACGCTCGGAAGCAAACACGCGCATCCTGCGGAGCCGGGCGGTCCCCGAGGTGGGGAAGTGAGCAAAGACCAAAGCCCTCGCCCTCTTTCCAGCCCCGTGAATAATCACGCAGGAGCCCGTGGGAGCCACCAGCTGCCTCCTACCCCATGCCACGGCTGCTCTCCATGCGTGCCCCCGGTACCGTGGTGTTTTATCATGGGGAGCAGCCTGGGGCTGCGAGCGGGGCGCCTGTGGCTGCGGTTCAGAGCGGCGCGATGTCACGGTGAGGGATTTTGTTATTTATTTATCGGCCCTTGGCCAAGTGCCTGGCGCACACAAAGCGGCAAGGGGTGAGCTGGAGAGCTTGGAAACCCAATCCCCCCATGCCGGCTCTTTGGGCTCTGATAAATATTTGATGCCCCCAGCCCTGCTGCACCCCCTGGGCGGGCTGGGGGTGCCAGAGGCTGCGGCGCTGACCGCGGCTTATCGTGGGGAGCAAAAACTGGCCCTGCAGCGAGAGGCTCGGTGGCATCGAGACCTTTTCATGTGGGACAATGGGTGTGTTCGTTCCTGAGCACAAACAATGCCTAGAAATCACGATTGTTCCCTTTCTGCCTGTGGAACAATTGGGAGGAGAAATCCTGACTGCTGGTGGGTCCCAGGTCGCGTGCAGTGAAGGGAAAATGAGTCAGTGCGTCGGGGACTGGGACAGAAAGGCTCTGCTCGGCCACCAGGACACGGGAAATCCTCCCTTGCTCTTCTCCCAGAGGGACAAATGGCCACGAGCCCTCTGGAGCAGGACACACAGATCTCAGTGCAGTCAGAGGTGTTTGGGGCAAAGCTAAGGTGAATGAAATCACTGGAGGGGAAACAGCGTGTTCCAGAGCACCTGGGCACATGGGGTGGTGGCGGAGGCTGTGGCCAGGTCTCCCTGTGGGGGGGTTCAGGAGTTGAGGCAGAGGTTTTTGGTGACAGGAAAGGTGAACACAGCTCCCCTGTTCGTGCCACGGGAGCTGGACCTGATCCTGATGGTGCTGCTTTGCAGGTGAACGGCATAAACGTGGAGGGGCTGAGGCACTCGGAGGTCGTGTCCCACATCAAGGCCAGGGAGAGCGAAGCCAGGCTCCTGGTAGTGGACCCCGAAACAGATGATTACTTCAAGAAGCTGGGGGTGACCCCCACCGAGGAGCACACCAAAGGTGAGACTCGGCTCTGCTGGGTGACCCCACCGCTGCTGTGACTCACTGGGACACTGGGTGGGATTTCAGAAGTGCCCCAGTCATGTTTCCCTTGTCTCATCCCTCAGTAGTTTCCTGAGCACCACCCAGCTATTTATAAGCAGTGAGAATACTTCCTAATCTAGCCAAAAAAACCAATTTGTTATTTTTGCGCGGTGAATAATTAACCCAGGAACTCCTGCCAGAAGGAGGCTGGGGTGAGGAGCGTGATGGGGCGCAGGGGCAGCGCTGAGCACGCTGCTCGGGGAGGGATGCTCAGGTGGGATCCGTTCTGGTGGCGGATCCTGGGGCTGCTCCTGCTTTGTTTTCTGTGCCTGGGAGCAGAGCAGCTGGCCCGATAGCGCTGATGTGGGGCTGCAGGAGGGAGGGCAGGATAACCCCGCACCACTCTGTGCTCCTGAGACGGAGCCTGAAGGTGGAAGGAGAAATGCTGGGGCTGGCCCCGTGTGCGTGTAGAGGGAAGGGCTTCACGCGACAGTGATCACAGGGGTGGCTGCTGCAGGAAATGTTTCCCTTGCTGTTGAAACCTGGCAGAGAAAGTAGCCCGGCTGCTCCCTGACCTGCTGCGGGGAGAGAGCTGCCCTGCAGCCGAACAGGGGGCTCTGCTTACCCTGCTACCCGCCCCTGTCCGACCTGAACTCTGCAGGACATTGCCGGTCTGCCAGGTGCTCCATGGGAAGATTTACCCGAAGGAATGCCTCAAACCGTGCTGAGGAGCACGCAGGGCGAAAGCTCCGAACCGGTTGAGGAGGAGCCGGTGCGAGCGCTGGCTGCTGGCACGAGCACAAAGGAGCCCTTGTTCCCTGCAGCGGGGACGTGGCCGGGGCCAGCCACACGCCACGGTGCGCGGGTGGGTGCTCAAGTGCTGGGCCCTGGCTCTGCAGCTCCCTGCTGGATGCTTTCCTCGGGGATCAGCAAGGACCGGGTCTGGCTGGCTGGTGGGCTCGGCCATCCCAACGCCACAGCTGAGGCTGTCACACCAGCCCACTTTCAAAGTTATGTTCTGGTTTTATTAAATAAAGTGCCCTGATCTCCATGGGAAACCCCTACAGCTTGCACTGCTGCAGCCCCAGAATCAATTCTTTGGGAAGCCCGGCCAGCCCTGTAAGTGATGCACAGACAATGGCTTGGAGCTGTAAAATCAGCAGCCCTGGGTTTCTGCAGTTGCAGGCTGCCCTTGGCTGCAAGCACAGCTCTTGCTTCACTGGAGCTAGCGTTACACAAGGAGTGCATGCACAGCATTGTGTTCGGCCCGGCCGCTGTGTGCTGGGGGCACCCTGGGGTCCCACTGAGCCGGTCTCACCCGGCGCCCTGCACAGAAAGGGGCCTGTGCCCCCCGAAGTGTTCGTGCTCAGTCGTTAGCCCTGTCGTAATTGTCACATCTGTGACACCACAGCTCATCTATGCAGGGCTGCCTCTAGCAATGGCTGGGTCGCAGTGGCTGGCAGCTCATCTGCAACGAATTTGCCATTGTTTGGAGCGTTGTTAGCGCAAATCGTTGGAACCGGGCAAAAAAAATGGCAAGGTACATGAAAGGCGGGTTGTTTGCCCCATGCTGTTGCGACACCAAGATGCTGATTTCAGCAAATAGTGCTGGGCTGGTTTTTAAGATTTGTGATTAAACAGCTCCTGAAGAAAAATTACTTAACTGTCAGAAACTGGGAGTACAGCGCATTTAGTGCTCACAGAGGGAAGTTGCTCGGTCCCCTTCCTGGAAGGCGTTTTCTTTTGATGAAAATGGGAATCAAATGAAGTTGGGGTTGCAAAAGAACATGGTTCCAGAGGGCACGGGGGCACAGAGGCGTTTGCCTGGCCTTGGAGGCAGTGCAGGCAGGGTCTGGCCACAGCTCTGAGGGAAGGAGCGTGCTGGGCTTGGGCCAGGGCTTGGCTGGGAGCAATGCTGTGGTTGCTCGCCTTGGAGCCCAGCAGTGTATTTATGAGTGTATTCACTGTGTGTTTCCTTTGCATGGCCTGCAGGTGTGGTGCCTCAGCCCCTGACGAACGGATCCGCACAGACGCAGGTGAGTCCTCGCCTGCTCCCGGGGACTGTGTGGTCCCGGGTGGGATCAGAGCAGAGGGAACCTCACAGCATCCCTGAGGCTCGTTTAGCTCAGCTTAACCACTGCTAGCTAATTGTAATTGCTTCCCGATGCAGCCTTAATTTTGTGTTTGCACGAGGCTGGTGTGAGACCGACTCATTCCTTTTCCCCAGGGACAGCGGGAGGAGGTGGGGTGGGTGATGGGGACAGGGGAGCAGTGGCTCCCCCCGCTCTGCCCATTTGTTAGTGTTGTGTTTTTTTTTTGTTTTTTCCTTCTGTCTTTGCACAAACTGGATTATCGTTTTCATTTCCAACAGCTGAATGGAGGATCCACATCTTCATCTCACAGTGACCTTCAAAGTCCCGGGAAGGAATCAGAGGTAAAAACCCCAATCACACACCCTCTTCTTACATGCTTACGTGTGTACGTGTTTGTGTTATGGTACTGCATAGAAATGCCTTTAAATGCAATTTCAGTTTCAGATTGCAGACTTGGGTACACTTGTATCCACCCAGCAAGCAAAACAGGGAGTTTTCTTTCATGCCCTGCCCTGTAAATCCGCATGAAATGCAGCCGCGAGCTCCCGGCAGCTGCTGGCTCCAGCCCAGAGGCAGCTGCGTTTCTGGGGGCATCGATGTCCCCTTGGGTGGCCTGGTGAGGCTGTCCTGAGCACGTCTGGCTGGAGCGTGCGGGACCAAGGCGAGCTGCTGCCAGGGCTGTGCATGCCTGGGGAGGGGGCCAGCAGCAGCACGCTGCCCCCAGACCCACGTCGGAGAGATGTAACAGCACTTGAGTGCCAATTAAATACCATCATGTTCTGGCTTCCCTTCTGCCTTCGGGCGGGTGGGTTAAGCGATGGCTGCAGATTCCTTCCACTCCTTGTCAGGGAACAGAAGGGATCTGCCAGCAGCAGCAGATGTCCTGCGTTAGGGGATGGCTTGCAAGGATCCAGCTGTGTGCTGCGCCCCCAGGGACTGGTGGGCTCTGCCCTGGGCCCTGGGGAGATGGGGCTGCCCCAAGGGCCAGCAGAGGAGAGTGCCTAGGGGTAATGGCAGTGAACTAACTGGTGCTCTAACAGTTTGGAGGTGTAAGATGAAAGGCTGCCTTCAAGGGTTTTAGGTCTGAGGTGCCCAGAGCCTCTCGAGCATCCTGGGCTCAGAGGCTGCGCATGCCAGCTGTGTCCGAGAGCTGGGCCAAGCGCCTGCAGTCTGGCAGCTCTGTTTCTCTCTGAGCATTAAATAATACATGTCCTGCTCCTCAGCTAAGCAGTGCATGCGAACCAGTTTGCATCCGCAAGCCAGAGCAAAGCAGTTTTCTTGCAGGCAATGCTGATGGGAGACCTGCCCGTGGCTACCAGCAGGGTTTGTGAAATCCCTTTGGAGCTTACTGTGTGCTTTAAGGCAATGCTGGTGGGCAGGCTTTAAGACGTTTCCTTGAAAATGAAGGTTTTTATTCTGCATGTTTGTCTGCTGCTCATGTGAGTGTGGTGTGTGCAGCATGCTGCTGCAGTGACTTTAGAAAGGAAAGCTGATTTCTGTATCATACAGCACTCTTGTTAGCCAGACAGAAGGATGCTTTTCTCAATACAGTTCCTGAAGCAAAATGTGCCGGACACGCAGGCAGGTGCTGCTGTGTGTGCCCACCGGCACTGCCCCATCCTGGCTCTGGCTGTCCTCTGGTGCTCTGGAGCAAGCTGGAGCCCGGCCATGCGAGCACAGGGGTGCCTGGCTGCAACAGTGCAGGAGCAACACCCATCAGGTGCAATGTAATTATTTGCTCCGTGGCTATGCAAATGCTGCTGCTGCTAGTTAAACCATAGGCACGACGTGGGGCAGGCGCTTTGACCTTCTCCAAAAACCTGCGAGTTTGCTTATCATGCACACGTGCTAGGAAATCTCTGCTCCCGGCAGTGTGGGGATGGGATGCTGGGTGGCTTTGGGAGCACGGTGCCGGGGGCTGCAGGGTGACCTTCCCTCTCTGTGCAGGACGGAGACTCGGAGAAGAGGGACCCGTTTGAGGAGAGTGGGCTGAGCCTGAGCCCCACAGCTGCCGAGGCCAAGGAGAAGGTGCGGGCCAAGCGGGTGAAGAAGAGGGCCCCGCAGATGGACTGGAACAAGAAGCGAGAGATTTTCAGTAATTTCTGAACCTCGCTGGTGGCGCTGCCTGCCTTCCCCTGCACCTGGCCGGACGTTCAGAGGTGCCTGCGCCCTCTCCTTCGGTGTCCACGTGAGATGCTTTGTGCTCTGCTCTTCACTGGTTGCTTTTATGAGGCGTATTTTAAAGTCCTTTTTTTATTGTTATTATTATTATTATTGTTGTTACTCACCAGCAATTCTCATAAGACAAATGTGACCAAAGCTCCTTTTCTTGCTTGCTCTTCAGCCCGGTCTGGCTGCCTGCTGTCCCCTGTTCCTGCTGAGAAAAGACTGGAAGAGTTTAACTCTTGTTTCTTACCTGCATAATTTAGGCTTTTATTACTTTTTTAAAAAAATTTGGGGTGTTAGTTTTGTTTTTGCGGGTGTCCCAGGCTGAGCCCCATGGGATGCTCTGTGCCCCTGTGCAAATGTCTTACGGCCTCGCCGTGGTGGGTGCTGGGGGGGGTGGCAGCACCCCCAGCACCCAGCCTGCAGCTTTACCCCCTTGTGATGGGAAAACAGGCAGTGGCTGTAAATGGCTCGTGTTGACTTTGCTATTGAAATGAAAAAGTTCTCGTTGTTTTTAATGAAGTCCTATCTGTTTCCAGTTAGTTCAGGAGCCTCCCACCCAGCAGCAATTTTTGCCCCAGCAATAAAATCCCCTTTTTGGCCCCCCCCCCCCCCCGGTAGCGGGGTGGACAAGCAAGACGAACCCAGCACCCCAATGCCCCCAGCCCCATGGTTTGCACAATGCAGCGAGCGGTGCAGGAGGTGCTGCAGGGCCGAGCACGTCTCCAGGGAGCCCTTGGGGCTGGCACGTGCTCCCTGCCTCCTGCTCCCCCCCGGTGTCCCCTGTCCCTGGGCAGGGCTGGTGGGGTCCCCAAAGCTCCCGGGTCTCAGTGGGGCTGGCGACAGAGCGGACTCATCGTTAGGAGAGGGTCGAGGTCCTGGGCAATTGCTTTGGCGCTGTGTCCTCCTTTAGTACCAAAAGCAGGGTGTCTTCAAATCCTCAAAGCTTATCTTTAAAGCACTGCAGATGAAGCCAGTGTAAGCTCTTTATTACTCGCCTTTGGCTGTGAACAAGGAAGATGAAACACGATGCGCTTGCAGGCTGCAGGCGGAGGTGTTTCACCTGGGAAGGTCCCGGCGATGGGCTGGCTCCCCCCGCACCTCTCACAGCGCCCCGGGGCCGGCCGCGGAGCCTGCCCTGTGTTTTGGCCCCAGTGTCAGAGCCGCAGGGGGAAGGGACTGGGCACAGTTGCGTGCAAACCCACTTTTCCCAGCTCAATGCAAATGGCAGCAATAACTTGGCCGTCGATGACTATTTTAAACAAAAGACTTGGCTGCGACTTTGCCCTGCATTATTCCCCAGAGCTGATGTATGACAAGGCAGAGGCCTTTGGGTTGGTCAGCGCACTACGGACGTTGTTGTGGCTGTGTGTATTTCCTAAATGCCGAACTAAAAGGTGCCTTATAACATTTGCTGCTCTCCTCGGTGGCTGCACAGGGGCAGTGCGGGGCCAGAGAGCTGCCGGGGCTGCTGCTGGCTGGCGAGAGCATGGAAACCCTCAGGGGTGAAGGAGACTTCTCTTTTATGAAAGTGCAAAGTGTTGATGGGCTGAACAGGTTGCAAAAATGCCTTTGGAGAGGGACTGGTGCAGGTGTTTGGCTATTGGTGACGAGACTGGCAGCAGGATGACAGCTCAGGATGCAGAGAGGTTTCTCCCCCCACCAGGACTCCACCAATAACTAGAGGCCTCTTCTCTACCCCACCTCAAAGACAATTAGCTCCTCACTTTTCGGTCCCCAAAATATTTGCTTCTGTAGGAAATCAGTACCTGCTGAAGGAGCCCTCCTTTTTCACGGTATGCACGTTGCTTCCAGTGCCTGCGTAGCCAAACCCCAGGCAGTGCTCCAGTCTGTGCAGGGCAGAGCGCTCCCCTCTGCACCATGAACTCACCCCCCCGTGCATGTCAGAGAGCACAGCCTCGTTTGTAAATACCGCATTTCTCACCCAAGACTGGACCACTGTAGTGAAGGGGGGAAAAAAGAACACGTAGTTCTGAATGCAGATCAAAAGAAATCAGGTGTGCAAGTCTGTACTGATAAGATTTCAAAATCTTAATCTGCTTAGTCCATGGAAATTGCTCCTGGTTAAAGCACTTATCATATTTCTGACATCTTGTAGTTCAGTAGTAATTATTCAGTTCCTGTACATTTAACGTGGAAAAAAAATAAATCAATAAAGTGTAAGGCTGTTAGTTGCATTGTAAAAACAATGTACACTGTAATGTCAGTAATAAACTTTGTTTTCCCATGTACCACTTATTTGCTCATTCTTCATCTGTTTGGTAGGGAACTTCAGAGCGGAATTACAGCCTTCTCTAGCACATTATAAACTTTGCTTCCTCCCCTGCCTGTTTAAAGAGTAGCTGAAATTATTCCTTTGAAGCTCTACAATGAAGTCAGCACTGCCCTTTCTTTGAAGAACAAAACACACACGTGGGTGGTGGCCCCTCTGTCAGCTTCTGAGGCACACACTAACCTGGATCCTGTGTGCTAGCACAGCTTACATAGCCACATCTGACAAGTAAGAGCGTGAAGCTGGATTGTCACCTGCTCACTGTGTGCTGTGTCCCCAGGCTCCTGTGCTAGCAGGACTCGAAGGTCACTTGTCCAGACAGTGGCTGCCTCTGGCCCAGGGTTGTGAAGCTTTTAGTTGGACCTTACTGACCATGGTTCTCTCGCTGCCAGCAGCAGGCAGGCGACTTGGCAGATTGCAAGCCCTGGCAGGGCTGGTTGCTATGGGCTCACGCTGTGGTGAGGCCATCGGAGCTCTCCTCCCCCTGCTCTGTGTTGCAGGGATGCCAGCAAACCTCACACGTGTTAGAAAACAACCCATCACCTTTATTGAATGTGTATTTACAAGCAGCAGCAGATCCTGCAGCACAAAGCACTCCTCTCCAGCTGTTCCTGACACCATGCAGCCTGCTGCTCGGCCGGGGCACACTCGGGCATTCACCCGGGGCTGGAGCCGGCAGCACTGACGCAGCAGGACTGCTGCTCTTTGAAAGACCCGTTTTCCTCTTGAGAGCTCAGCCGCTGCCAGCTGCTTCTCCCTCTCCAGAGATGCTTAGCTGGCGGCAGCAGTCTCCCATTTCCCTGCAGTCACACAGTCAGCCCTCTGCAAAGCACAGCAGTCCTAGGCACAGCTCCGGGATGAAGCAGCTCTGTTGCTCTAGGAAGCCAGGTTGCTCCCTCAGCGTCTCTTAGCAGCTGGGCAAATATCTTGATTGAGGCATTCTTTGCAGCGAGGATTCACGGGCAAGCAGGTCTGCTGGCCAAAGCCCACCAAGAGCCAGTTTATCTCCCTCCAGAGATCCCTGTAGCGAGAGGAGAACGTGAGCTTTCCAATGCAGTTGCTCAGAGAGGTCAAAGAACAGATCATGCCTTTAAGTGGATACCTTTCACTGACTGCTTTTGTTCCTTTTGGCTGCCCAAGCTGCCTCTTGCTAGGAACAGCCCTCCTCGCTTTTCCTGAGCCCTCTGAACTTGGCAGGGAGGAGAGGCAGAGGACAGCCACACAAAGCACATGTGGTCATTCTCTTGCATGAATGCCAGATGTGGAGACATGACAGACTGGAGAGCTCTACCTGTCACCTGGCATTTGATACTGAGGAGTAAGCCTCAGTGAAGGCCAGAACCCAACCATGGCCTGATACTGCTGTGGCTGTTAGACTCAGCAAGGTCCCGTGCAGAAAGTATCTGGCTTGGGTCATAACGAATTTGTTTAGGCAAAAGAGTATGGCACCAAGGCCTGCAGGTACCTTCCTGAACCAGTGGTGACTGACACACATCTGATGGCAGGGAACCCACCCAGTAGCTGAGATGCTGCCGCAGCAGCCCTGTGGGAAAGGAGAGACACCTGCAGACGAGTCCTTCAATGAAAAGGCCCGGGCTGCAGCCACTGAAAATGCCATCAACAGGACTGTGTGCACATGTGGCTCCTCCAACTATGGGCTTGGTATCGAGGCATGAGGCTGGGGGCTCAGACCTCACCTGGGCAGCCAGTCCTCCAGCGCTACCCGAGTTTCCTCAGGGTATCTGGTCTCCTTCTTCACCCACTTCAGCCTGTTTGTGATCCTGTGCACGTGGGTGTCCACAGCTAGGAAGGGAGAGCCCAGAGTTTAGGTGGGGGGCAGACATGCCTGAATGGAAAGAGCGCAGCCAGGGCTGCTTGTCACAGCAAACCGGGCTCAGCACCCTGCAGCAGGCTTCCTCCGTGGCCCTGCAGCAACACGGCAGGTGAAACAGAAGGGGAGGCTCACCCGCAGAACAAACACGCTGGTTTCTTCCTAGGCGCACAGCCAACAGCAGACAGGGAGGGTATTTCATACCACACAGCTAGCGACACACTGACACAATCTTACACAGCCTTCCTACAAAGGTTTCCGTGCTCTGATCTAGCAGGCACAGGGCAGCCTGTCCCGGGTTCCCTTCCTCTGGGTGTTTCAGCTGATGTTACGCAAGTTGCAATCTCTGCCCCGTAGTTTACCCAGATGGAAAACACATTTCATAATGCCTACTAACACAAGAGGGTTTGTGAGGCTTAAACAAATGTTTAGAAAGTGCTTTGAGCTAAAAAGCTCAGAATGCAAAGTATATTATTGTTAGATCAGCAGCGATAAACCTGTCTCTATGGCTAATAGGGCAAAACCCAGGAAACTGCTGTAAACAGGAAAACTAAGTCTTGCCTCCTAAATCAAAACTGAACACACAATTATTTGGAAAACAGTTGGCTAGTTTGGCTCCCACTGGACTTCCCTCCCCCACAGCAGGGAGCAAACAGCCCCCAAATGCTGCTGACTTGCAGAGGAGCCACATTTTGCACAGCTGGCAGGCACCGGAGGGGCTGCAGGGGTCAGCTGCTGCCCGCCCTGCCCTGGGGTGGTGTGCTGGCTTTAGCGGCAGGCAGTCATCAGGTGGCACCGTTACCGGCCTTCCCAGGGCCCTCCATTAAGCAGCAAATAGTCTTGGAATATTTATCTGTCCCCAGGGTCCTGGGGCTGCGCTGATCTCCCAGCTCCATCTGCCGGCTGCACAGTGCAGCCCCAGCCCCGTTCCTGAAGGGGCCCTGCTGCAAGGAAAACATCAGGAACTCGGTACCTGCAGGTTGCCTCAGACCATTTCTTTTTCCAACTTATTGTGAGTCGCTGATTTCAAGCAACCGGCACTGCAGACTGCTTCTGCCCTCTTTAAAGGCTTGCCAAACAGAAAAAATCCTAACCAAGATTTGTTTAAACAGAAACAACCTTGGTAAAAAACAAAACCAACAGCGAACCAACCTCAGACTATCCTAGAACTATCTGCAAATCACAAACTTATCCCCAACTCCCTTTCACTTGACTCCAAGGAGATTTCAAAGCATTATTCTCCTAGTACATCTTTTTGGATGCCTACCCAATTAAGCAATGCTTGCTCTGCTTATCAGCATCTGAGTGGAGGGAGTGGAACTTGGGAACTGTACTTGGGGATTCTTCCTTCAAATTTTGGGCAAAACAATCCATGCTTAAATCCTAGCAACATATCCACTGTGAGTAGCTGCACCCACCCAAGCACAAGATGCAGTCTGCAGATGACTAAATCAAAGTGATACTATGAGGCTCCTGGGGCAGGCAGCTTGCAATGCATCCCCTGCACCCAGGGATGGATTGGGCAGGATTTAGGAGGAGAGGAATGTGGAAAATACAGTCCAACCTACCTATCCCAGACACACTGTCCCAGGCAATGTTCATGGCCAAGTGGGCCATTTTGGGCCCCACTCCTGGCAGCTTCACCAGCTCCTCCACAGTGCTTGGTATGTCGCCCCCGTACTTCTGCTTCAGGATGGCTGTCGTCTGCTTTATGTACTTCACCTTGTTCTGGAAAACCAAGGGGAAAGGCAGATGAGACAAACTGCCCTCCAGTGCAGAGAAAAGAGACAAACAGCTCAGAAAAAAAATAAATAAAAACATTTCTCAGGGTGTGTTACGTGTGAGGCCAGGCGCTGGAGTTTGCAGAGGGGCGGCAGAGGTCTTTGAGTTCTCCTTGAAAACGCTGAAAGCTGATTAGCTCTAGCCTCCTCTGCACTCTGCAGGCACTGCAGCAAACAAGCTTGCTGTGAATACAAATTGCTAAAACCAGCATAAAATACAGCCTGTAACTCGACTCCAGGGAAAAGATCACCACGGGGCGTGGAATAGAGGCTGAACACAGGCTGGGGTAAGTCTCAGGGGCAGGGTTGATTCACACCCACCCTCTGCCTTCAGCACCCACTTTCAGCACAGCCACGAGATGCAGCCTGCGAAGGCCAAGCCACCCACCACGTTCCTCTCCACGGCTTCTGAGAGGTCTCTGTCAGCCACATGGGAGCTGAGGAAGGTGGAAGAGGTTCCTCCACGCGTGTTTCGGGTGCTGTTGCAGTCCTGCACTCACCCTCCAGAATCCTACGGGGTAAATGATCTGCCCAAGCGTCACATCATCCATCTGCAAAATGCTGTCAACCGTGAGGCCGCGCTGCCTGAGGCGCAGCATGGCAGCAGACGTCACCTGGTCCTTGGTCTGGCTGGAGAGCATCAGCGACAGCAGGACTTGGTAGCGCATGACCTGGGGGAAGGAACAGGGAGACACTGAAAGGCTTTGAGAGGATCCTGCCCTCTGTGGTGGGGTTCTCCCACCCAGCACCATCTTGATTTCAGCACCCAATATGCACCCACGCTGTTTCAGCCGTATCCATCCATGAGAGAATGCCAGGCTGAAACAGAAATCCTATGTAACCTTTCACCGCTACCACACAATAAAGGGGACAAAAAAACACCTTCAGTCAAAGCAGTCAGCATGCATAAAAGGGCAAAGAGCTACTGTGTGCTGGGATCTCACATCCAAGGATCATCCAAGCACACCAGCGCTTGGCCACAAAGGGCCAGACAAAGCTTTTCCTGCTAATGGGGTTCTTAGGAGACCCCACAGGTCATAGAAATACAAATCTCCATTTATTTTTTTATTTAAACATATATAATTATGGTATAAAGTAGTTTTTGAAAATCCTGTTCCTCTTCCACTAAGCATCAGTAGGAACTGGGCATCTGGCTCCAGCGGGCTCCTTGGGAAACCCAATGAAACACTTCGGGTGTCACAGACTGGGAAATGGAGCACAAAACTCCGAAGTTCCTCTAACGACATCAGAGGTTGTGTGAAGGGTGTTGGTGCTGTCATGAGGGTTGCAACATCCACTTCATGTTGGAAGCAACAATCCTTCTCCCCTGGGGTAAAAACTTTATTTCCTCGTCACGCAGGATCCCAGGCTCAACGCCAGCCAGGAGGGACGTGCTCCCTGCACTGCAGCTGTACCTGCACGGCCCCTCCGAGCCTGCCCATGGGATCCCGGTGTCCCCACACTGGCCACGCACACACAAAGCACAGCCCTACAGCCCTGCATCCTCGCCTCGCTGTGTTTTGTACCAATGCAAATGCTGCCCTCAGCGGGAGGTGCCATCTGGGGCCTTTGATTGTGTTCCCAGGCTGGGGAGCACGCTGCCATCCCAGCACGACCCTGCCTTTCAAGCAGCAGCTCCTTTAAGGATGACTGTGAGAGGGAAGGAAAACAGTCCTTCCAATGAAGAGCACAAAAGCAGCCTGGAAGGTTTTTTCTCAGCTCCCCTCACCTTCTCCCCGTGCTGTTTTTCCTCTGTATTAGAGCCATCTTGCTGGGTATTTTCCTCAGGCTCCTACAGAGACTTTTTAAGAAAAAAGGAACATGCCTTCAAGCCCTTCCAGCCTGCCATGAAAGGCAGCAGTAATGCATTTTCAGGATTTCTACTCCAACTTCAAACTGTCTCATTTTTGCCTCAGCCCCTGCTCTTGGTTCAGTCTGGTAACTCTTCTGATGGTTTAAGCAGAGGAAATGGGCACTTCACAGATGTGTTTGCTAGCTTCTAATGCCCAGCATGGGCTGAATGTGAGCAGAGAACTGACAGTACCCAGCGTCACAACATGGGGACTGCCTGGAGCCACTGAGCCAGGAGCAGGAGAAGGAGCTACCAACTCCTCTCCGCCATCAGGATAAGCTAATTCTCTCATACGTGTGCCTGTGCAGTAACCTCTGGTGGAACCATTCCAGCCTAGAGTCCAGACGTGCCCTACGTTTATTCTTCTGTTCTGGAGATATCCAAAGCAGGGGCAACTCGAGCCCAGAGGAGGCCGGGGTGCTGCAGAGGCAGGCTGTGCTTCCAGGTGCCCTCCTGGCCGAGCAGGGCGCCGTTACCTGCGGAGGAGCGCTGCTGTCATAGCACTTCTCCACTCCCATCTCATCGACGGGAGCATCTCTGGCCCTCCTCATCTCCCGGATGCGCTCCAGCTGCTGCCGCCAGTTCTCGGGCTCCCATTTTGGCCCCGGGGGCTCAGGTTCGTAGGCGATGGCGACGCTCTTCCCCCTCCTGCTGCGCTTCGGGGCGCTGGCAGAGCTGAGGGCTGCGAGAGGCGGGAGAGAGGCACTCAGCCCAGAGGCCACCGTTTACCACCGGCCTTCCATCACTGGCCCTGGCCAGGAGCCCCGGTGGGAGACCGAGTCCCCTTCCCGCACCCCGGGACCTGGGAGCCCCCGGGACGAGGGGCCTGGGGCTGGGGGAGGCCGGTGCCCAGCGGGGCTCCGCGTCCCGGCCCTCGGGGCTGGGCAGGACCGGGCCGGGACAGGCCGCACGGCTCCCCCCCGGGCCGCAGCCTCCCTCCCGCCACCTTCACGGCCGCCCAGGCCCGCTCAGCCCGCGGCACGGCCGGGCCGGGGGCTCCCCGGGAGGGCCGCGGGCTCACCCTCCCCGTACCTCCGGCCCCGGCCCCGGCCCCGGCCCTGCCGAGCCGCCGTGCCGCCCGCCCGCCGCTTGCCGCGGGCCCTGCCGCACACATGGCCCCGGTACTACCGGCCCCAGGCCGCCCCGCGGCCGCACGGCGACGGAAGCGGCGGGGAAGGCTTCCGGGGGCGGGGGGCCGGGGCCGGGCCTGCGGCGGGTGAGCGGCGGCGGGCCTGGGGGGGGGCGGCCCCGGCAGGGCACCGGGGCTGGGCTGAGGGGACCGGGAGGGGGACCGGGGGGGAAGCCGCGGGAGTGGGGGTCTGGGGGGGCTCCGCTGGGCACTGGGGGGGGCCGGGGCCTGTGCGCTGCCCCCGGGGTGGGACGGGGGGAGCGGGGCTGAGGCTGGGGCAGGCGGCGGAGGGGCTGCAGGGGCGCCGCTGCTGCTGCTGCGGGGCCTGCCGGGGGCCTGCCCGGTGCCTCCTCGGTGCCTGCCCGGGGCCTGCCGCCCCCTTCTCGCCCTGCCGGGACAGCCCCGGGGAGCTCGGGCACGTTCGGTGCTCGCAGTGAGCCTGCGGCGCCGTGTGCGCCTCGCACCGGGAGCAGGGCTTTGGGCTGGCCCCCGCCCGGGCTGCAGCGGTCGGGTGGGCGGTTTAGCGTGGGTTCCTCAGGCACGCTCCTCGCTGCTTCACCCTCGGTATTCGGCTCCTTCCCTCTTTAAATGGCCTGAAACAGCAGAGCCGTCGGTAAATGCCGCGTTGTGAAGGCTGGCACTGGTGGGCTTGGGCTGGAAGGTTGTGCCTGGGCCTCCCCGAGCAGTAACCGCTCTGTGTTCGCAGGGGCTCGGCGCTGCTTGCTTGTCAGCAATGGCAAAGCCTCAAAGCAAGGACTCTGGGCTGAAGGAGAAGTTCAAGAATCTCTTGGGGCTGGGAACATCCCGGGGAAGTTCAAAGTCATCGGAGGGCAAGCAAACAGAGTTTATCATCACTGCAGAAATCCTCAAGGTGTGAGAGGTGACCGTGGTCGCGGTGGGGCCAGAGTCTGGATTGCCTGGGAAGGCACTCACAGTCAGGAGGACTTGCTCATTCTCCTTTCTGTTTTGCTATTTGTTCCCGCCACGATCTTGCCTTTTTACCTTATCCCGCAGTTCACTCTATTGAAATGGATGTAAAACTTGTGTGCTTGGAAGTTACAGCATTTTAATAATTCAGAGTTTGAATAGTTTGGGGGATATTTTACGGCGTGATGTTATCCTCTGTTCTGTCAGGTTGCAGGGTGTTTTCTCAAAATACGTTGCTTTGCATGCACAGTCTGAACTTGATTAAATTTATCTAGTGGCAGTTAGTGCAAGCTGGAAACTTTCTGTTTTATGAAAATGGCATGGGTTTGTGGGAAAAAAAAAAGATTCCAGTAATTGGTCCAGCAAGTCCGTAAACGGAACAGTTGCCACATAGGCAGGAAGACACATACAAGAGAAAAAGAGACCAGAATCCCTTACTGTCTGTGCTGGAGCAGCCGTGCTGCTGGAAGCTGGAGAGCCAGACTTATATCCCTCCTTTACCTGCCTCCTGTGTATGGATGAGTGCCACAGCTGGCGAGTTATTAACTTTTCTAAAGAAAATGAGAAAAATGAGATGTTTTGTCCTGGAGTGAAAAGCTGCTTGGCTCCAGTTGCGTGGAAGTTCTAGTTCTGACAAATCATCGTTTGCTCATGGAAAAAAGTTTCTTGAGAAATTCCTGAAAAGCTCCAGTAATGACTAACAGTTAGATCATTTTGGGCAAATGTGTAATTCCTTTTTCAAACAGCTCGTGATCCCCCTTGGGAAATGGATAAGTGTTTCTAATAAGATATGCTGCTAGCTTATTTCTCCATTTCTTTCCAGGAACTGAGCATAGAATGTGGGTTAAGCAATAGGATACGAGCGATCAGCCAAATCTGTGAAGTGGCAAAAACCAAAAAAATCGAAGAGGTAGGTTTCAAAGTGCTCACGGAATGTTTGAAGCTTGAACATTTAAACAACAGCTCTTGGCCTGTCGTACGAGGTTCCTGGAGTTTAATCCGCCTTTTCAAATTGGTAATCCCAGAAGCAACGTTTTGTGCTGTCCAAACCTGTGAAAGGGTGGCCCGCACGCCAAGGAAATTAGTCTGGTCCAGCCTAGCAGCTGCAGAGCAGAGGGCACGTAGCTGACGGGCTTCTTGAACTAAACAGAAAGAGAATGCTGCCTGCACGCAGGCCTGATCAGGACAGTTTGCAGGAGATGATGTTAATCCTGCAGGGGAGGTGCTCGCTCGCTCCTCCTGTCCTGTTAATAAACAACTGCAAATTGGTTTTAAACTCACATTTAAGTGAAGGTTTCTGCACAAATGTTGTGTGAATGAAGAACTTCGGGTACTGGGGTGCAGGTTGTTGTACAGGCCAGGATTTGGTATCACATGTGGTTCGCCTCAGCTTATGGCTGGCAAGGTGAGAGCGTCCCTCAGAAAACGGAACTCCAGCCGTGAAGTCCCTGGAGGTCTTGTCCATTAACGTGCCATAATTAATGACTGGCCTCTACTGGGTGAAGATCCCAGAAGCTTGCTTTTCCTACTACTGCCTCGTATGTTTGTTTTCAGCATGCGGTGGAAGCTATATGGAAAGTGGTAGCCGACATGCTCCAGCCAGAGCGCCCAGCTGAAGCCAGACATGCTGTTCTTCATCTGCTGAAGTCAATCGTTCAAGGACAGGTGAAAACAAAGTCTAGAAGAAACACTGTACTTGAACTGGGGGTTATGCAGAGTATGGCGTGAAAAATACCGGGCAACTTTTTTCTCTGACTTTCCATGTTTCTTTCTTTTTGGTTGTGCAGAGTAAATGGGAAGAGGCAGCCTTTTAACTTAAATCTGCTGGCCTTTTTTTTTTTTTTTTTAAGAATACTTTGGGATAATTCAGGCTTAATAGGGCAAATTTTTAATGGTCTTTGTCCAGACGTACCAGTCCTAGTCTGCAAGTTAAGCATGCTATGAATTCTTCAGATTTCACAGTGTGCTGTTCAAACATAAGACTGTACCAATCCTGAAAAAGTAAGGGTAGATGCTTAGAAAAAAAATAGGTATCAATTCTGTTTTGTTTGTCTGTTTTTAAATGCTCTCCTGACAGTGCAGTCCATTGCAGTTTCTTTGGTTTACTTTGTGTATTGGATGCTGTCTATGTTGCTGGACAAAACGCCTCTAAGCCCTGAATTCTGCTAAATAAATGTTAGAACAGATTGAGAAGTCATGAGCTATTGTCAGTAGCCAGTAGAGATGAAAGTATTCTCAAGACTTTTGTAGCCTGTAGGAAAATAAAATAATTTCAAGCATCAAGATGACTGTTGCAGACCTTGATCAGGTCCAGGTCTTTTTTTTTCTTTTTTACTGACACTGTCGTTTCTCTTCCCCCCTTTCTTTTTTTTTTAAGGGTGAGAGATTAGGAATTCTCAGAGCACATTTTTTTAAAGTTATTAAGGACTATCCCTCCAATGAAGACCTGCATGAACGGCTCGAAGTGTTCAAGGCTCTAACAGAGAATGGGCGATACATCACTTATTTGGAAGAAGAGTTAGGTAAGTATTGTCTTTACCCCTCTTAAATTTGCTGGGAATAAGCCAAGGGGCAGGTATTCAGTGATAAAAGAAAAAGGTAGGAGTGATAACACTTCTGGATAGAAAGCATAGTATAATGATTTGTTTTCTTCCTTTAGCTGACTTTGTACTACAGTGGATGGATGTTGGTTTGTCCTCCGAGTTCCTTCTGGTTTTAGTAAACCTGGTGAAATTCAACAGCTGCTATCTGGAAGACTATGTAGCTGACATGGTCCAGTAAGTTTTTTACCTCCTAAATGCTTATTCTTTTTTTTTTCTTTTTTTTTTATGGGGCAAAGTTGCAGATCAATATGCAGATTAAGTGGAATCTTTTTCATTTGACCTGGATCTCTTTCATTCCAAGTCATACCTGACACTTCTGAAAAATATTTGATTTTCTTGCAATGCTCAGATCTGTTTTATTTTAAAGTGTTGCATGTGTTTTCCCCAGTTCATGTGATTAACCTGACTGCATTGCTTAGTCTCACAAAGGGAGGGTCTCTGTCTGCTATTTTATTAGCACCGGCATACTGAGAGGTCATTTAAGTGCATCTGTAACCTAACTGTTTATAAAAGGTTGTACTGTTCCTAGGAATGTCAGCAACAAAGCCAAAGCGGGGGAATGATAAGGAAAATAACACGCCAGTTTACTTGTCTGTTTTGGCTCTTTGTAATTTGCCTAAAATCATATTAAGCAAACAATTATAATTTAAATGTTCTTTCCTAACAGCAAGATATGCATCTTGTGCATTCAGACTTCATCATCTGTGGACATAGAGGTCAGTAATTTGACTCTCTCAGTACTTAGAGTTCTTTGAAATTCTTTGGAACTGTATCTGTTACAATTAAAATCAGCTCATCAAACCCTCATCCCAGTTTATTCTTATCTTAGAAGAGAGTTAATACAACGTTATAAAGTGTAAGCCATCATCTCTCTTACATAACTATTAATTTTATTCTAAAAGAAAGAGAGCATGCATTAATTTGATAAGCAATTCAGTTTTTCAATAGTGCTTTTCATGGCTTTCCATACTGCACTGAGTTAAAAAAAAAAAAAAAAAAAACACAAAACAAACCAAAAAAACCCACCGTATTTCTATTCCCTTTGACTTCCAGAAGATTTCCTGGGTCTGCCAGCTTAGGTTTTGACCCATTTTGATCCTAGAGAAGTGTATAACCATTTTATCTTTCTCTTTTCCAAAGATTTCCTTGCAAGTCCTAGATGCTGTTGTTTGCTATAACTGTCTGCCGTCAGAGAATCTGCCAGTATTTATCATCACTTTGTGCCGTACCATCAATGTGAAGGAGCTCTGCGAGCCATGCTGGAAGGTCAGAACTTTCTCGTAGCTTTGCTTCTAATATCTTCACTGTTTTGGACTTGGAGATGAGGAGCCACGTGCATGCAAGCATCTGCTATGAATTTCAGTTTGGTTTTAAGCGTAAATAAATTAATAATTGTTTCAAGTATTAAGGAATTAGCATGCTGTTAGTGTGAATTCTGTCATTTCTGCGTAACTTATCTGTTTTTCCATCTCAGCTGATGTGATGGGCTACCTTTTCTGTTGTTGTGTGGAAATGGCATGGAACACACTTACCATAAACAGCTTTGGCTGGCTGACTGCATATTTAGCCTAAGGAGTGTTGTAACAATCAGAGTGTTCTCTTTGAACTTGCAGCTTATGCGCAACCTTTTGGGAACTCACCTGGGTCACAGTGCCATCTACAACATGTGCAGGATCATGGAAGACAGGTAAAGAAGGTCTATCTAACCAAATCCTAGCAATTCTGTAGAGGCCCCATTGAGTAAGACAAAGAATCACTGACTTGGGAAGAACAGGCTGAAAGTTCTGGTGCTTAGAAGTGAATCCTCTTCCTAGTTAGGCTGCTGAAATGCTCATTTTTTAGCTTTTCTGAATTTATTTTTCCTTCCTTTAAAACTAAAATCATACTAAATGGTTTTCTACATTTAATCTTTATAAAGTGCTGTGCAAAGCTCAAATGTATGACAGCTGGTAATTACTGTCGTGATCGTGTGTGTTCCTATTGAGTCTTTTGCCCTAGCATGGTCTAAGGCTTTCTTTCCATCTGTTCACAGAGCTTACATGGCGGATGCTGCACTGCTCAGAGGAGCTGTGTTCTTCGTTGGGATGGCTCTCTGGGGTGCTCATCGCCTCAATTCACTCAAGAATTCCCCAACTTCAGTGCTGCCTTCATTCCTCAAGGTAAGATGGGATGCTGGAGGAACTTTTTAATCAGGTATACATCCAGACTTGCGCAGATTTAGAGCAAAAATGTAGTCCCCTACACCAAAGAAATCTTTTTTGTGGCCGAAAGGTAGCAATTGGTTATGCTGGATGAAGTGTGGAGAGAGAATAAAACATCAGAGGTTTTAGGTTTAAAACTGAGGCCTCCTTCTGGAGTATCTGTATCTCTCTGTCGGCCAGAAATGCAAACTCTGAATTCTTTTTATAAAGTATCTATGTTGTGGATGCTAGCTTAAAAAATAAAAATCAAGCAAAAACTCACTCTTTCTAGTGTGTGGTACAAAACTTTGAGGGACAGTGTCTTCAGAGCTCCATTAAAATTTTCTTGTCCAAGTGGATCGGGCAGGAGTTAGTAGCTTTAAAACCTCACATGCCTGCTTTTTGAGATGGAGCTGTATTTGACATCTGATCTACAACTGCTTGCACGAGGGTGTAACCACTTCATAAAATGGTTCTTTGCTTTGGTGCTTGTGTATATTGACTTAGATTTATATATCACTGGCCTTCAGGGTAGCTTCATACTGAGCAAGGCATGTTGCATTTGAATTTGAGAGGGTTTCTGACCATGACTCACAAATTGTTGACTAACTGAAGCACTTTGTATTCCAGGCCATGACTTGTCCCAATGCAGTTGTATCTTATGAGATAGTTCTGTCCATAACACGTCTAATAAAGAAGTATGGGAAGGAGCTGCAGGCTGTAACGTGGGATATCCTTTTGGACATCATTGAGCGATTACTGCAACAGCTTCAGGTAAGTGTTCAGCCTGTCTTGATGTGCTTTCAATTAAAAGACTGTGCCATAAATATTTTTGCAAATTCATCTCCTATTTGTACACTCTAGTGCACTTAGAAGTCAGATGAAGGTTTGGCCTTATTCTCGATACTGTGGCTATCAGCTGAGTTTTCTGTTTGGATTTAAAAGTTAGTACTTTCTGGTAAAGTAGAAGTCCTTTAGGAATGTTTTTGCCTTTTATTTCAGAGTTTAGAGAGCCAAGAACTTAAGTCCATTGTACATGATCTTTTGACTACAGTAGAAGAACTCTGTGACCAGAATGAATTTCATGGCTCTGAAGAGAGATTTTTTGAGCTGGTGGAAAGATGTGCTGATCAGAGACCAGTAAGACTCTCCCTGTTACCTTCTTTCTTTACAGCCAGTTGAAACAGTTTTGTTACTCTGTACAGTTGAAAACTGTGAGTCCTGAAATAACAAGTGGTTAGAAAATGTCAGCAAGGACTTACCTTGCACATGAGCCTTGTTCTTAGAGGGAGGACAAAAAAATGAATGTGTTGTATCTGTTTATACACTAAAAAAAAATCTTAATCTTTCCATGAAAGGAATCTTCTGTACTAAACTTGATAGCATACAGAGCACAGTCCATTCATCCTGCCAAAGATGGCTGGATTCACAACCTGCAGATGTTAATGGAGAGATTCTTCAGGTATGAAATCCTAATTTTACGAATACAAGGTACTTTCAAATGTTTCTTGCCCCCTTTCCATGTTAACTAACTTTGTTTTCTGAAGTTTTAATGTTAGTGAGTGACTGATAATAAGTATGGTAGTTCCAGGACATAGTATATGAATGAATGTTGTTTAATGGAAGAAAACCTTACTGCTGAGTTATTTGTGTTCCTTTTTTCCGTACTTGCCTTTATTTCCATTGGATGGTGCTATTCCAGTTAACTTAGGCAGTTACGTGCTTCACTGCACAACACTTTATGGTTCTGACACCAAACAAGAAATTACCATTAAGCCTTGAGGCTGTTTGTGGTTATCCAATACTAAAGTAGTAATTGTCTTTGAATTGGCACTCCTAAAAACATTGCTATTGCTCTAAAATACCAACATGCACCAATACAAAACTTCTGTCTCATCTGTGAAATGTTGCTGGGTTTCATTTTGAATTTGCTTACCAGAGCACTTGTTCTTCTGACACACGCTTCCTAGCTTGGACTGGAAGTGAAAAAGCTGCAGTTACAGGTTTTCAGTAGTAGTAAAAGTTGAACTATAGGAAAAAAGCTGATCTGGGATTCTAGTGGCCATTTGTTCTTGAATCTGATTTTGTATGTAGAAACATTAATTGAAGGCCGAGTTGCCCTCTAACAGTTAATGTTCTAACTCTTAAAAAAAATCTTAGTTTGATTTAGTTTTATTTTCCTTTTCTCTTCCCCCCTCACCTAAATACCAGCAACTTCATTTTACTCATCTTGAATTTGATCTTCCTATTTTAGGAATGAAAGTCGTAGTGCTGTTCGTATTAAAGTTCTGGATGTGTTGTCCTTTGTACTGAGCATTAACAGACAGTTCTATGAGGTACGTGTTTATCTGTTCTTGATGATTACATGTGAGTTCTTAAAGGCTTTGGCGAGGCGCGTTTTATGCTGTCATCTCTGCCACTGAAGAATGCACAGAGCTCTGCTTTAAATGTTGCACACAACAAACGTTGCTTTAGGATGCTTGTAGGAGAGCTTGCCTCTCAGTTGCCCTTAGCTGAGTAAAGGTCTACGTGACTTCCAGTGGGAGCTGCTGTGAAGTGTTTTGAGGACATCCTTGCTCATGGATTCACTTCCTTGTTTTAAAGTCATTAATTCCATATACGTCTTGTTTTGGAAAAACAGAGGTCAGTGTGAGAGATGATGAGTTAATTTAAAATCTTTGTAAAAAGGTGAGGTCTCAACAGAATCTGACATGGGCGGATTGGCTTGTCTTGGTGCTTCCAGTTTAATTGTGATCCTAGATGGAAGCTGTCTGAGAGAGGAGATGTCTTCAGTTCCTTAGAATGTACCCAGAGTGTGTCATTGGACAGAAGGGGCAGAGGTGCTTCTTGGATTCCCTGAAGATTTGTGAAAACATGTTACTGTCATGTTTCCTGCCTGTCAAAAAATAAAAAAAAGGCCACAGAATTCCCTTAGCTCAGGCTCAAATACACTGTTGACATCGTCTGTAAAATAAATGAAAGCCAAAACAATGAATCCAAGTTCAACAAAAGCATTAAACGTTTGGAAGGAGGGATATACAGAGATACGTAACTGGAGGGAAGAGGAAAGATCAAGGAACCGAATGGTTAGTTGAGGAACAAGGCTGATACCAGTGTTGTTTTTGTTCTGTTTGCCTCTTTAACGTTCTGACTGAAAATCTGACAGCAAAACGTATGGGCTTATTAAAGTCTGTTCTCTTGCAGGAAGAGCTGATAAACTTGGTTGTGATTTCTCAGCTGGCTCACATTCCAGAGGATAAAGACCATCAAGTTCGAAAACTGGCTACTCAGCTACTTGTAGACCTTGCTGAAGGCTGCAACACACATCACTTCAACAGCTTGCTTGATATCATAGAAAAGGTGAGGCAGAGTTTGCTCAACTGTCAGTAGCATCATGACCATGCAGAATTTCCAGCAAGGGTGACTTGCTGTGGTCTTGTTTGATCTTCCAGGATAGAGTTAAAGAAAAGTTGTGCTGCAGATTTAAAATGTTCATTTTATTTTTAATTTTTATTTATTTTAACAGGTGGCTGCACATTCTCTCTCATCTCCATCTGAACTGGAAGAGAGGGATTTGCTATCATATTCAGCTTCTCTGGAGGATGTCAAGACAGCAGTTCTTGGACTCCTGATAATTCTTCAGGTAAACATGGCAGAGTATTAAATACGTGTTCTTCAGAGTAGTCTTCTGCTAGACTCCATTTTTTTGGATAACTTTTACTATCTGGCTTTGGATCTGCACACTTCAAAGTTTAACTTTTCTGGACATTTCTTTTGTTTTGGGTATTGTGTGACTGTTTGCTAAATGTTTATTTCTCTTAATTTCTGTTGTACAGTGAATATGAGTGCATTTTCACGTGTGGAGGGCAGATGTGTTCATAAACTGTAGCAGCAGGAGATTGGCTCATAACCTTGAATAGATCCACTGTGTTTGGGTAGCATGTCCTGAGATACAGTTGAAGCAGTTGCAAAGAGCTGTTTGTTCTGATCACTGCCCTTCTGAAGCCAGGCAAAGTTGCTCTAAAGTCTTTGCAAAGGTTCTGACCAGAGCGGTCTGTTCATCTTGCTTACAGGAGCAAGTCTTAACTGCGTTGTTCTTGGATTATCAGTGCAGATAAATATTCCTGAATAACCAGTGTCATTCTGCCTTTAGATTGTGTTTCTGTTCCTTTGCAGACAAAACTCTACAGCTTGCCTTCCAGCCACGCGATGCGGGTATACGAGATGCTGATTCACCACGTCCAGCGCCATTATATGTATTCATACAGCCTAGCTGTTGCTAGCAGCATCAGGTTGCAGGTATGAGCAGTAACCCGTACTTGTAGATCACGAGCTGCATGCTGTCTCTGGGATTCTTGGATTGCATGTGGACAGTGTGTTCTGTAGAGCTGGTCAGAAGCAAAATTAAATGTTTCTTGGCTAGTAGGAGTACAGAACTAGCCACAGCATCTGGAAGAAATCCCTTTGTACCTGCAGGTGGGAGAATGGGAGGTGGGAGAGTATGTGACTGGCCTGGGTTTTTAGTTACTCCACTGTCTTCTCTATTGCAGGTATTTGATTTCCTGTTGATGCTTCGAGCGGACTCCCTCCACCGTCTTGGCCTTTCCAACAAGGATGGGGCAGTGAGATTCAGCCCTTACTGTCTCTGTGACTTCGTGTAGGTTTCTCATAGCATTTAGCAAATGCTGTTTTCTGAATTATTCTACAGCCTTGCATGAATTTAATAGTTCATCTCCAGTTTGTCTAAACCTTCCAAATCCCAATGAATCTCTTGCTAGGCAACTCTGTAGTTACAGCTTAGGATGGTCTCAACTAATAACTCTGTGCTTTTTCAAATGACTTATCTACAGAATTATCAATCTCAGCCATGGAATTTCTGTTTCAAAAATTCACAAAAGTGTTTGCAATTTCCTGTCTGGAACCAGTTCTCCTATTGAGATTTGATTCAATAATTTGTACAGATCTGGCGATTTTAATTTTATAGCTTGTTCTGATGTTTCCTGTGTAACACCACAAAGGATACATCCCTAAATTTACTAGGGGTCTGGATAGAAAAAACATTTATCCTGACCAAACTGAACCCTTGGTCTACTTGGCAATCCCATGTTTTTTAATTGAAAAGAGTATTGTGTTGCTGTTTGGTTATCAAACTAGCTACCAAATGGGGTAGCATTATAGGTAACGTGGATAGGCTGTTCTCATCTTCATTTTACATTACATTATTTTTCTGCATTCCCATGTTGCAGAGAAGCAGAGAAGAGAGCTTCTGAGAAAAAGCCAACTGGTACACTCTCTCCACCTTCAGGAAGTCCCAGTGTGCCTTCCCAGAACACCACCATTCGTATAGGGCATTTGCCATACTCGATGGTCTTTGGCGTCCTTCTGCAGTGTTTGAAGCAAGTATGTCCCCCCTTAATGATAGCTGCCATCCTCATATGAAATATGTCAACTGAAGATGTCTGGCTAGAGGACGCCATCCCAGAGAATTTAAGTAATGCCTGAAAAGCAATACTTAAATCCTTCTCCTTGAGCACCTGTGTGTAGTTGTACAACCTCATAACCACCAGTCGGAGCACCAGTTCAGCTCTTTGGGAACTCAGCAAGGCTTTCGTTGTGCTCTGCTTCAGAGCAGGCAAGGGCAAAAATGTATTTGTTAAACAAAGATCAAAGAATCGTCCTATTTTTGAAAAGGCATTTGAAACTAAAAGAAACTGTCCAATGGCAAGATTTGAAGTATAATGAGAAATGGTAAATTTTTCGGTTGCTAATGAAAGATATATGTAATTTGCTCATTAATGCTGGTTTTAGACATTGCGTTCTGAGAGGGTATCTGGAAGCTCATTTGTACTAGTGGTTAGGAGAGTTGAATGGCTCTGTCTAGTTGAGCTCCTTCATGTCTGAATACAAGTCGTTTTTTGGTTTTCACTGCCAGTATTGCACCTAGAGTTGGATGAAAGACGGTAAGTAACGTGTGACAGATAAATGTCACTTCTTTTTATGTAGCTACCATGGCAAGAAATACATCTGCCTAGGAACGGTATGTCTGAAATGTGATTGGTCTTGCTTTCAAACTGAACAGAAATCATACCAAAAATTTTTCACCCTAATTTTTTTTTCTTTCTTTCTTTCCAGGAGACAGACTGGAAGGTGTTGAAGTTGGTCCTCAACAAATTGCCAGAATCTCTCCGCTATAAAGTGCTATTTTTAACTTCTCCTTGTAACATAGACAACCTGGCATCTGCACTGAGCTATATGGTAATGCCACATGCCCTACTAATATATAATCACCAGATCCTTAGTTTGTTTAAGATTTTTTTGATTTTTTTCAGTCTAGTATTTTGTAGGATAGTATTTTTAGTATGTTATCATGCTTGTTGTCAATCCTCACTCACCTTCCCTTTTTGTGAGAGTTGTTTTAGGTATTTAATAACTGGTGTTTGTTCTCTCTATAGATATTGTATATGTATATACGTGCAGAGGTAGCTATGGGCAGTGCCTTTCCACTACCTTTTAGACAGTATTCTTAGTATAAGATATTCTAACTTAATGTGTGATATATCAGCTCACAGACAAAAAGACGACTGACAGGCTCCATGGCACCCCAGAAGGCTTTTCTCGCACCGATTTGCATCTGGCTGTAGTACCAGTGCTGACGGCTTTAATATCTTACCATAATTACCTGGACAAGGCTAAACAGGTACGGGGAAACGTGTGTGTCGGGGGGAAATGACAGGGCTGAGCCTGTATAGTGGAATATTTCATTCTCTTTCATTTTTCTAATGTTGTGCAGCAGTAACGGTCTGGTTAGCTAGTTTCACTGTTCTCCATCTATACCTATTCCCCCACTCACACATTGCTGAGTGACTTTACCTTCTGTTGGAAGACCCTGGTGAATGTAAAAATTGAACAGAAAGACACAAAAATTGTCCATAAAAAGGATTTGATGCAACCCTGTATTTAATCAGAAGGTTAAGTAATAATTCCTAAAATTTCTACCTGATAATGCCCCATGGTAAGATTTTGGCCTAGAATACATACAGCCTCTTCTAGGATTCTGTGTTAGTGCATTTTGGATAAGAATTCCTGTGTGTTGTACAGGCCTCGCAGTAGTGATACCTTGCAAGTTACTCTGAAATGCTAACTGAAGTCAAGAGATGGTATGTCACACGTTTTTTTCTTCCCTGTATTATGACTTTTTTCTTTTTTACTCTTCCAGCGTGAGATAGTGTACTGCCTAGAACATGGTCTTATTTATCGCTGTGCGAACCAGTGCGTTGTGGCACTCTCTGTCTGTAGTGTCGAGATGCCTGACATCATCATAAAGGCGCTTCCTGTCCTAATAGTCAAATTAACCCACATTTCTGCTACAGCCAATATGGCAATCCCTCTCTTAGAATTTCTTTCAAGTAAGTTGTAATGTTCTTCTATGTTCGATCTTCTACAGTTGTAAATGTTTTGTTTGCATTGAATATACGTATTTTGATTGCATTTAGTCAGCAAATTCTTGCTTTATGGTAATGCCCTTTCACCATCCTGAAAATAGCAGTTTTTGATCATCTGATTGTTACTGCTTTTCTACTTAAGGCGCTTGCACACAGTGAAGAAAGAGGCACGTTTTGTGCAGTGCCACCATACAGCGATGGGAAATACAAAGCTGTTTGCCCTGCCTTGTTGCTTATAATTTAAATAGTGTGAAGTTACACCATGATGTTAGTATTCATGTCAGCTGATGATTTAGAAGAAATAAAACAATTCAAATTAAACTGAATTCTGGTATTGAACAGCTCATGTTCAGACCTCACGTGTGTTGGTTTTCTTCTTGAACTGTTCTAGCTCTAGCAAGGCTGCCTCACCTCTACAGGAACTTTGCAGCAGAGCAGTATGCCAGTGTGTTTGCCATCTCCCTACCGTACACAAACCCTTCCAAGTAAGTTCATAGCAAACTCGCTTCTTCTACTTCACCTGTAAAATAAAGAGATTAAGATAAGCTTTTTTGGTATTACTTGGATCAAGGTTATATTTTGGGTATTGCTCATTGTGGTATCTCCAAGCCTTTTCCGAAGGTGGGACATCATTTCCTCAGACAAAATGTCTGTTTTTCTTAAATAGAACTCTGAATTTCTTTTCTTGAAACTTACAGTGGGTAAAGGAGTAGTTGTATTTCTCAGATAGAAAAGTCCCTCTGTTCACTTCTGGAATGATGATATATTGCAGCATTAAACTCTGTGGAGATCTTTTTGCTGTTCTAGGTTTAACCAGTACATTGTTTGCCTGGCCCACCACGTGATAGCTATGTGGTTCATTCGGTGTCGCCTTCCCTTCCGAAAGGACTTTGTCCCCTATATTACAAAGGTAATGGATACTACTGAATCAAACAGTACATAAATAAAAATGACAGCTTATACTGGTTTGAGAAGTATAGAGGTTCTGTTTGAAGCCAGAGAAAAACTCATTTTCTTGTTAAATTCTTTTTCAAGACTAAATGTGAGTTCTTGTGCATTGGCCACGATTGCAGCAAGTGCTGCTCATTCAGACTGTTACCTGTTTGTCTCAATTGGCAGGGTTTGCGCTCGAATGTCCTCCTCTCCTTTGATGACACGCCTGAGAAGGACAGTTTCAGAGCTCGTAGTACAAGCCTCAATGAGCGGCCCAAAAGGTAAATGATGTTAGATTCCAGGAGGGTCTTGTGTTCCCTGTTGTCCTGCTCACACCATTCCTATGTTTTTCGGAAGGAAGCTGTCTAGTTATCCAATATCTGACAGTGCATTTAAGCAAGCAAAGTAAACCTCTTTAGGTCAGGGGATTGGTAAAAGACAAACTGAGTTTGGTAAGAAGTTGAAATCAAACCTGTCTGACAGTCTGGTAGTACGTATGAAGGCATCACTGTCTGTTCTGTAAGTTTTTACACTAAGATGTGGGTTTTCTTGTTGTTAATTTTTGGGAAGCAATGGTTCTTTCAGGTATACTGCT
This sequence comes from Heteronetta atricapilla, assembly GCA_011075105.1. Classification (NCBI taxonomy): domain Eukaryota; kingdom Metazoa; phylum Chordata; class Aves; order Anseriformes; family Anatidae; genus Heteronetta; species Heteronetta atricapilla. The sequence goes on along the minus strand of CM021744.1, from coordinate 1,468,863 downwards.
ACCAGAATAGAGAAGGGTAGTACCAGAAGTAGTAGAGAACCATACTTATATTGGTAGTGTTAATTCCCTTTAATAAATGATCTCTAATGACTATTAAAAATGATTGCAAGATAAATTATGTTGATTAGAAACCCGTATAAATTAAGACAGCAAAAAATGTGTTTTTCCATAGTGATATAGCTCAAGTCAATGTACTGGGTGGCAGACTGCTGCCTTCTCTGTGGCTGAATGGCCTGATCCTTTTCTAAAATCTTGAAACCAATATGTCAGTTTTAAGCAAAGCCTGGTATCTTTAGAAGTCAGAATGTACCTTGTCAGCAGTTTTTCAAAGTAACATTTGCAGGGATGGAAGAGTATTGCTTGGAAGGCATTCAGGGGTTCTCTAATGTCATTTTACCTGTAGGACATACCTAAATTGGTTCACTTAACTTGCTTTAGTGTTAATATGCAGTAAGCATCCAGTGACATTTGAACCCTGGGGAAAGTGCCTCTACTTTAACTGCAAGGCTCAACGAGTATCTTGCAATGAAGAAACACCATCCCTGCCCTAATGCTATAGCTGTAAACCCTGTTTTGTGTTTCATCTCTCCCATCTCCTCCTCTTTCATTCAGAAATTTGGAAGAGAAGCGTTTTGACACTTGTCTCTTGAATTAGAATTTCAGCTAATCTTTTTTTTTTTTTTTTTTTTTTTTAAAAAAAACTGTTAAATTCAACCGGGTTGGAATACTACTGTAGCTAAAGGCTTTCGCTAACGCTACAGGATCACTTTGATAGGAATCTCTGCTAAGGAGTGTGGGCTGTGCTCAGACTGCAGCTTGACACACCAGAATGGCAGTGATGTCTCTGCTTCCCAGTTTAGATTCTAGCTAAGTGAGAAAAGAACTAGCTTTGAGCAGATAACTGCTTCCTTGCTTGAGAAACTTGTGTGCTTAGGTTTTGTGCTCTGAGCCCCAAAGAATAAGCATTTCTCTGCTCTAGCTAAGGTGCTGGGTGTTGCAAGAGATGAAGATCCCAACAATTTTCAAGGCTGCTCAATGGCACGATGTTGCTGTAGGTGACTATCTCAGAGCGTGGGCCTCTGCTCTCTGTGGTCACATCTCCAGTTGTGGCCAAAATGTAATCTGTCAGAGGTCACTGGGAGGAGGAGGAGAAATAAATTCTAATCCATTCTGGTGACTATCTAAAATGTAATCATTCACTGAAAGTAGGAGAGCAAAGCATGTTTAGGAAGAGTCAAAAGGGTTAAATGGGTATCTTCATTTTATATAAGGCAATGTGAACTGCTGAACCAACTGTTACCTACATATTGGTACCCAGCCAGGCACGCAGCTCAGCTGTGACTAATTGAAGTACCTCTTCAATGTTAATTGCTGTCATCTGCCACATGTGGTTGGCACCAGACAGTGTGAAGGCTTATCTTCTTTTCTGTTCCTCTTGAAAGTCAAGTGGGTTATCTTGATCCACCTGAAGTAAGATAGCTTATTTGACAAAAGCATCATGCAGTCAGCAGCAGTGGAGAGGATGTTTGCCTTCTTGTCCCCGCATCCATGCAGTGCAGTGCGAGAAGGATCAGTTTCAGACAGGCTGAGTCTCCCCCAGTGTCTCAAGATCTGAGCCAAGGGACACCTCTCACCGACCCTGGTAAGTTTTTGTGGTTCAGAGTTGAAGCTCAGGCTCAGGCCAGGCCTATCAATGTTAGACAATGTTAGATTCCTGTCTCTCTTAGAAGAATGTGCTGCTACCTGGTATTGGTAAAGCATTTTGGGATCTGGTCTTTGTGTAAGTAGTCAATTTTTTTTTTTTTAGTTGTGCTGAATTGTTGAGGTGAGATAACACAAGAGGTGGATGAACTGCACAAACCTTCTCAGACTTGAGAACATTTTGCCAAATTAGCAGTAACATTCTCTTGCCTTTGTTTAACAGTTCAGTATTCCAACAATCATCTCAATCAGTTTTTTTTGTTTTAACCTGTACTAATTTCATTTGTTTTGTAGCACATTTAAAACCTTGTTTTCAAAATGTGGTTTGTCTTTTTAATGCTTTCAGCTCAGCTTGTTTGTACGTTTTAATTTTTATTTTCCTTTTTTGGCATTTGTTTTATTTTACATCACCCTCCGGGATTCCCCAATATTGACCCTGTGACCTGTGACCTTTCAACCTACATCCCTTCAATGATTTCCTCCCTTCCTGTGACCTCTTATGGGGCTTGGTGCTTCTCCACCTAGTAGTTTAAGACTAGCCAAAAATGCAAAGCAAGGCTTGAATAACTCTCCTCCAGTGAAAGAGCTGAAAGAATCCTCTGCAGTTGATGCCTTCCGATCCCGCAGCATCAGTGTGTCTGAACATGTGGTCCGCAGGTAGAGGCACTTTAAATGGGGAGAATCCAAGAGCAATTCAGCACTTGGAAATTTTACTGCAAGGGTGGGTGGAAGCAGGGTGGATTTGCATGTGGGATGCTTGCATGACTTTGATCCATGTTAAAAAACCTGGTGCTAGCCACAGTCTAGGCTTTGGGGAAGTATCATGGATATTCCATGGCTCCTCAGTGCCGGCTGTTGGGCTGCCACGTTGCCCCGTGCATTGTGTATGTCTGCTTTGCCCTGTTCTCTGATGCTTTAGCAAGAAAAAAGAATCTATTTGCAAAACATGGTGATTGGGGAAAAAAAAAAAAGAAAAAGAAAAAGGTTGCATTCTGTGTAAGTGAGCATACTGGTTAAAACCCACTGAAACTTCAGTGACTTGCTGCCGGAGATGCTTTTTAGACTCTGCAAATCTATGTGTAGGCCCTCTTTCCAAAGTATGAGGAACAGTTCTGCCCTGGGTTTGGGATTTGTTTGTTGATGCAGAGGAGACTGTCAGAAATATTCTGGTCAAAAAACAAGGATACCAGAACTTTCATTTGTCTCTCCAAAGAGCAGTGAAAGGTGAGACATGCTCAGCCTGTAGGAAGCTATTGCTTTTATGGCTAAAGAAAACACATTTTAATCACAGACATGGATTTGCTCACATGAAAGATGAAATGGTTTATGCTAGTTTTTTAAACCTATTTTTGGATTGCTTCCCTTGAAAGTTAAATTGCTGTCTATAACATTGCCGTGTTGATTGGAAATCTGAACCTGAATGTTTGTGCCTTGGTCCTAAAGGATTCCTATCCATAGAATTTTATTGCATGTATTTGTGCTTTTGACCATAGCTATACGTTATTCAGTGGAAAGACACTGCCGTGACTAGACTGTGAATATAATTCTGGCACTTGATTCTCTGATATCCTCATTAATCTGTTAGGTGATTTTTTTCTCTTGTATTAATATGCAAATTGTAGCAACTGAAAGCACAGATAATTAACTTTAGTGATGCCAAAGAAGTCACTTAAAAATTTGGCTATACCTCAGCTTAGACTCCTTATGCCATCATAATGAAAGCTTCTTTATAAAAGCATCCCAGTCCAACCTGTCGTTGCAATTGTTTTAAATTGCATTGCTTTGTTAATCTGAAGGCAGAATTACTCTCTAGTCTCGTGCCAATGTCCTGTACAGAGTGCAATTTTTTTCTATTTCAAATTAAATTAAAAAGACGTATCTATTGTGTTTATTTGGAGAAAAAGAAAATCAATGTATGAAAGAGATGTAACAGAGGGAAAAGTAAACCACAGTGTCATAAAGTTAAATCTAGAAAGACTTGATTTATGGCTCATGGGCAACATGCTGCCTGGGAAACTCTGCAGGTTGCTTATGTCACAGGATGCTTGCCCTCCTATAGATTCGCCAATTCAAAGCATGGGGCTGCCGTTCCCTGTTTGCTTGGTGCACTTGCCCATGGGCCACCAGACATCAGAGAGCACTGGCCTCGCCTAGTCAGCTGATGGTCATTTAAATATTTCTCAGTCTCAAGATAAAACACACGTTCTCCAGTGATAATCTACAAAGCACGACATGAAGGAGATCCAAAAATATTTTGATTACATCGTGGGTTTAATGTCTGGCCACTTCTCTACTCTGGCACATGCATGTATCGCAGGTGGTTCTGCATCACACTGTCTTCTGGGTGACGGGGATAAACATTTTGCAATGTGATCTGTCAGTTGGAAACGTTCTCTTCTAGTCGGATACAGACATCCATCACTAGTTCAAGCCTGGGCTCTGCAGATGAAAATTCAATGGCTCAGGCTGATGACAACTTAAAAAACCTCCACCTGGAACTCACTGAGACCTGTCTGGATATGATGGCCCGATATGTCTTTTCAAACTTCACGGCGGTGCCAAAGAGGTAGGGGTCAGTCGGTGACCAGGGGAGAAGTGTTTTTGTCTGAGGTTCATATTTTACTTTATCAGTGGAAAATCGCTGGGACACCCTTGAAATTCTGGCAGGCCTAGGAGCCATTTCTTGCAGATAAAATCTGGCTTGGGTAAATATGAAGTTAGATGAGAGAAGTCCATTGCAGCCAACCAGCCTTGTCCTCAGCCTTGAGCTGATCAGGGGGAGATGCACTGAAGGTTGTGTAGCCCCAGTGGCACGCAGTTTGTGAGCACTGCTTTGCTCCATGCCCTTGCATGATGACAGCAGTTTTTGCTATAGAACTGAGTACCATGCCAGCTGGCTTCAAATCAAGGGCACTTTTCTTGTGAAACCCTCTCAGAAGGGGACACGTAGCCCAGACAAGCCTTGTTCCCTTAATGCTCTGTAATGTGTGTGGCCAGGATTGTAGTGGTAGGACTTCTATTTAATAATATGAAAGTTAGCTCATCTCTTATCCTGATGGCTAACACGTACATCGATTGGGGAATATGTTTCAATTGCCATAAAAAGGAAGAAAACAGACAGTATCTCCTATGTGGTTACAAGGAATCAGCTGCCTCTGGAGGCTCTGTGCTTTGCAGTCTGAGAGCTGTGTTCATCACAGATTTCTTTTTAGGTCTCCTGTGGGTGAGTTTCTGTTGGCTGGAGGAAGGACAAAGACCTGGCTGGTTGGTAACAAGCTGGTGACTATCACTACAAGTGTTGGAACAGGGACAAGGTCCTTGCTTGGCTTAGACTCTGGAGAGTTCCAAAGCAGCACAGAATCAAGGTAACTTTTGCTCCCATTTCTAGAAACTTCCACCTAACAAAGTCACTTTTAAACATCCGCCATTGTTACTGTGCTTCTTTTTCCTAAGGTTTTCCTCTTACCACATGAGGACTAATGTATTTGTCCAACATGACACAATCCTCTCTCAATATCACCAATATCTTATTTTTTTCACAGCTCAGACCCTGTTTTGCAAGTGAGACAAACTAAAGAAGCTCCAGCAAAACTGGAATCTCAAGCTGGGCAGCAGGTTTGCAGAAGCTCTCGCAACAGAGTCAGATCCATGTCTGGTAAATTCCTTTACTGGACTCTTACTGCCATTGCTGGGTCTGTGTTACAGGTTTAAGTGTCCTAGCGCCTACTGAAGAGACCTGTGTCTAAACTGAGTTGAGAATCTGGACCTGTCCGCTACTTAATGGTGGGCAGGTAGCAGCAGCTGTTGGTCTCAGTGGTGCTGGTGCTCCTTCTGCTTGCCTTTCCTTGCAGGAAAGCTCTGACAGTTGGTTAAGTGGTGAGCACTTGTAATGGGAACCACCCTAACATCTACCTAACTGTGTGGTTTATGAGAAGTACATGCAAGGTAAAGCTCTCTTAGGTCCTCAATATTGTGAGCACAGATGTTAGAGGATCTCAAAAGCTTTACTGTTTCTCTGATATTTTTATTATTTGCCAAACTAGTAAATAATTACTATAAATGTTTTTAGTATCAACTAAAAACTTCTTTCCCTTCTGTGTTGTGCTTGTCTTGCTAGGTGGTCATGCCTTACGAGTTGGTGCCTTAGACAGCTCAGCCTCCCATTTCCCTGGTGGTTCGACTTCCCAAGGGACACAGAGTCCTCCTGCTCCTCCGTCTCGATCAGAGAAGTCTAATCCTGCTCCACAGACCCCTCTGCAGAAAGAAAAAGCAAACTTAGCTGCGTATGTCCCTCTGCTGACACAGGGCTGGGCAGAAATCCTAGTGCGCAGACCAACAGGTATCTTTACCAGGGTGTGGAGTGACCTCTTCTTGAGTTGCATAGTTGCATCTGCTGTTCGGGAGCAATTAATGACATTGTGAAGGTCAAAATTCTTGAATAGTGCAGTACATTAACTGGGAATTGTCTTTTTCAGCTGGAAGTTGCTTCCTGAGAAAATAAGTGCCCTAGTATCATTAATTAAAGTACTTGAGTATTTTGAATACCTTTTGGGAATCTGCTGTGGTAACAAGTTTTACTAAGGATAGTTTTTGAAGAACTTGGGATGAGGTATAGAGTAGTGGAAGCTACGTGCTGAAAGTAGGAAACAGCCAAGTGGTCCTGCCAAACGTCAGGAGAGCTGAGCACTTTCTCTGTTTGGATCCTTGCAAAATCCAGAACAATGTATGCTTTTTTCAATGTGAGTTGTAAACTTTCTGGAGTGGAAGTCCTTAATGCTCTTCCCTAATTTTCTTCATCAGGGAACACAAGCTGGCTAATGAGCCTAGAGAACCCGCTCAGTCCGTTTTCTTCAGATATTAACAATATGCCCCTGCAAGAGCTGTCCAATGCGCTCATGGCTGCAGAGCGTTTTAAAGAACACCGAGAAACGGCTCTGTACAAGTCCCTCTCTGTCCCCTCCTCCAGCTTGGCCACCGGGACAGCCAAACCATCGCTCCTCCAACGTTCCAATACAGGTGAGAGATGTCAAGCCAGTCGTGCGTGTAGTGTAGCTGTCACTAGCCTGTTTCAAGTCTGTTGAAGTTACTGTAGGTGTTCCTGAAATGTAAGTTAGTGGCTTGAGGAATAACAGTAATGAGAAAGGGAATCGGTTCTTCTCGTAGTAGTTTTCAGTGAAAAATTCCCTTCCTCCTTGCTTCTGATGTTTCATCAGAAAAGTAGCTCTCTTTCTTGAATAAAAGAAAGAGAGGAGCAGTGGAGCTTTGTTGCAGGAGTAATGTGTTTCATGATAACTGTTTGCCAAATAAAGTCACAGATCTTTTCTCTTTCCCACTGATGTGTGTATGGATCTTCCCATGTGTGAATGGATCTTCCCATGCAGCACTTCCATTTGTTTACAGTATAACCTTTTTTTCGGGCACTGGCAGTGCTAGGTTCCTAGGAAAAAGGCCAATCACAGTCTCTGTCAGCTAGGGTCAGTTAGTTGCCACTGTTTTACAGCAGAGGTGGCAGAGTGCAGATCCCAGCTCAAAAAGACTGTTTAGCCATCAGACTGGTGCAGCTGAATCACTTGAATTTTCTTTGATGGCTTTAACGTAGTGGCCAGGGTTTGTCACTGTATTGGCTCTAGTGCCTGGTGATGGTGGTGCTAGTTTGCTTCGAAAAAAGGTGTTAATGCTGGGTTGTTACTGACCAGCAGCTGGAACATGTAAAGCTGTCAGGAATCCCAGCTCGGAGCCTCAGCCAGATGTTGGTAGCATCACTAGTGCTAGCAAAACTGACCGGTGATAGCAGCAGGCAAGGCTGTTCTGAGCAGGCGGCATCAATGGTATGGGTTGTTTTGAAAATCCAGTTAAAAAGTAAAAAGAAAAAAAAAATCTTATCCATGAAAATTCCGACTGAGTCCTACAGATCCGTGGTATGCAGGCATTAACCGGTCAGTCAGAAGAAACACTCACCTGAATGCCACTCCTGTGGCAGTCAGTGAGAAAATCATTTTGGTCACATTCTGAACTTCTCCAGTAGCCTGCCAGCTGCAATAAGTGAATGTTTTGAAGAAGTTTTGCTGTCAGACTCTCATATGCATGGTGTTCTTCCTCTTAAGAGGTTAAATCCGTGAGTCTACCCGTATTTCTACTCTTCAGACCCTTCTGTGCATTTAAAAATGATCTTTTGCCAAAAGTGTGTATCTCAGGAAAAGCTCAGGCTGGTTTTCTGATTGTGCTAGGACATCACTGAGGAACTTGCTGTTTCTAAAACTCACAAAGATGCATTCTTCAAAGAGAGCAGTTTGAGTCTGCATTGTTTGAATGTGTTTATGCCTCCTTATTTGTGTTGAAACCTTGCACCCTTGAAGTATCCCTTTGGCATCTAGTGAGCTTATCCCAGCTTGTTCTTTCCTTTTTTTTTTTTAATTTACTTTTTTTTTTTTTTAATAGGTTCTTGGTTACATTTTAAACTCTGTGCTTTTTAATTTTATTTTCTTTTCATATAGTCTCTCCTTCCTTTTGATGTAGCTGCTCACTTGATTTCCCTTTGCAGTGGCCTCTTTCTCTTCCATGTACCAGTCCAGTTGTCAAGGGAAGTTGCACAGGAGCATATCCTGGGCAGGTATATTTATATATCTTTAAGGGAAAAAAAAAAAAAAAGTATTGCCATAGAAGAACACCTCTGATTCATAGAAAATGTATCCCTCATACTTCATTTTCCCCTTCCATGTCTCCTGTATGTACCCGGTCTCATTACTCTCAACAAATGGGATCTTGACTAGCATGAAGAAGTCCAAGCCAGATGCAACATTTGCAAGTGCAGGCAATTTCTTAAAGCAACTTTCCTTTTAGCTGGGGTGGATTGTGAGTCATGAGGCACGGCATTCAGTGGCCTGTCAAAACGTCTGAGTGGCTTGATTAATTATTTATTTTCAGCTTCATTTTACAATTGGCTTTGTGTTCTGCTGAATGTGAAAGCTCCCTGTTCTGAGAATAACATATTACATGCTACGGGACAAGCTACCCAGAAATGAAGTCCCGTGCTACTCAGCCCACAGAAATCTGTCGGAATGGGACACAGAATCTGATGAAAGAAGCTGATAAATACGTACTAAAAGTTTAATGTTAAAATGGATGCTGGTTTGCAGTTTGTTAAAAAGAAGAAATATATTTAAGGTGGAAATGTGATTAAATTATAGCTTTTTGGAGGCCTGATATCAGTGTAAAACCTTTCTCTGCTTCAGTAAAATTTACTTTGTCATTAAATTAAGCGGAGATCAAATTGCAGAGGTTATGGGCACAGCCCCTGCATTGCTTTGATGATGTGCAGGGCTTTGTGACTTTAACTGGAGGGTTGAAATTTCCTTCTGTCTTCTTTCCTTCAGTGGAAAATTCTGTGTAGAACACCGGAGTATTCTTCACTGCTGTTTTATTTTTGACATAGGCCTCTTAAAGCAGCACAAAGATGCTGCAGTAAGATGTTTTTCTGTACTTCTCTCTGCTCCAATTCTTCTATTCCCACCTAAAGCATAATCAGTGAGCGTTTACATTTTTAAAAATCACCAGCAATCTTGGCAGTGATGCAAGAGCTAGGGAAGCTTGGAAATGCTGGATATATGCAGGTGTGTTCTGGCTTGGACAGCTAACCAGATCAGCACGTTGTTTTGTTTTGTTTATTTTTTTATTTTTTTCGTTGAAAGTATGTGTGTGCAATGCTAACTCTTAATTGCTTCTTTGAAATAACTTTGGTCCTGCGAGCTGAAATCAATCCAGGAAAAGCTGCTTTAGTGATTTTTTTTTAATGTTTTGCTGATTTTTCTTTAGTTTTGGTGTGTGCTTTTTTTTTTTTTGTTTTTTAAATTTGGAAAACAAATCTTGGCCTTTCAGATTGGTCTTCCAGTCCCTTGTGTGCATAATGGGAAGCCTCCTGTTCTCCAGCCTTTTCCTCAGGACAAAAAGCAAGGCCAGGAGGAGCCTTTGGTCAGACTCATCCCTGTGGTCAGGGTCACAGCCTGAAGTAGACACAAGGTTAAACGCTTCAATAACTTCCTCCACCATAGGCAGGGCTTCCAAGGAGCTTTCTTGTCAGTGTGGTTTCATTACCCATTTGTCTGATCGGATGCCACATGCAGGTTTCCCAGTATTGCTGCAGTGCATGTGTTACTCCTGCTCTCTTGTCCTTTCACATGTCTAGGGCTGAATTGTTTTGCTTCTACTGAGACATACTAGGAAAACTGCCAAACTGCAAGTAAATGGCTCCTAGTAAAATTTCTTATCTCCTTCTAGGCCGCTACAAGGCACCAGGAGCATTACATTTCAATACAAGAAAAACTTATTTCTTTGCATACTTGCATAGAACTGATCTCTTCACTGCCTGGATAACGATGAACTTTTAATGCTAGTCTTGTATTTTCTTACATCTCTGTAGTTCCTGTGTGTCCTCATAGCTGAGTATGGATGTACAAGGTCCCATTTTCTTCATTCTGTCCCCTGCTTGTTCATCAGTGACAATTGGAAACAACTGCGCTTGTTTTGACAAACGTAGATGCAGGCCTTTGCTGTCAGGGTAAGGTGATCAGTTATTCTGTACAAAAGGGAAACCAGGAGCAAGTCTGACATGACGTGAAATCAAAGAACCAGACCACTCATTCAATATGGCCTTCCATTGAAATCCCGTAGGGAAAAGGCTGGTACTTCAGAGGAGAGGATGGGGGCCTGCCGGTCTGTACCTCTGTGCAGACTTCAGTTCCTCTGCGTTGTGTCTTGGTAGAATCTGCGGTAGTGCTGGAGGAAGGGAGCCCATCGGAAATGGAGCTAAAGGAAACGGAGTTCCCGGCTGAGTCTCCAGAGAGTGAAGATTTTGAAACTTCATGTTCTGAACAAGTCTTGAGTGAGGAAAGGTTCGGTAAACCCCATGAGTCTTACAGCAGGGTAAGCAAAACCAAACAGCACTTTTATGCTGTATTGCAACCCCATCTTCAGACACGTGGGATAAGTTGTCTGTGCCTCTTGGCACCTTTTTTAGTGGCTCACTGGTGGTACCAAAATGCACACACAGTCATGACTGAGTTGTGTAGCTCGTGGGAGACTGCATACGGAGCAGGAGCAGTAAATACCTGTTTCGTGCAGGGCCCTCAGTCTGTGTTCTGTTGTATTGGGACCAATCTGCTCATCTTTCTCGGGAAGTGTCATAGGCTGCCTTAATTACTACTGCTATCAACTTATGTTTTGTCCATTAGGAAAACTGTTTGTATTTGTTTCTTTCTCTTTCAGTCCTCCTCAACTTCTAGCCAGGAAGAAAAATCTTTGAAATCAGATGACCTGGTGGAGGGTGGTATTCCCATAGGGAGAGTCCTGCCCCCGGAGGATGGCCGAACGCTGGAGGAGCTTTCCTTCCAGCCGTCCCAGCCGCTCAGCAAGTCAAGCTCTTCCCCCGAGCTACAGACACTGCAGGAGGTTCTCAAAGATGCAAACGGCAGAGAAGTAACAAGGAGACTGAGCACGGAAGTGAAATCAAAATCTCAGTCTGGGAACCTGGAAGGGGAAGGGCTGGGCAACTGGCTGAGCAAGGCAGAGGATGCCAGAGCAGCTGGGTCAGGGGGGTTGGATGGAACTGGGCTTGCCACCTCGCCTCGCTCCCCCTCCGGGCACCGGCCAAGGGGATACACCATTTCTGACTCAGCCCCATCAAGGAGAGGGAAGAGGATCGAGAGAGATGCCTTCAGGAGCAGGACAGCAGCCTCCAACGCTGAGAAAGTACCTGGAATAAACCCAAGGTGCGTTGAGGAGCATATCTGAATCTGGAAATAGGAAGCTTGTAATTGCTGGAGCCAGGGCTGGATTTGTTCAAATGGGACTGCAGGCTTTGAGATCTATAGGACAGTAACTCATTAAAAAGAAAGATAAATTATTATTATTTTTTTTTTCAGGCCCTAATACAGAAATGTTAATTCCACTGTTACTAAATTAACTTTGCAGTCTTAGGAAATAAGTATAAATAAATGGATCCCAGTTTAGGGTCTGAATGCACGTGTGGCTTGAATGCAGTCACCTGGAGTTAATTTTGCTGTAGATAGGATGAGTTACTAGTCTTGCTGTTCAGGAAATCTAACGTGCAAAAGGAAGATGAGGGGGTATAATATATTTATTTTGAACTTCAGACATAGGTAGTTGCGCCAGATTATGTTATGAGACAATCTTCTTCTTATGGTTACTTTTGTAAAATACAAGTGTCTATAAAGTCATTTGTCTTGCAGACTAGAAGTACCCATGTAACCGAGGAAGGAACTTGTTCCTACTCCTTTGTTCTACCAGTAGATTGCCTTTTAACTGCGGCTTTGTGCAGCTGCCACTGGTTGACATAATGATTGTTTTTTATGACAGGGGTTTATTACAAACTGCAGGTAGTCCAGGCACCCAGTGTCTCTAGAAGATGAGTAGTACTCGGCTAGCATTTTAATTGCTTTTTTCTTCTTTACGTAATGTTCTTACATACAAGAGGTCAAAATGGACTGAATTTTTTATGGTAACAGGACATGTTTTTCTCTCCCTCTTTTAGCTTTGTGTTTTTACAGTTGTACCATTCCCCGTTCTTCGGTGATGAAAACAACAAGCCCCTTTTGTTGCCAAATGAGGTAGGCAATAATAATTATTTTTTTTTAATTCTTGTAGTTAATTTTTCTAACCTTTTGACTTTCCAGCTCACGTGGTATGATTTAAAGGTGGTTCTTACTGGCAGTGCTGCAGACAGGAAATTTGCTGTACCCCATTCCCGGTGGCTCCAACATCCTGCCTGTGTATTCAGCTGGAGATGTTGGGAGATTCTGCTGGGGCTGTTGCAGAGTTGCAGCCAGAAGGCAGGATAATTTGTGGGTTCTTGTATTTTGCTGGTAGTACGAGTGAAGGATGAAAACTGAGCATTAGGTGGTGTTGGCAGAACATCGCTAGACAAACCTGTCTGCCAGCAGGATAACTGGGAGTGGCCAGGATGCTATGGTTGCAGGAGAAATAAATCACAGGCTTGCTGGGGAAGCAGTGCGGGACTGCTCATGAACTGAGCACCACAGAACCCCTGGTGAAAGTTTCCCCTTGCTTCTGGTTCAGGTGGTGAGGCAGCAGGGAGCCTAGGTGAGATAGGGTGATGCTTCGTGTTAAAAATACTCTTCAGAGCAAAAACATTCTTCAGAGCAAGAGACGTGATAATTTTTCATGCCTGGAGCTGAAGTGGGTAGATGATGTAATACGTCATCACAAGGACATCTGGCCTGTGCAGTTTGAGCACAGCTCTGTACCCTGACCTGATGCACTGTGCTCTCACAGAACAAAGTAGGGCAGCATCCATTGAGGGCACTAGGGAAGGTCAGGAATCTTTGCTTACACTGTGCTGTCAGAGTCTGTGCGTGGCCTGCTGCTGTCCTGGTTTAGGGAGGGCAGTGAGTGTTGGGAGATGGTAACTTTTTAAAAATGTGACAAATTTTTTGATTGTAGACCTTTGAAAAATCGGTGCAGCTCCTGGATCAAATTCCTTCTTACGATACACACAAGATCGCAGTGCTCTATGTTGGAGAAGGCCAGGTGAGTTGTGAGCAGTTGCATTCATGATTTAGTGGTTACATCTCAACAGAAGGCTGGGCTCTGCTACTCCAGCTGTGCGATCTGTACTGCTGCTGCAGTAGCTTTGCTTTTCCTTAGCTTCTTGCATTAAAAATCAGTGCCTGTGTGAATCCCTTCTGGGGAGGTAATAACCTCATGCTGATGGAGTGCTCTTAACATTCATTGTGGGACTGCTATGTTCTTGTTTCCTAGAGCAACAATGAAATTGCTATTCTGTCGAATGAACACGGATCCTATCGCTATACAGAGTTCCTGACTGGCTTAGGGAAGCTCATTGAACTTAAAGATTGTCAACCAGATAAAATTTACCTTGGTGGCCTGGACGTGTGTGGGGAGGATGGACAGTTTACCTACTGTTGGCACGATGACATTATGCAAGGTAAGATGTCTCCAGAAGTTAGAAGTGGAAGGATGGTTTCTTGTTTTAAGGCTGAGCTGCTTTCTACAAGCTTCCTTTGCCACGAGTGTAGTAAGGATGGCCTGGGGCTGTGTTCTCCCTCCATTCTCTTTCTGATGTCTCTGCAAGCCAAGTGTGGGAGAGGTGCATACCTGCCCTCTTTAAGAAAAATCATACCACTTCTAAAACAATCTGTACTATAAAAGATTGATAGGGATTTGTGTAGAGGTCTGTAAAATAAGCTGCTTGGTCCTGAGCTGCTTTGAAGGCTGTTAACTGAGGACAGTATGTGCATGTCAAAACTCTGCTAACAATTTCTATGAAGAGCAGCATTGAAAGCAGGAGGGTTGTTGTTACTGTGGTCATTACTCTTTGAACTGCAGCATTACCCAGCTCCCACACTACTAAGCAGTGCAGATACCAACCAGGATCCAACAAGCCATGATGAACTTCCCAGACTTTTTCATGCAGCTCTGTGAATCCCAGTCATCAGATGTTGTCCGGTTCAGTGGAGCAGCTGCACGTCACTCGCCAGGGCCCCTGGCGCTCTGCAGAGCTCAGCTAGGGAAAGTCCTGGTTTAAGGTATTTCTGTTCTTCCTCAAACCAGTTTCTGTTCACCATGCTACAGTGACATGGAAAAAATTAGCCAGAAGCACACGCCCAGTCCCCTGTTCATTTTCTGTGAACATATAGCTAACTACCCCAGCTAGATAAGAATGCTTATTCTAGCGTACATCGTGCTGTAAACCAGGCCTGTAATTCACTTTTCTAAGCGTGGTGCTAGGGAGGACCATGCAAGGCAGCACCTAAGAACTGGCAGCTACAGAGCTTTCACTGCCCTTTCACTGGCAAAGAGCTGCCCAGTGTGCTCCGTGTTTTGGGTACCACAGGAGCAATCCAGAAGGACTGGATTCAGCTGTCACAAGCAGGGACAAACCTATCGAGGGAGCACAATGTATTTTTTCATTACAGTGGTGCTGGTACTATGTTGTCTTGCAGACAACTGCTGCATATTGACCATTGCTGCTTGCAGCATTGTTTTCCTAGCTCAGCCTAAGGGTCCTTCTGTTTCCTCTTCAGCCATTTTCCACATTGCTACTCTGATGCCCACGAAGGATTTGGATAAATATCGCTGTGACAAGAAAAGGCACCTTGGGAATGATTTTGTTTCTATTGTTTACAATGATTCTGGAGAGGACTTTAAACTGGGAACAATAAAGGTACAAGATTTTACTTGCAGGCATATTATAAAACAGGCGCTTGGCTGTCTGTAAAACCTTAATGTGGTGTGCGTTATCTTGGTGAATAGTGTTGAGATCGCGAGTGGAGTTTATTTGCCTCAAGCGGATTCACACACGATAGTGTACAGCATTCACCAGCGTCACATTGGATGCCAGCAAAATGTATTTGACTGTTCTGTTGTTTTCCCGCTAGGGTCAGTTCAATTTTGTGCATGTTATCATAACACCGCTCGACTATGACTGTAACCTGGTGACGCTGCAGTGTCGGAAAGGTAGGAATCCCTCCAGCATTTGTTCTCAGTCTTCTCTTTATTGGTGGTGGTGCGATAACTGACATCACTTTGCAATGTTTTTGCATTCCAAAAATAAAAGCTTCCAAGAGAAACTCCAAAACCAATTTGCTGCACGGTGACAGCTGTATACGTCCTGTTTATGTATCTTACCCTATTTTTTATATCTTCCCACTGTACCACTCGTATCATCTTCAAGTTTAAGATAAAGATTGCAGAGTAGAGCAGATCCCTCCTAGCACTGCTTGGGAATGCCGCAGGAGTTGGGAGGTGCAGACCCCTGCGGCCGTTGGCTGCCAGTGTCCTTCCAGTGCTGCGGGTCCTGATCCGTGGGGTTCCTTGGGGTTCTGCAATGCTCGTGCAGTTACCTGCAGGGGTATTTGCTTTCCTTTTACCAAATGAGCACTTCTGGGGTATTTTTTTGTTCCACTTTAGTTCATATAATAATGAGCTCAGCAGGTTCACCTCAAATGTTTATGGAGCGGCTGGAATTTGAGAGCCAATTGTATTAAGTTGTGGTCTGAATTCTGTCTGTTGAAGTTGGAGCTGTAGCGTTTGGGAACTTCTGATATGCTGTGAAACAGTTCTTCAGGTTTATGTTACTTGTCCATTTAGTTACTGGCAACTTTTGCCTTGCTCTTCTCTCCTAACTGTCTGACAAGAATTTTTCTTCTTTCTTTAAAATGAAGACATGGAGGGTCTTGTAGACACAAGTGTTGCTAAGATCATCTCTGACAAGAACCTGCCGTTTGTAGCCCGTCAGATGGCCCTGCATGCTAACGTGAGTACCCCTGTGCTCCCTGAGACTTTGTCTTTCAGCTGGCTTCTTGGTCTTTCACCAGCTACCAAGTAAAGTAGGGCTTGCTAAAACCAAGGAGTGTTCTGCCTCAGTTATTTCTGCCAACCTTTGAGTCAATTACTGCATGAACTTACATTTCAATCCCTGTCAAACAGTACTGAAATGTTCTATTAATGTTATTGGCATGGTTACGGTAACGTGCATCTACCTTCTCTTTCCCTGCTTTTCCCCATCCTTCCCAAATCAGATGGCTTCCCAGGTTCACCACAGTCGATCAAACCCTACTGACACCTACCCATCCAAATGGATTGCTAGGCTACGTCACATCAAGAGGCTAAGGCACCGGGTGAGTAAACACTCAGTTCTTGGTGTTTAGAACCGGGCTCTGCCTTGCCGTGTTATTATAAATAAGGCAAATAAAATCAGCTGTCAAAACTTAGCGAATAAGAGAAATGATGTGCATATAAAGGTTAAAGTCCAGCTCTTGCGGGAATGGTAAGTGGAGTGATGTAGGTCTGGATTTGCATCTTCCCTTGTGATAAGTGCATTTGGGACCCTGGTATCTGCACACAGAGCTGCCTGTACTGGCATTGTAACAGGGATTGCAGCAATAGCTGTGCTGAGTAACGTGTCCTGCCCTGGCCAAACAGGGAGTGAAAAGAATTTCAGAGAATACAGAACTCATCTGTTCTCATTTGACTTTCAGCTACGTGAAGAAACCCAGTACCAAACTCCTGGCCTTCCCCTGCAAATGCATTCATCTGCTCCGACAAAGCCCCCTCCCCAGATGCCTCAGGATCCTCCACCAACCTACGAGACTGGTCAGAGGAAGCGGCTGATCTCCTCGGTGGACGACTTCACCGAATTTGTGTAGATCCCAGTGGGCTGGTGTGTCCTGGGACGGACGAGGCAGTGAATGCGTTTCACCTGCTTGCTGACTGTGCAGCTACCCAGACGTGGAGGAGAAGGGTTTGGCAAATACAGTGTGGCTGTGCTGCTTTCTTGTGGATTCAGCACTGAACTTTATCAGGAGGTTCAAGTATGTTTCACTGTCTCAGCCTGCCACTGTTGTCTGATGAAGATACTGTGTATCCCCAGCAGATGCTCCAAGAGAGGACCAACTCCACATTTTGTTTTTATTTGGTTTGAGCTATTCCAGGGCTTCCCTCTCTGATGGAAATGTTCTTGCAGAACCTTTCTCTAGACTCCTTCGACACCAGTGTCTGGTGGGAGCAGACAAAGTGTGATACTCTGCACTTCATCACAGAGGTGGAAGAGGCATGAATTGTAGGAATTTTGACACCTTCACTGGGAATTAAATACAGAGTACTGGAAACCCAGTCACTATTTCTAAGCAACCTGGAATCTCTGCTTCTCTCCAGGTCTTGTTGACTCTTGGGACTTGAACTCTACAGAATCTGAGACTTGCTCTGCTGCCAGCTCTGGTGAAGGTTAAGCCAGACATGCTGCTTGAAGTCCCACGAACGTGTCTCCATTTTGAAAGACTCCCATTGACCCCTCCCTCAGCCCAGGAGAAATGTTTTTGCTACCAGAAGTAACACAAAGCAGGGAGGTGAGTGTCACTCGGTGAAGGAGCAGAATGACAAAGAGCTGGGGCACGAACCACTTGGGCAGCACAGTTTCACCCCCTGGGGTGGGCTGCAAGGCTTTTAGCCAGAGGCCAGCTGTGGTTTCTAGGTTCAGCTGCAGGATTTTTACTAATTGCAGCAGTGCTGGGCATCACTCATCCCTCACTGAGCGCTCGGTAAAACCCTTTTGAAAGACTGTTGACCTGTCCTGGTGGCATCATCTCTGACTGAGTTTTGCCTATTGCACTAATGCCTGATGCCAGGCTCTCCTTCTGAGACCTTGGCTGTTGTAATTAACAAGCTGTCCTTTCAGTGCAAGCGTGTACAGGTGGAATGGGATTACGTAGCCCATCTTGTGGTAAGATGGTCATCAGACACTACACTACCAAACTGGGAGACACCACGTAAGCTGTCCTGTGAGTACTTTAATCTCCTGCTTTGTGCATAAACGGAAGCGTGGCTTTTTGATGAGGGGTAACTGCAGAGCCTGTGCAGTGGAGCTGAATACAAGTGCAATCAGCACGTGGAACTGTGAAGGGGCTGGCAAGAGGACAATGTCTGAAATGCTACTCATCGATGCAGGGCTGTTTGGGAACTCTAAGTGTATGTTGTGTTTTGAGTGTTTATAAGTAAATAAGTCCTAAAGGAAATAAAGTATTTGTATGGTCAGTGGGTTCTTGCTGACCTGGGAAGACTCGAACCATGTCTGATGATAATGTCATGGGCAATTTGCCTTTGTGGTGATGGCAGATCCCTCGCTAGCAGGCTGATGCAGTTAATTACAGACCAAAGCTTCCCTAATTGGTTCACTGATGTAACAAAGTCTCGCATATTGTGCAGGAAACCTCAATTAAAATTCTGGTCACGGACAACAAGAACAAATGGGGGGGGTAGGAATGTCTGCCTCTTCTGGCAGCCGGACAGGCTGGGGTGAGTGCTGCTGTGCCCCTGTGCCTTTCCTGATCTCTTGCTGGTAGTGGTGAGCAGGTCACTGCCGGGCTGAGGGCTGGAGTGAGTGCAACAAAAGCACTGGAGCCAGGGTGTAGCAGTCATCTTTTATTTGACCTTGTCATTTTTTTTTTTTTTTTAAGAAACATCCCCACAGTTACAAAATACGGTATTTTTGTTTGCAGTGAAATGCTGACCAGACAGTTAAAATTGGCATATTGATCACAATCATCTGTTTAAAAAAAAAAAAAAGCATTTATATAGAGGTCCTTCCCTCTCCCTTTTAAACTAGTGGATAGTTGTTTTTTTATTTTATTTAAGCAGCTTGATACTGTTACATCTGTATGAGACTCAAGACAATAAATAAGAAACCATCTCTTGGTGACTACAAACACAGAAATATACATTCAGGAGTACCTGTTGGATAGGGCTGGAAGTCACGGTCATTGCTGCTGACAGTGTAACTCCATGACTAGTAACTGGCTGCAGCTAAGTGCATGTATACGCGGTACCTTAGCTGTGACAGTGAAGGAACCCTGTGAGTATTGCTATAGTTTGTACAAATAAATGCTGCAATGAGAACTGTGATTGCTTGAAAGCTGTCAGTGGTGCCCACCAGGCACGTGGGCCCTCGTTGAGGTGGCTGGCTTTTCAAGAAACAACTGTGTGGGTTCCAGAGCTGCTCTCCATACTTCAAGTTAAGGTAAGAAGTAGGGCAGTTGTCTTGGCCTGTTTCTGCTCCTCTTTGATTAGAAGAAGCACTTGGTAAGTCACGTGCATCAACTCACACTCACACACACACAAAGCAAGCTTGGTAAGGAACAGACACTTGGGACCAAGAATCCCGATGCTTCACTGGGGAGCATCCTTGTCCAACCCGCACATTTAGCTTATTGAAGGCTGTTCTGAGCGCTCAGGTCCCTGCTCACTGCTGCCTCTTGCTTCCCTCTCTCCTACCTGTACTTTAGTAACAACTTCTTTTCAATGAACATGTTTAAGCTGGGGGTCAGGGGCAAGGAGCTGAGCTCTGAACTGGTTCTTTTTTTGGGAGGCCAGTGGGACAAAGGCCTTTTAACAATGCCAGGGACCCGGAGCCTTCCAAGACCTGCTTGGTTTGTTCACTCACCCCCCAGTCACCCTGGTTCACAGGCTGGCACTGACAGCCCTGTCTCACTGTGCGGTGGTGTTGACCAGGGGTGCTGGTGATGCAGCGAGAGCAGGCTCCTGTAACCAAAGGGGAAGGAGGCATGGCCCTTAGGGGTGGCTGTATCCACACACACCAATCCACTGCAGCAGTCACAGGTGGAGCTGAGGCTTACAAGTGGCTGTTCGGGTGCAGCTGTGCTTAGGAGTTCTCTGTGAAACCATCCCCAGGTGCTCCAGGGCTGGCATCGCCCCTCTCCCCTTGTTTTACTTAACTCCTGGCACTTCTCTGCCATTTCTTCAACCTGCCTCTTCCCTTCCCTGAGGAAAGCTTTCTAGGTACTAACAATTTTCACCACTCTACAATGTACTTCCCTCTGAAATCTGCTCTTGCAACCTTTATGGGGACCAACCACCAACTAACCGTAAGCAATCTTCATTTCACATCACACCTTTTCTCCTGTCTGCAGCCTTCTGCAACGTTCCACAGCCTCTGTCCTTCATAGCAACAGCGTTTTTCAAGGGCAATTTACACCAGTCCCAAAGCCATCACGCAGAGCACCCGTACGTCCTCCCACAGTTGCCCAGAAGGGCCAGGGGCAGGCACCTGAAGCCCAGGAATGAAACCTTCACAAATATCTAACAGCATGGCAGAAAGTGCTGGGAGCTGGAGGGGGAGACTCACCAGCGATGTGCTTACCAATGAAGCATCCAAGAAGACCCCTGCATCTGCCTGCTCCCAGGTCTCCTCCCTGGGCTGAGCACTCCCAGTGCCCAGGAATGACGCTTCCAGGATCAGCAGCAGCAGAGGCAAGACACACTGTCCCCTGCAGCAGCGTTTGTGCTGCCCAAGGCTTCCCTTCCGTTACACTTCCAAAGCAGGGAGCGGATGCAGGAAAACCACCTCGTGCACTGCGGGATCCCCACCACGCTCTGCTCCACCTGCAGGGACTGGCCCTGAGCCAGCCCGGCCCAAACCTCGAGAGCACATGCACCACATGCACACAGACACCTAATACTTTATATACATGGGACATTTCCCAGAAAGAAGCACTTAATACATCCTTTAAATAACTCTGACAATAGTATTCTGTCTCCTATCTACATGTTTCAAACACGTTACCGATGCTATGAAAATATAGCAAACATACAAAAATATATACATTTTAAAAAAAAACAAAAACCGACATATAAATTACTTACAATATACATCATGTGAAATGGTGAGGACAAAGTGAACGCAGGCCCTGGCAAGGCGTCAGCTGCTGCAGGGGTCGTGGTGCTCGCTGCCCCAGCCCTGCAGGCACAGCCCCAGCGCGCTGCGAGTCACCGAGCGGGGCTGGGGGGACTCTGCCTCCTTCTGGCCCCCAAAAAAGCTCTGTTCGAGTCCTCTCCAAATGCAGTCGGGCTTCTCTTTGTGAAGAGCCCAGGAGGTAACGCTGTGGCCAGCTGGGGTGGGGCTCTGCGTTCAGTTTATCCTCACTTGCTCATTTCAGTTTGTGATTTAAACAACAACAACAAAAAATACTGCTTTTGTGATATATTATCCCGTTCTTGTTAGATCGCATGTGTCATTGTTAGCTGAGGAAAGCATTGTTTAAAGTGCTGGGCAGTACATACGAACAAGTAAACCAAAAAAAATACATATACTTACGTCAATACATTCCTTGGGGTTAAAAGCCAAGCAGCCAGCAGCACGCTCACCCCTGGGCTGCCGCGCGGGGGGTGAGCGCTGGCGGGCAGCGGGGTGGGGTTGGGGGGTCCGCAGCGAAGCCAGCACGTTGGCAACCCCCTGCTCAGCGCCGACTGAAAGCAGCCCAGGGTCTCCGGCCCCTTGGGGTCAAACTGCTGCTCCTTTCCCCTCCGAGCCTGGCTGGGCAGCAGGGCTGGCAGCTCACCGCTTGCAATGTCCTTTGTCTTAAATATGGGATCTCTTTAAATACAAATAATACCCATTTCCGGAGGATAAAAGTAGCCAATACTGGAAATTAACTGATCTGGGTGTAGATAGCATCTATCTATATCTGTATATATTTATGCTTAAAAAAAAAAGGTTAAATATCTTCTTGAAACCTGTAGCTTTCCTCCACAGTGCGTCTGGTCGGCAAAATCCAAGACTCAGTTCAAACCCTCAAGGCCGGGGGCTCCCCTCTCCCCCCTTCCACCTGGCACAGCCAGCAGGGAAGGGGAGGTGAGCCTCGTACCAGTCACCCTAAGCTTGGCCCCAGTGAAGTGTCCTCGCCACAGTCGCCTTAGGCAACTGCTTGAAGATGGGGCCATTTAACGAAGGAGACAACTTTTTAATACTGCCCTACTGGAAGCGATTTTTTTCCGCACGCTGACCATAACCAGTGCCGTCTTCCCTGGCTGTCCACGAGGAAAGGCTCAGCCTTTTCCAATGAACCCTTGAGGCTGGCAGCCACCCGTGAGGAAGCCGGCACGCCCGACCCGCGAGGCCAGGAGCGTGGAGCACGGAGGCTGCGCCAGCCCCGTCGCCGGCAGCGGCCCCGCGCGCCTGCCAGGCACAGCCGGCACGGCACGGCGCTCGGCAGCTCCCGAGGCTCCTGGTGAGGGTGGCGGGCACAGCCCGCCTCCGCAAACCCCTTCCAAGGCTCGCTCTGCCCTCCCGCAGCACGGCTACTTGACAGTCGGGTGGACCCTGTTCTTGGCCCGGAGAGGCCGCTTCTTCTTTACGGCCGGAGCCAGCGCGGCGTGCGCCTTGTGCGGGGGCAGCAGGGAAGCCGCCGCGCTCACGCCTCTGCTGGCTCGAAGGAGGCGGCTGGGCACCGAGCCCCTGCTGCCCGGCGGGGTGGTCGTGGAGTGGGGGGACAGCGGGGCGTCCCGCGGGGGCTGCATGTCCACGTCCGAGGAGATTTCGGGCGAGGGTCCCCGCTCGGTGCTGCCCGCACAGTACCTGCTGAGGACGTCCTCCGCCCCCTGCGCGTACCTCTTCCTGCAGCGGCGGCTCTGGGAGCCCTCCAGCTGGTGCTCGATGCGGTACACGTCCTCCGTCACTTGGTTGACCCGGTCGAACTGGGCTAGCAGCATCTCGAAGAGGGAAAGGAGCCGCTGGATGTCAGCGTCCACCTCCAGGCTGTCGCGGGCGCTCAGCACCAGGCTCAGCCCGTCCAGCTGGCTGGAGGAGGTGGAGGCCCTGGAGCTGTCGGAGGCGGCGCTGGGCGTGGGGCCCCGAAAGGACTTGGAATCGCTGGAGTCTCGGGATGGCAGCGGTTCCATCCCTTCAAACCTCACCTTGTGGCGGAACTGGGAGAGGAAGGGGTGGGGGAAAGAGTGGAGATGGAATTAGTTCAGGAGCTGGCAAGTGGGAATGCTGCGGTACAGCGCACCTCAGGGACCTGGGGGTGGATCCCAAATAAAAGTCACCTGGAACTAAGGGACTGAGAACCAGCAGCCACGGCCCTACCACTACGCCCTATCACTACGCCAGCCCTTGGGCCTCCAGGGTCTGCCCCTGTTTCACCCCTCCCTGCCAGAGGGACCTGACTGTGAGCGGTGGTGGGACGTAGCTGGAGGCAAAGCGGGGCTAAGGATGGAGGACACTTTCTCTGCAATAGCCTGCAGCTCAATGCCTGCTACCAGAGCCCTTCTCCACCCTCTCCTGGGCTGTACTGACCTCCTTGGCTTTGCTGAAGCCCATCCACATTTTCAGCCTGCGCATGAAGAGCTCCACCATCTCGTAGTCCTGGGGCTCGAAGGCAGGACGGTACAGCTCAAAGTGCATCTCCCGGTAGCTGTAGACAAGCACCACGGTGAAGAGCCTCAGCACGATCCACACCTCCAGGATGATATAGCTGGTGCAGAACAGGTAGTAGAGGCCGGAGGACTCAGGTGGGCAGGGGCGGAGGTTGGTGCTGCCCCGCACCATGGCAAAGAGCAGCAGGAGGCTGCTGCCGACGCTGCGGAAGGACTCCGAGGAGGAGGAGAAAAGCTGTGAAGGGGAGAGCAGAGAGACAACAAGAAGGGATCAGTTGGTGGCACAGTGTTCCCCAGCCCTCACGACCCCATCTTACAAAGTCTGAGCCCTGCAGAGCAGCAGCAGCTGTGGCACAGGGAGGGCTGGAGGGGGTCACACACCCCTGCGCAGCCCTTGCTTGCAGCCAGCCCCCCGCCAGGACAGTCGGGGGGAGCAGGTACTCACCAGGAAGCCAAGCTGCGCATACGCCAGGAGGAGGACCATGAAGGCCAGCCCTGCAGCCATCAGCTCCTTCATGGACTTCTGAAAGGTCTTCCCGAACACAGACCACTGCCTGACAAAGCGCAGCTGCTGGGCCGCCTAGGACCGAGGGAGAAGACGGTGTTACAACACGGGCTGAGGTGCAGAGGGTGCTGCAAGACCTGCCCAGCACTGCAGAGCCTCCCCCTTGCTCTCCCTGCCCTGAAAAGAAGCATTACAGCGCTGCCTGCTCTTGGACTGCACATGTGAACTTGCAATGGGAAGGCAGGCACAGCCTGCACATGTGCTAAACCAGAGCCCACGGGCTCAGGACATGGGGCTGTCCAGTCGTTAATGGAGGTGCAGACATCCCTGGGTCTGATTCCAGCTCCAGATGTTATAAACAACAACCACCAACACATCCCTGACCAAAGCCCAAAGCCCACATCCCCGACCACATGCTGCTCCCAGCCAGCCCTCTCCGTACCTGCACGGTCAAGAGGAAGAGGAGGGAGGCGGCCAAGGTGCTGAAGATGGTGTTGAGAAAGGCCACCTGGTAGAAGTTGGTGAAGCCCCTCCTGTTATTGAGGTACTTGAGCCACTGCTGGTCGGCAAGGGTGGCCTGGCTGAGGTGCACCACCACGGTGCAGGTGGTGAGGAGGATGAAGACCCACTGGCCGTAGTTGCCCCACAGGGTGAAGTAGGCCCTGCCCTCCTTCTTGATGGAAAGTGACTCGGACACCACGAAGTAGACCACGAACATCATGAGGAAGACCTGAGGGAAGAAGAGAGAGGTTACCAGGGAAGGAGGGGCAGTACTTGCCTGCCAGGCTGCACCAGGAGACCTTGCAGCACCCCAGGACAGCAAAAGCCCCACGTACTAGGCCAAGATCTGCAAGCCCAGCCCTGGAGCACACTTCCTCAAGTCCTCCCATGCCTTCCTCTCACTCCCTCTATCCTGCTCCTTGCCCTAGCAGCGAGGCTCCCCAAAACCCGTCCAAGGCACGTGCAGCAGGGTGGCAGCACCCAGGGAAGAGGGAGCGAGCCCTGGCCCAGCCGGGGAGCTTCAGTCTGCAGAGACCAGTGCTGCTTTTCTTGGGGGTAGACCCCTGAGCATCTCTGTGCAGTGACCGAAGGGGAGAGGGGCGCAGGGCCCCCACCACACTGACCATCATGAGCAGCTGCAGCGTGACGCCCCCGCTGAGCCGCAGCAGCGGGAAGGGGCTGATGGTGAGCGCGGTCACAGCCTGGCCGGCACCCAGGAACTCCAGCTGCAGGGTGATGGCAGCGTGCAGGTCCACGCTGGGGTTGTACTGCATCAGCTCCACGAAGACTGCCCGGCTCCTGCGGAGGGAAGAACAGCAGCTCAGGGGCCTGGGACAACACCAAGTGCCATCACTTGGTAGGGTCCTAGGTTCTCTCCCACTGACATCCCCAGTACTGCCCCTTAAAAATCTCGGTGACAGCAAAACATTTCCTTCGCCCCTGCCACACTTACATGTTGTCGATCCAGGTGTGCTGCTGAAGGTAACGCAGCTGAGCCCTGCTTTCCTCTAGCGAAGCCCCCAGCTCCTGGATGTAGCCACCGGTATCATAGAAAGAGATGTAACCCCAGTACCAGACCCTGCAGAGGAATACGAGCCATGGGGTGAGAGCTGGAGACAGAACAGCCCTGGTGTGTCCTCCTGCGGGCAGACTGAGCGGGTAGGGAAAGCAGGAGCCAAGTGCCTGCCACCACTCAAACTGCCAGCATGCAGGGGCCAGCATGGATGCATTCGGGAAAAGCCCCTGGTGTTTTTGTGTTAATTTACTCTTTGCTGGGCTCAGGGGCTGCAAGTGACCTTACTGAGGTGAGGGCTGGGAACCACCCAGGGCACCAAATCACCCGACAAGTTCCAACGTCCCCAGCACGTGGAGCAGAGGCGCAGATAGCTGCGGGCTGGGCAGCTCCTTACCCGGCGAGGTCTGGCGGTGAGTAGGACCACGCGGCTGTCACGTTCACGGCTGCCCTTTCCCAGCCTGCTGCATAGTCAGCCGTGGAGAAGCTGGGCGAGGTGCTGCAGTTCTTCCCGGCAGCTGTGCCCAGCCCGCGGAGGAAGTCGTGGGCAGTGAGCTGGCACTCAGCTGGAAGGAGACCGACACCGTCACCCCACAGCACCCCAGTGCAGGGGCACACAGCTGAGCCTTCACCCCTAGCATCTCCCCTCCACCTCCATGTCCTCACCCACACCTCCTGAAATCACATCGACCTCTCCCTTCATTGTAAACCCCTCCATCCTTATAACAGCCCCAATTCATTTCACCTCTGGTGGCAGCAGAACCAGAAGCAACTAATACACACGCTGCAAAGTGCCTCCAGAACCCCTGCCTTGCTCCACTCAGCACCCCACTGCCTGCAGACCCAGCCATGTCACCCCTCCAGGCCGTGCCACCCCCCAGCAGTGACAGCAGGGCTGCTGTCCCCCTACCTTCCTGCAGCCGGAGCTGGCGCAGCCGGGCCGCCCCCAGCGTGGTGCTGTGGCTCTCCTGACCCGAGCGGTTGTTGTAGAGGTACGGGAGGAACACCTGCGACATCCAGACCCAAAACTGATCCGACCTGCAAAAGGGAACGGCTGTGAGAGGCAAAGCTCCTGGAGCAGCTCTGTTGGGGCAGTGTCTGCACGTCTCAGCCATGATCTAGACATCTGGGTTCCACCTGGGGGAGAGGAGCTGTGTTTGGGGCAGGTAACTGGGCTGCTCTCCTCCACGTGGCCGGCCAGCAGGCAGGGCAGAACCTGCACCCACTCCGTGAGCTGTGCTCCAGCTGGGTGAGGAGAATGGTTATTTGATGGGCAAGACCTAAAGGTGAATGAATGCGCTCGATGCTGACTCCCAGGGAAATCCTGGAGGCCTGGAAGGAGCTAGCAGGTGCCTGCCCCTCGCCCTGCTGGCCGTCAGAGGAGGGGATTGCTCAGCCCACCCCAGCCCAGGCTCCCTGCAGTTACCTCTTGATGCGGAGGAACTCGCTGCTGCCCAGCTGCTGCTTGATGGAGCTCTGCAGGAGGAAGGCCCTGCTGTTGCGGGTGGCGTCTCCGTAGTTGGTGAGCAGGATCACCAGCAAGAACATCATGTAGATGAGGAAGTTCTGGCGAGCAGAGAGCAGAAAGGGGTTGTACCCAACAGCAGGATGAGGTCGGGGCTCAATCCTGTCCCTGCAGGAATCAATGCCTTCCACTGGGTGCAGCAGGATCAGGCCCCAGAGTGTGCTGGTAATTCCCATGCGGGAAGCAGTTTAAAACAAAACCCAGGCCACGGGCTCTTTGTTTTTCTCCCCTGGGCAGCCAGCCCAGCACCATGTTTCAGCTGGTACGCACTGCACAACCTCATGCAGCAGCTGCTGTAGCTGGCAGCTCAGTTTATAAAAGCAGGTACAGGAGTTTTTGCTCTTTAAAGGAATGGCACTCAGTTAGCAGTAGCTGGATGCTTGAAAGCAGCCGTGTATTCCCAGCACCAGCGTGGAAGGTAGGTACTTATGATCTAAAATAAACTGAGAGTTCTGCTCCTAGGCGGGGAGTTGTTACGTTTCACAAGACCCTGTTAATTAATTTTCTTTTTTCCCAAGCAGCAGGGCCGTGTCTTACCTTCAGCATCCTGTGCAGCAGCTTGACCTTCCTGGCCTCCTCCTTGGCCTGGAAAAGGGCAAATCCCTGTGGGGGTCGGACTTTGCTGATCTTCTCAGAAACGTGCTCAACAAACGGGTGCTCCACCAAGGTGTCGTCTTCCTCTGGGTGCAAGCGCTTGGCAACCAGTGAGAAATAGAGGGCTTCCAGCAGCACCTGGGGACACCAGCACGTTGTGGGCTCGCAGAGCACAGCCGTGCCACCAGAACTGCTGGGCAGCAGCTCTTGTTTGCCCTCCAGCAGCAGGGCACGACAGCTGAGCACCACTTTGTGGAGCAGCCAGGCTGCCTGTAAAGCATATTGCCACCACCGGCCTCCCCTAACGCTGCTGTTGTGCCCACCCTTCCTCCTCTGCAGAATTCAGTCCCGTGTCTGACAGGACTTGATTAATATCTGGACAAGGTGTTAATTACAGCTAATATGTGCACAGACAGATAAGTGCTTGTGTCCTCCCTTTTGTCGTCCTTACCTTCAGGGGCTCCCAGACCAAGAAGGACGCCAGGAAGCTGAATATCCCTGAGATAAGCCACATGAGGGCGACGCTGGAGGAAAAGCCTACCCCAATCCACACGGACACCCCCGTGGAGGTGGCAAAGAGGAAGAGGCTGATGCCATGAGCCAGATAGGAGCACCAGGGGGGCAGCAAGCGCTTCCTGAACGTCTGGTCTGCGACTGGAGGGAAGAGAAACGAGAGCAGCTGTCACTGCTGAAGGGTCCCAGTGGGCACAGGAAGGGCCGAGCACGTCCCTCATGGCAGCAGAGAACTCGCCACCAGTACCGGGAGAGTTTGGAGGGATTGTCCCAGACATCTCCCACTAAGCACAAACAGGGACAGCAGCCTGAACCACAGCCAGCCCAGCCCAGCAGCCTCCCATCTGCAGCAGCAGGGTGGGCAGCAGGAGATGGGATCCTGCCTTGGCAGTGGGATCAGCTCCCTACTTTCCATGAGAGCCCCAGGAAATGGGGCATGCCCAGCCTGGCTGGAAGTGCTGTGGTCAAGACCTGTGAAAAGCCACCCAGAACTGTCACAGCCTTCAGACTGCCAGGCCACCCTGCCCCGGGGCTTGCTCGGGCACCGCTTCTTTCATCCACCCATCTGAACCAGTGCCGGCGTAAAGGTACTACAGCCATTCATCAGGCACGATGAACGGAGGGATTTTAGCAGAGCCAGGAGGATTTACTGCCATGTCCAATTCTCCCTGCTGCAGCCTATCCTAAGGAGGCTGTGTCTCAGGAGGCTAAGAGCTCACTAGCAGAACTGGGGCTCAGCTTCTCAAAGGGGGCAGCCTGGCACCTCCCACCCCCCAGGCCTGACATCTCACTCATGCAGCCCCAGCTGGCTGGCTGCTGTGTTGCATGGTCCAGGAGGAAGCACCTCTCCTCCTCTGCTTTGCTAGCTGGTTTGGACTTTCGTTGGCATTTGGCTCCTTTTTCTGCTAACAGAGACCCTTGCTCTACATCCTTGTGCTGGATGAACGAAGGAATGGGTGGCTTCAGAGAGCTGCAGAGAGCAGAGGAACTGAAGAAGCTACGAGCTGAGCTTCCCTAAGGTGTATGGCAGGGGATGCTACAGAATGAATGGTGTCCTGGGGTCTGCTGGATTCAGGCCCCCAGACTGGCAGGAAATAGCAAACACATCCCTGCTGGGAGCAGCCTCTCCTAACGCTCTGCTTACCTGCCTGTTCCTCCCAGGCACACTGTGTGCCACGGCCCCTGTCCGTCCCCAAGGGTCCCTGCCCGTCCCCAAGGGCCCACGGCACTGCTGCTGGGCACAGCCCCGGTACCTGTCCACGTCGACTTGGCCGACCTGCTCACTTCCCGGGGAGGGGCTGCCATGCCCTGGCCTTTGTCGTTCAGCTTCTGCATCATGACAGTCTCCACCTTCTCCCCGAACACACTGGAGCTGCAGAGGGAAAGGGGTGCTGTTGGTGAGCTGTGCGGGCGCTGTGGTGTCAGGCTGTTACCAGCCCAGCAGCCTGGGCCGGGCAGAGGCATTTCTTACGGCAGCAGGCTCAGGCTGCCAGTGCACTGATGCTCCGTTCTGCCTTTTGCAGAGGGCTGCAAGTCTTTCCCCTCCCTCGCCCTGCTGCTTAGTGCAAACCCCCTCCCTGAAGTGCCTCCACTTCATCAGCAGCCCACGAAGCTCTGGAGCCACTTCTCCAGCCAGGGCTTTAGGGGATATTCCAAGCGGCTCCTGGAAGGGATGCGGAGCCCTCCTGGAGCCCAGGTTGTGCAGGCTGCAGGAATCACAGTGACACAGCGACTGTGTGACAAGGCTGTCCTGGGGCTTCACAGTGCCACAAAGCCCAGCTCAGCTCGCTGTGGCCGCGTGCAGCAGAGCTGGCTGGCACAACAGCAGCAAGGGCAAGGACAGGAGACACCGGCTCCGCCTGCCTTGTGGAGGGGACTCTGCTCCCCCCGTACTTACAGGCCTGAGATCAGATCTGTTTCAGCCCTCATGTACGGCCCCAGGTCCTGGGAGTGGGAGATGCCACTAGCTCCGTCTGCCACGATCTGCCGTATGAGGTCCTCATCTGGGGAAACAGAGCAGAGGGCATTGGCAGGAGCACAGCACGCAGACCCCCGCCCCGGGAGGGTTCTGAAATCCCCATTAAAAAATGCAGTCCCTATTCTGCCTCGAAAATTGAAGCCAGCCTGGTGGCAAGCTGTGCTCTTCTGCTTCCCCAGAGCTCCCAGGCCCCAGATCGGGCCGCATTCGGCACAGAGCAGCGCTGCTCGCACCCACCTGAGGCAGAGAAGTACCGCGGCTGCCCCTGGTGAACGCCAAGCGACAGGCTGTCCTCCTCAGCCGCTAGCGGGGCCTCGAGCCCCAGGTGGCGGCTGGCCCGGCCTCTCTTCAGCTTCTGGATGGTGTTGCCCATGATGGAGGGGTCGCTGAGGAGGTCTGGCCAGCTGAGCAGTGCCTCGCTGGAGGGCCACCGCACGAGGCTGCGGGAGAACAGAGCACGGTGAGCGGTCAGGCACATAGCGGGGATGAGGAGCACGAGGAAGGCGATGGTGTTTGTGTGCAGGCCTGCCTGCGCGGGGAAGAGCTGCAGGAGCACAGCCTCCATCTGCCTGCACGTGGCTGTGCTGAGATCTGCAAAGGGCAGTGGGTGACTGCTCAGAGCAGTGCTACCTTCCACCCTCTGGTGACAAGGAGTTACCGGCTCTGGTAAAACACCAGCAGAGCTCCACTGCCTGCGGGCCGCTGGCCCTCCGTTCTCCCACCCAAAACAGTGCACAAGCCGTGAAACATCATGTTTCACATGTGCTAGCCTGCAGCACTGGTAAGGAAGACATAATCTGTGGGAGACTAGAAGGAGAAAACAAAATTGAAACCCTACTTGCTCCATCCCCAGGAGCCCACTTACCTTTTGGAATCCTCCAAGAACAGATCTGTTTTGGTTTGCTCAGAGAAGGCCTGTGGAGGAAGCGGAGGCATTTCAGGGACGTGACACTGGCTGCCGCCTGGCCAGAACAGCAGGTACGCAGAGACAAAAGGCTGTGGCTCTCCCCACCAGCAGTGCTGTCCAGTGGCACGAGTGCCTTAGTCCTGGCACTGACGGGGGTGGATGCAGCTGTGCAGGTGCAGGAGAGCCCACAGTGCCACCTGCACGGCTTCCAGGCACGAAGCAGCTTACCTCTGCCCGCAGCCCAGGGAAGGTGGGGAAGGAGCTGTCAAGGATTGAGGAGTCCAGGTAGTTGTCGATCTCCAGGGACTGCTGGTCAGAGTGGGTCAGCGTGTGGTTGATGGAGACCTGCAGGGGACAGGACGGCTTGAGCAGAACGAGGAGTGGAGGTGACAATGTACCCAGTGGGGCTGAGAACAGGCACGTCCTTCCCTGCCTCCCAGCTGCCTTGGGCACTGCCCCATAGCTCAGGACCCTCTGCTGCACCCCATACAAGTTCCCTAGAAGCTGCAGGGGTTTACAATCCCCCACAAAAGCACTGAGTGCTTATAGGAGGAAGAAATATCAGACACATTTGCTGCTCATCAGTCACTGAGCAGCTGGCTGCAGTACTTAATGAGGCTGCTAATTGTGTGTAACTAGTCATTAAATCCCCAGCTAATCCTTCCACAGCTGCCTAACCACAGCTCTGTTCAGGCAGCTGAATTTGTACCCAAGGCAGGCATTTCATTAGGAATGCTCGACTGAGCTTCTCTCGAGCTCCTACCAAAGCAGCGAAGGGTCATGCCTTTCAGTGGCATTATCACCTACCAAAATCGAGATGAAGTAAGTGCCTAAATAGCTTTTAGAACCTATCCTTTTGGTGCCTGTCTGGGCATTGCCAGAAGCCAGTATCACCCAGCAAATGTGTACGACAGCGATCTGTCCCTCTAAAGCCAGGGGCTGCTCCCTGCTCAACAGGGGAGCAGAGCCCTGCATCATCCCTGGCTCTGGCCATGAGGCAGGGCAGTGCAGAAGGGCAGCTGGGAGACACCAGCTGAGGACATGATATATCACCAAGGGCAGAACATACCCCAGATGAGCACACCCATTCAGGCAGCCAGCAGCTACTCCTCATTACCTTGCCACGAGCCATCCGGAAGAGAAATAAAATGACCAAGTAGAGAGGGTAGACAACCACGCTGGACACCAGACCGACAGCCACGGTGTCCACGTTAACAGGCACCAGGTTGGAAATGGCTCCGTTGCTGGAGAGAACCGAGAGAGATCGGAGATGGGTGTTAGCAGGAGCACTCGGGGTGGCCAGCCAAGCAGAGAGCAAGACAGAAGAGCACAACTGGGTACTTCACGGAAAGAAATGGGCACAGGCTGTGCTAACAGCACGGCACAGCAAAACTGGGCAAGGGGAAAAGCTGATCAGGGTCTCCTCGGTCCTCCACAACCCACGTACTGATCCCAAATTCTTTGCAAGGGGTAGGGCAGGCTCAAGGCCACAAGCAAGGCAGCTGTCTGCAGCAGACCTAAGGTCTGTCCTGCCCCACCTAAGGGGAAGCACAGGAGGAGGAGGAGGTCAGGGACTGGGCAGAGCACCGGGGGCACAGCGCACCTGAGGTGTACGTTCCCCACCATGCCGTACCACACGGCATTGGCACACAGGAAGAGGAAGACGAGGAGGGAGCAGCAGGTGGCCCTCTGGACACGGGTGAAGCGGCTGCGAGGCGGGCGGTCCCACATGGACAGCCAGACGTGCTTCTCGAAGAATCCTCGCTGCAGCTCTGCTATGAAGATCCGGGAGAAGCTCCTCAGCTCCGTCTCACCTGAGCACAGAGAGGGACTTTCAGGGTCAGCAACACAGGAGAGGGTACCCAGCTGGGGCTGGCACGGTCCCTCCTGGCAGGCTGATATTCAACAAGTATCCCCACTGCACCTATGCAGACCTTTTTGCAAAGCTGGGTCCCAGCCATGCCTTGTCCTCCAGCACAAAGGACCCAGCAAAGCATTTGGCTGTGCAAATCATCAGTGAGACAGTAGCAGCACGCAGGCTCTGTGGTGTCCCTGCAGAGTCTCCTGCACGAGCCTTTCCTCGGTGCAAGGAGCACTGCCCCATGCCCAGCCTCCCTGCCCTGCTCCCAGGAGCCGAGCACTCACTGGCTGCATAAACCTCCTTCTCCACCATGCCGTCGTTCTCTTCGCTCTCCACGGACAGCCAGTCGTTCACCAGGAAGAAGTAGCTCTTGCTGCTCTGCAGGTCCCGGACGATGACGTGCTGCAGGTACCACGAGGGGCTGAGTCCTAAGGGTTAGGGGATAAGGAGATGTGTTTCACAGCAGACAATCCCCGTGTGAACCCTCGATGCCCGATGGCAGCCTCAGCCCCCCCCGCCTGCTCCCACCCCACCTTTGTTGTCGTGCCAAATGCGGATGCGCCAGATGCTGCCCAGGTTCCGCTCCGTGGCGATCTGAAACACGTCGAGGCTGTTGCGGTGGAAGGCGTTTTCCCCGTCCAGGTGCCTGTGCCCACTTTTGTTGTCCACGCCGTACAGGGCGATCCCCACGTGTGCTGTGGTGCCTGGCAGGGTTAACGGGGCTCGGTTAGAGAAGTTTGCCCAAGGCGGAGCTGTTCCCAGCCCTGCCTTCCTGCCAGGGACGTGGGGCCAGGTGCCTTGGCCCTTCTGAGGGGCTACCTGGGGGCTTGGAGGAAGAAATGCCCTCAGAAGCTGTCCCACACCCCGGGATAGTGTTACACACAGCCTGCAGGGCAGCTGCTCAGACTGGTCCTTGGCATACTCGTGGTTTTCCACGTTGGAGGGGACTGAATCTGAAATTCCTTGACTTGCTAACACCCTACTGGGAGGAGACATTTATTCTGGATGTTTTTTCCATCAGACAGTCAGAAGACTTGTTTGCTTTGACTTCTCTCCTGTACCCGTTGCCAGATGCTCCCCAGTCCACCTGCTCAGCCTGGATGGTCCTTGGGGTGACTTCGGAACAAACAGCTCCCAGTGAAACCAGTGGTCACGCTAAGTTCAATGGGAACATGCCTCTAGCAGTGACATGGTGGCATCCTACCCCAGTGGTGCTCCGAGCTCTCACATCCCAGCTCCCTGCATTTCCAGGGGTATTTCTGGCAGCTCGAGCTACAGACCCAGCCCCAGGTCAGAAAGCCAAGCTTTCTGCCTTCACGCTGCTAGGAAAGATTCAGCGGGGAGAACAAAGAGATGGATGGGGGTGGACAGCAAAATGATCGGTGCCCACAAGGCCTGGAGGCTTCTGCAGGAAAGGATGATCCTTTCAGGGATCTGGAGCAGGGGAGCTTCAGCAGCGAGGCACAACCACTGCCTCCTCCTGCAGGTATTTCTGTACTGGGTGGCTCCCTGTAGCACAAGGTGAGGCAGCACGCTTTTCTCCTGTCTCTTTTTTTCTCCTGCTCCATCATCACCCACACAAAAACATCTGAATGCTGTGGGGAAGCCCTGAGCCAACTGCTTGGTGCTCCTTCGCACGACAGCTGGGCTCTGGGCCCTGCCAGGGAACATTTGGTGCGGGATGTGCTGAGGGGAGCTCTCGGGGGGGATACGCAGATGTCACCCTAGCAGTCAAGCACGAGAGGAGTCTGGGCTGACCTGATCCTCTGCCCCAGCCAGTTTTCACCAGGATCTCGTATTTATACAGCCCGTTCTTCCCACAGAAGGGAATCACCCCAACGCGGTTGATGTCAATCATGTCCAGCTTGTGCACGATCAGCGCAGCCACCGAGTAGGTCACAAAGCAGACGGCACACGTCAGCAGAACGATGTAGTTGAGGCCCGGGCCTGGAGCCTGAAAGAAAAGAACCAGGCTGAAAGATGCTCTCCTTCCTCAAGAGGACCCTGGAGCTGGTCCCCAGGAGCTGTGCTGCCTCCTTGCTGGCTACCAGCATCGCTCACAACACCGCGTGCAACCAGAGTCTCTGCTCACACTGTGCTC
This sequence comes from Heteronetta atricapilla, assembly GCA_011075105.1. Lineage (NCBI taxonomy): Eukaryota > Metazoa > Chordata > Aves > Anseriformes > Anatidae > Heteronetta > Heteronetta atricapilla. The sequence goes on along the minus strand of CM021744.1, from coordinate 1,433,942 downwards.
AGGGCTCATGTGCTCACAGCCGACAGCAGCTCGCTGCAGCAGCTGCAGGGAGCTCTCTGCTCCCACCTACAGCACAGCGGCAGAGCTGGAAGGAGCCCCAGTGTCTCTGGGAGCCAGGGAGCAGCTGGCAGGTGCAAGCTCTCCGGGATAAAACAATGCTGTGACAGCCAGGAGGAGCATTTGGCATCTCACGACAATAGGTGAGCACGCTGCGAGGTATTCAGACTGGGGATTAAAGCCATCTGCAAACAGCTGCTTTTAGCATCAGCAGCCAGGACTCACGACCGGGGACACAGCCCCTCTGTGCTCGTCTGCAGCTCCCAGAGGTGCGCAGGTACAGGTGCAGGTCTGCCAACCACCACCCAGCCCAAACGTGAACGCCAGCAGGAGCCCAAGACCTCTAGGTGACCACAGGTTGTTCAAAAGTGACACCATCACACAGCCTCTGCTTTGTTCTACTCACAGGGAAGATGAACTGGACAGAGTTTGGGGGCACAAAGAGGCTGGCCCCGAAGGCGGTGAGGTGCTGGGTTAAGCACACAGCCTGGTCTGGCCTGGTCTCCTCGAGCGGGACGATGCCTTCTGTCTTCCACCGTCTCTCCTGCTCGCTGAAGTACTGGCACAGGGACGTGTACAGCCCCAGCGTCACCTCCACCGGGGACCAGCTGAAATGGTTGGTGATGTTGAAGTAATACTTCTGGATGGTGTCATCCGTTCTGGAAAGGGTGAGACAGCAAGACATTGTTACCCACGGGCCGAAGAGACGCAAACCCCAGTGTGATGGATGCGTGCCCACGGAAATCACCCCCCTGCAGGGAGAGGTAAGCACACAGGAGGAGAAAGGCCCGGTGAACGTGGTGTAATCTGCACAGACCTTTGACTGTGCAGAAGTCCTGCAGCCCTACAGACCCCTTGAATTCTTTGCATTATTTCAGTACCTGGGAGCACTGCACTGCCTGTCCCCCTCTCCTCTGTGTGCTGTGAGCCTTGCACAGTTCTCCCGCCCGCCCTTCCCTGTGTCCCACTGACCCCCATGACTCTTCCAGAGCAACTTCAATTCTTGGCTGGGAGCAGACTCGCTCATTAGGACGACTAATTCCTCTTTGAGTGTGCTGTTACCAAAAGCCATGGAAGTTGTGTCAACTTACACAACAGTGGCTCCACTCCTGCCCCGCCTATTCCCAAGCTGCCCGCCTTTCTTCTCAGATCATGCCTAGGAACGGCTCATAAATAACACGAGGCATGAACACACACGCCTGGGAAAGGCAGCGAGTCAGTGACTGAAGTTACAGGAATGACTGCTCTGACAAAAAGAAGAGAGCTTGGCTCCAAACCCCATGTGCACAGCAGCCCATGGCAGCCTGGCATTAGCCACGGCAAGCTCTGGGAATCCCTCGTGTATGTCCACGGGACAGCCTGGGGGCGGCAGGGATCACAAGGGAGGGTGCTCTTACAGTGGCGAAGTGAAGAAGGTGTAGAGCTTGTGGTCATCTCCAGACAGGGCCTCCAGGCTGATTTTCTTCGAGGCAGTGCAGTTGTACTCGTTGGGCTCTGGTTCATGGTGGAGATAGGCCATGATGAACGGCTCAGGCTCGCTCGCAATGTAGTGATCTGCACGGGGAGAGAGAGAAAGAACAGAAAGTACTTTGTAAACACCAGGGAGAGCTCAACCACATGGCTGCTGCCAGCAGTGGATGCTCAGGGAGGAGTGTCAGGAACACGGAGCTGGGAGAGATGCTTTTCCTGACTGCACTCTGCCTGCAGCTTGGAGGATTCCTGAGCAGGAGGCTCTGGATCCCAGTGTACCCAGTCCAGAGACAGGACAAACTCCCTCTGGTGCTAACACCGCTCACAGAAGCCATGTTTTGCTGGGAAAAACAAAAGGCTTCTCAGTGTCAGAATCCACAGACAAGGATTGCACCGGGGTTGGATAAGGCCCATGACAGCTGCGACCTCAGCAGTGCAGTACAGGACTTGCTGTCCCGAGATGTGCTCCCAAACACATCCCCTGACACAGCCGTCCTGTGCCTCCAGCCCAGCCCTCCCCACCCACGGGAAGAAACAGCTAAGAGCACAGGAGCTGGCTCTGAGCTACCATTCAGGACTTTGTAGGTGAGCCTGAAGTGCAGTCCTGCTTCTCGGTTGTTGCTCTCCATGGTCACGATGAGGCTCACAGACGTTCTTGCCTCGATGACTTCGGTGCCAGCAGCGAGATTGTCAGCGTCCGTGTTGTTTGACACCATGACGGTGATGGCTTTCTCCGAGTCCAGGCTGCCAATGGGGATCTGCACTCCGTTGTGGGTCTGGAACTCCATGGAGGCCACCTTGGTGGACACGGTGTAGTTGCTGATGTAACCAAAGGGGAACGGGTTGGAGTCCACTTGGAACATGACTTGAATAACATCGGTCAAGTTGGAAAGGGTGGTGTTGAAAGCCTGGGGGATGGAGAACTGGCAGTTTGGCGTGTTCTCATAGCAAAGCAAGTTAAAGGGATCAGATCTTTTGCCTGTGGCCTTAATTTCTCCTCCCACCAGCTCAAGGGGCTCTTCATTCAGCACTCGAGACTTCATCAGGATGCGCATCAGGCTGGAAGACAGGTTGTAGGCTTTGGGAGCTAGCAGCAGGTTGTGGGAATCAGCAAGCAGTTCCTGGGGCTTGGACTCTTGTGAAACTGTATTGACGAGGTGGATTAAGTCACCTGTCAGGAGAGAAATGACAATGCAAACAGAGGAGCTGGTAAATAGTCTAGATAACTACTGACATCTAGATAGCATCTGACACCTTCCAAAACAATCAGACAGGCCTTTTCTTGCTGTTTTCTCACTAACTCTGCACTGCCTACAGTGACCTTCCACGCTGGAAGCATTCAGTAGCCCTGAGCTGAAAATAGAGCTGTCAACTCTTCCTGCCATGTCTGGGCTAATCAACAATGTTTGGAGATGAGGACTTAATCACAACAGGCTTTATTTTTTTCCTGTGAAGTGACAGGAAGAGCAGATTGGGAAACAGGGAAGAAACAGATAAAGCACACATGCTACCAAGTTTTTCCATTATATAGTGCAAAACGCTCAGAAATTTATAATGAGCAGTGCAAAGAAAGCGTCACTGCTTGCAGAATTTCCAGTATTCAGGGGTGCCCAGTGAAGACTGATACCCTGCTCAGATTGCAACCAGGAAGGCGAGTATCTGGAAGCCGTATCTGTTATTCATTCTTTACAAGAATGACAATTCCCTGAAGTACTGGAGAGTTTACTAACAGCTGTCATATTTAAATATCCACAGAGACAGCTGACAAAGCCAGCATAACCCTGGGAAAAGTGCAGGGAGAATAAAGCAGTGGGGGTGCCATGCTCCAAATCTTAGACACAATTCCCCTAACATCTCGAAAAGGCATGAGCCAAACCTCTGGTCCAGGTGAAAGCTTGCAGAGCTTCCCTCAGCCTGCTGCTGTCCAGCAGCCCGAGCAGGGAGCTGTGTGCCCACAGCAGCGTGGTCAAATGCCCCCCACTCCCACGTGAACAGAACCCACCTGTGATGTTGAGAATGTTGTCGGCGATGCCCGTCGGGGTCACGGTGCCCTGCGTCGTTTCCCCCTGCAGAATGGTCATCATGGTCTCCAGCTTGTTCAAGGTCCTCGTCAGGCAGGACTTGCAGACCATCTCCTTGCTCACCACCTGCACAGGGAAACACAGCCTGATTCAGGTGCCTCAGTCCTACAAAGACCCGAGAACATTTGTTCAAATACTGTGTTCATTCTCCATGTTATCCCTGCTCTTTCCAGCCCCGAGGAGGTACCCGCAGAGACCAGGGCTGCTCTGCCCACATTGAATGGTGCCAAGACTTTGTGCGTGTCTCCAGAAGCCTTCCACCCACCTCCCCTCATGCTCCCACCTGCCAGCGTGCAGGCAGGCATGCTAAGGGATGGTGGAGGACGTGTTAGGGTTGGAAAGGACCTCAAAGGGCAGCATATTCAGATTCCCTGAGGTTGGGCTGTAAGGACCAAGCACATCCTCTGTCGTTGCAACTCATGAGCACCCGTCTGGGGCCACACACTGCTCCCACAGAAATCAACCAGGAGGAGCCGCACAGGATTCCTCCACACGCTCAACGGCCTTCAACGGCAGCAAGGCCTGGCCCTAACTGAATCCACTTCGGTGTCCAAATACTCCTGGAAACTGTGGGAGGGATCCTGCCACTCAGGCATGATGGATGTTCCTCCCTCCGCTCCCAGACGTGTCCAAGAAACAGAATGTTCCAGCCACGGCCTGCAGCTCCCAGCGCTCTCGAGGGCTGGATGGGAGGGACCGAGGCAACACATGGAAGCTGTTACCACAGGCCAGTTCCTAGCTCTTATTCATCTTTTTCTTTTAATCATCGCAGGATTCAGACGTGATTCACCATATGTTTTGGTGAAGAATTAAAACAGTGTCCGCAGGTCTAGAATTCCCCTGGTTTTGCCTGTATTTATAAGCTAGGATGTACTCTGTATGACAGCAAGACAGACTGAGATATCGAGGTCAGGAGGAAAGAACCTACTAAGAAGAGTGAAATTCTTTTTTCCCCTCCAGGAAAAATTCATTCTGATTTTTTCCTCTCCCCTGTAGGAAAAATCAAAAAAGTATCAGCTCTGATTGACACTGCTAGAGGAAAGTAAATTTGTGATCTCTGTGCTGCTCCGAACCATTTGGGAAATTCTATATTACTCTTTTTGTAAGCTTTTTATTCCAATCCAGAGCACAAACTAATCCTAGAACATCACCTTTTCCCATGAACAAAAAGTTCTATTTCTAGACTTAAGCTTCCACAGCAAGATCAAGTCACAAGGCAAGAGCATCGGTGAGAGACAGAAACAAAGCACTGGCACCAGAACGGGGCGTGCTGAACCCCAAATCCCTGAACAACGATGAACAGACAGAAGTGATTTTTGAGGTTTACAGGCATTGAAGCTGAGGAAGGAGCAGCAGACCAGGGACTCTGTGGGTGGGATGCAGTAGTCTGTCTGTGATTTCAGTGAGAGGCTGTTCCCAGCGAGCAAGGCTGCTGACCTGGCTGGGGGGCGATGAGCAGCCAAGGTCAGGGTACCTGACTCCCGGCCTGAGAAGGAAAGACTTGGGAGGGCGGGGAAGCAACAGCATGCCGGAGCAGCCTGGCTGACCACCAAAACCCTCGTGCATTATATAACTGGGCTCTCTTCCCTTTGCCCATCTGACAAAACACATAATACCACTCCTCAATCCAACAGGCAGCAGCCCCAGCACCAGGGAGCTGAAACTGCTGGCTGGCCAGGGAAAACAGCGCTTCCAGTCAACGGCAGAGCAAAGAAGTGCTTCTCGTCTTGTACAGGGCTGGAAGGAACATCAGCCCTTGGCTTTGGCCCCTGGCTTGAGGCAGGTCCCCCTCTACTTGTGTTACTCCTGGTGGAGCCCAGCCTGACCTTGGAGACGCTGCGCATCCCCCAGTAACTTATTCCAGTGCCTCTCTAACCTGTTGAGGCATTTTCTACAGTCTTCATCTGCTGGTTAAGGAACCGTCTTGCTAGCAAGCTGCCACAGCAAGGCTGGCATGGAGAAGCACAGAGTTCCTCGGTGCTGCTTTCTGGCACATGAATGCATCACCATATCCCTGCCTGCCAGATCGGTGGCATGGCGAGGGGCAGAGCTGACAATGGTTAGGGCATCTCCACTGAAACCCAAATGATGTCAACAAGTGACACCTGTCCTTGTGTGGTGCGTGTGGGGCAGAGAGGGGCAGGGAAGCAGAACAAGCACTGAAGAGCTCCTAAGCTATATCTGAAGGGCAGAAGGTGGGAGGAGGTGGTGACCAAGTACGTACCGTGCACTGAGCCAGCGCTGCTGAGATCTGCTGGATATCATCCACCGTGTTCACGTTCAGCGAGTTCAGGGTCTCTGTGATATTGTTGCGGGTCCAGGTCCGCAGCTCAATCTCATTCCCAGTCTCGGGCTCCAGAAGCTCTGAGCGCTCATACTGAGGGGATCAAAGCAGGCAGTGAGGGAACGCATCGGGCTGTTTCAGAGTGATGAGCTGTGCTGAAGGCACCCCTCCTGCATCCTACACCTTCTCCCCGCCTCTTCTTCTCCCCATATGGCGATCTAATGAGCTGGGTTTTCGGCAGAACTTCCTCAATTTCACCTGTGCGCCCTCAGCAATTCGCTTAACAGCCTCGCACGGGACAGCTCGGCAGCACACCAGCCTGCAGTCCTTACCCAGCTCAGCACAGTGCTTGTGCTCATGGGCATCACCCCCGCCTGGTGTCCAGGCATGCAGCAGGCTTTTTTGGGGAGGAAAGCATGACTATAGACCAAAATTCCTACCCTGCCTACAGAGACACACGGAGGGACTGGGCCCTACTTTACATGAGAGTGAGAGCAAGAGCTGCCAGGAGGATGATGCTCCTGCACTGTAGATCAATAGCCTCTTGTGCAGCCAGAAGAGCTTTCCAGCTCAGCAGTCAGGACAAGGAGGTCTCCTTAGCACCCAGAGCAGCACCTGAGCAGCTACTGGGAGTTTCCAGGCCAGCTGTGATGGAACTGGGTGGCTGCTTCAAGGGAAGCACGGGGCAGATGGGGGAATTTGGGCCAAGATTTTAAATTCAGTGGTTGGACTTGAGAGGGAAAACTATCTGAATACGATAGCTGAACAGAGGATGCCCAGGCCACTGCCTTCCCTGGGACCCCTGCTTTATTTTACAGCCCCTCAGCTTTTCTCTGGTCATCGTGTGTCTGGAGACTGTTACTCTCTTTTTGATGCATGAAAATCACTCCAGCCCAGCTCCCGCCATGCACGTATGCTGATTTACATGGAAAACTGTAGCATTAGTCATTTCCCTACATTGCTGTAGAAAACGTGGCCAAAGAACATTACTGGCGATCGCAAGGGCTTCCGGAGGCCCCTCTCGGGCAGAGTGCTGCTTTACCTCATTTAAGATGGTGATGAGGGCCAGGGAGTACTCGATGACCTGCTGAGGGTCCCCTTGCTTCACTAAGCCCTGGAGCACGGTGTCGGTTTGATTGTAGAGCCAGTAGGAGAGGCTGGGAAACCCCCTGGGTAAGCCGATTTCCATGGAGCTGCCGAAGAAAAGAGGCATTTGGTTGAAGTGCATGGTGTCAAACGGGGCTGGGGGCAGAACGGGAAGCTGGGAAGGAAAATGAGGGAGGGACCGGGTGGTTAAACAACAGTGAGAGCATTGCTAATGCCTGCCCTGGTGCCCGGTTTACACCAGTATGTAGGAACTTCAGGGACCTGAGCCCGCTCCCTCGGTGGACACACACAGGTCCGCTGAGCCCAGAGGAGAAAATCCAGGTTTAATGTGACGGAGCGTAAAGAGAGCTTAAAAACAGGACCAGAGTGCTGGGAGGAGCTGCGCTGCTTTTGGCACCATTCCCTGGGGCCTGAGGAACAGCTGGGTCACACATTGTCCTCCCCAGGCACCGCAGGGCTGTGTGCTCCCCCCGGGGGGCCGGGACCGCACGGACAGTGCGGAGAGCTGCAAATTGTCCTGGAGGAGGAGGAGGAGGCACAGAGCCGGGTCAGGAGGCACTGAGACCCCTTCAGGATGCTGCCCCAAGACCCAGGGGCACTTGTTGCTTGCACGGAGCACACTGGAAGCCAAGGGGTGTTTGTAGAAGGCGTGACTGGGATTTTAAGGTGCTGACCCCTTCCACCCTGTTCCAATGCTCGTGCCCTCCACCTCAGCTACGCAGCCCCAGAGCAGCCTCCCCGCAGCCTTACCGGTTAATGGCCACCACGGTGGCACCCAGCTGGTCCTGGACGAGGACCGACACGGACACCACGAAGCCGCTCTCCTGGAAGCCCGGGGGCAGGAAGGCGCTGTGCTCGGCACGGCTGCCCTTGTACACGCAGAACTCGTGGTAGTGCCCGGCGCGGCGGCGCGACGCCAGCAGGATGTACACCAGCGGGTCGTCCACGTTTTCTGTGTCCCGCCAGCCTGCAAACAAACCCAAAAAGAGGTGACTGGGGGCGAGGGCACTGGGGAGCTGCCACCACCCTGGATCCCACAGTCAGGGCAGCTTAGACTCCACCAGGCCGGATGATGTTTTCAGGCCTAATGTTTAGGGGGTTCTGCATGGGTGTTTGTATCCTGTAATATTTTAACAGGTCTGTGAAGAGCTCCCAAATAAAATAAAAATAGAGCAGCACTCATCCAAGGCCACAGTTTCTGCACCAATCCTGCAAAACCTTACATTAGACAGAGCTTGGTGCAGCCCTCAGGCAGCTCAACATTTCAGGAACTGGGTCTAGGACAGAACCTGCACAAAGGTTTCCTCAAAGCCCCTGGGAAATGCAGGGAATCTGCTGGGGCCAGGGAGTGGGGAAATGTGCTGCACATTTGCCTGGCTCTGCCAGGACCGACTGCACTGGACACAGACCAGCGGGGCTGCGTCCTGAGCATTCCCTTCAGCTTAAAAACAATTACCCAGAGCTAGAATTCCCACTGCTCCTATGATGTTACTGATTTCATGAATACTCTGGGTAGCCTGTACCAAAGTCACAGCACGCTGAACACACTTCTTATTCTCCTCCAGCTTGAGCTGCACTTTGGTGACCAGCCTCCCCAGAACCAGCAGGGCTCGTCATTTCCTCTGCGGCATGGCTTCCCAGCATTTGTGCGCAGAACACATTAATCTCTAACACTAATCATTTGGGGAAATAAGGTTTTCAGAGGCACTTATTCATTGGCCCAAGGCTATAGGCTGTCAGCCAGGCCGCTTTTCCAAAGCTGGTCTCTTTGTTGCTGTCTCTGCAGCTGGTTGAGAAGGTAACTGCTGATGGGAACATCCAGCCCACATGGAAAAGGCCCCAGTGCTTTGTCTCTGCTCTTCCCACGTCTGTGTGACTCAGTTTTGAGCATCTATGTTCTTTTTCCTGCCCCCAAACGCCGGTTTCTTCCATGAGTACTGTCCTGTCCTGGATACTGCCATTCAAATACATGGACTAGGTATAAAAAAAGTGCCTGCCATGAATTTTAGAGAGTTCCTTGATTCGATCACACAAAACTGCTCGTGGTCCAAGCTCTAGGGAACAGAAATGGAAAGGTCCACTTCTGAGCTCAGGCCTGACCTACAGTGTCCTGGGGCTGGAGTTCAGAGAAAAGAAAACTTCAATGAGAATAAGGGCAGCTGGTAACTTGCTGAGTAGGAGAAGCATTTATTTGCCCACGAAGAACAGAGAGGGCTGGCAAGTGCCCAGCATACTCACCTGTACACTCAAAGTGCACCTTTGCCATCAGTGCCCTGAGCGGTCCTTTGGGAAACAGCCTGCAGGATCCGCCGACGGGCGGCTGGTTGGGCAGCAGGTCAATGGAGGCAAAGCCTTCCTCCCCTGTCGTGAGGTCTGTGATGTGGAGGGTGAAAGTATATCCCTCCCCGTCCTTCAGCGCCCCTTGCCTCAGGACCAGGTTCATTCCTGTATCGCCAGTGGATGTAGTTCTTTTGTCCAGTATGAGAGACTTGTTTTTAAAGCTGTGCGCTGCCCATCTCTACAGAGATGAAGAGGGGAAAGACAGGAGAGGTTTTGTTTAAATCTGAAGTTATGTCCCTGAAACGTTTTCAGAGTGAGCCTCTTATAAAAAGTAACAGATTGCTAGTGGGAGCGTCTGCCAAATTTGCAGTTGATAATTCAGCTTTAGTCTCGTGTGCTACAGCAACAAGAACTGGAACCTTTCCAAAATGTCTGGTGGGAATATTTCCACTGTGAGATCTACTTTAGTCTCTGGGATTACATCATCCTCCGACAGAGTATTTCATAATACAGAATACAAAACACAGGAAATAAATTAAGTACTGGTGGAGTCTCCACGGGATACCATGTTTTATATGCTGTAAGCTGAACGTGTCCTGGATGATTACTGTTAATAGCACAAATGTACAATTGTGATAACAAGAGGATTGGTGAGAGAGCCAGCCAGAAAATGCCATGCAAGTACATGCTTGCCTTGCTGGGAGAAATAGAGATTAGCTCTCACAGAGGGACTTCCACTTCTGAGACCTGTTTCATTCAACAGGTTGCAGAGATGCTGCGTAGCGGAAGCTGTAATTAAAAGAGAGCATGAGGGACTGAGCAACCTCTGCCTGAACCACCAGAGCAGCGTGTGAAATGCCAGCCAGCAGGGAGGTGAAAGCATTTCACTGATCTCTTACAGAAAAAAACGGCCTTTGCATAAAAAGGTCTGGTCACTCATAGGCTTGGCTTGAAAATGACTCAGCAAGGCCTCCCCTTGGGTAGACACTGCCGGAGGACTAACAGGGCACGTGTCCCGCAGCCTGCAGGCCCACCAGAGCAGGTATCTCCTTCAGGATGCAGCTGGCACAACCTTGGGCAAGGAGAAGCTCTGACAGCTTGCCCGGGGACTCAGTCCTTCCACCCTGTCCTCACTGACTCCCCCGTTCTCCCTGAAGTCTACCAAGTGGGGAGCAACGACCAGCGCTGCTGATGGCTTTACCCCGAGCTTGGAGTCATTGTGACAGTTCTGGCAGGTCCCCTCCAGGTACACGTAGGAGCTCTTGCTGACTTCGTAGACAGACTGAGCCTTGCAGGAAACGCACTCCAGGGACACGATAGGGACTCCTCCCCTCTTGATGAACACCTGGGGGAAACAAGAGGCTCCGTCAGGAGGTCTGAGAGGCTGGGGGGCAAGAATACAGACATCTAACCAGTGCGCAGCCATCCCAGCACCTGGTTCTCCAAGCAGGAGTTGCTCTGCAGCAGCACACTCTGCTAAGGGAACAGCAGTAAGGGATTTCCTAAGGATCTCAGGTCAGACCTAAGCTACCTCAGTTTTCTTATGCTGGGTGAGGTGAGTTGTTCTGCCACTGATTTTCAAGAGCCACCCAAAGCCAAGCTGGGCCCATCACGGAAATTCTGGGTTTGTTTTATTTGCATTTTTCAACACAAATCATTTTCCAAATGCCCCTCTTGTACCCCGTATTGAATTCCCAGTGAGTCCTACTTGTCCTTTAGGGTGGGGATGATGCTACCTGAAGTGCTTTGCTGTTCTGAGCATCTCAGGACAGCTCTCAGCCCTACAAAAGAGATCTGCACTACAGCTTGGAAAAGAGGAGAAGTCTAAATGGAAGGAGGAAAGCCTCCATTGTAACGCAGACCAAACATCTGGTGAGCACCTGCTCCAGGAAGCAACTGCAACTCTCATTTGTTTTCTGGGGGGCAAGCCCCTGGCCCTGCCTCTGCAGCTGTGCAGAGCCTGACCCTGAGGGATCACACGCTTCTGCGGTGCACACAGCACAGGGCTGTGGGTTCCTGTCCCCGACACAAAAGGGTGCTTAACAGGAAGCTTTTACAGAACAACAGGGGGCTCAGAGCAAGCCAGTGAGCCTGGTGAACTGAGGATGTTCTCTGCAAAGGCAGCGCCTGGTCCCCTCGGCTGCCTCCCCTCAGCTACTGAGCTTGGCACCAGCTTGCATGCCAGCTCTCAGCGCCCGACCCCTGGGTTCTCGAGTGCTGTGAGCACTGCAGGCACAACTATGTCTCAGAGAGACAGGAACGAGGGCAAAACTAGCTAGATGCAACTCCTGCTGTGCATCAAATGCTCTTTGCTCGGCAGGTGGAAGAACCGCCGTTTCCAGAGAGCAGGGTGTTATTCTGGACTTGTGTCTCTGATCTAAGCTGCACATCTCAAGACACCTACCACACCTCCCCGGTAAAGCACTCCGAGGGAGGAAAGCTTCAGAAGCACTGGTCTCCAGACACAAAGGCTGCTGAGCTCTTTGTCCAAATGCCTTTAATCCCCTACGCAGCAGGACCATGGGCCAGAGCCCTCTGCCCTGGCATAATGAATATTCCGCATTCAAGGAAAGACAGTAGTGAAGACACTGCTTAGTACGGCAGACTTTTAAAAGGGGATAAATATTCCACAGCATTAAGCCTGAGTGCATTGAAGCTTCATTCATTCCTCCAGTATTTGCAAATTTCCTATGACACTGGAATCATTGTTTTGCACTCATGCATGGAAACCAGATAGTACGGAATGTCCTTGAAAGACTATCAATTTAATTTTTTTTTCTTTTTATCCTCCAGCTTTGGTTTAAAACCCAGGCAGTAAGAATTTCCATTTTCAGACTAACTATATCTCTAATTGCCAAACACACCACGATGAATGTTTCTGACATAAACCATAACTGCTGTCGGACTGCAGATGCATTCAGTGTTGGGCTTAATTTGACATAAACAACATGCATTTAAAAACCCTCCCTTAAAAAAATTCAGAAGGAGAAGAGAGGAACTGTTGACAGTGAAATTAAGGACCAACTCTGAGGAAGCTCTCTCTGGGCAAAAATCAGGGAAGAGCCTAGAAACATGATATGTGAAGGGCCCAGCACTGCACACAGCAGCGGAACAGCGACTGACCCTGGGCTCCTTTGGTGTTCTCCTACAGACCTCCTGCTGCAGCCTCCCGGTCCCAGGAGCAGAGGCAGCCCAGGGCTGGGTGACTAACACCAGGCTGCACCGTGAGACCAACCCCAGCTCTGCAGGAAGGAAGAAGCTAAAAGGGCTTGGCACAACAGGCACAAAGAGCTGCCCAAGGCAGCATAGGTGAAAATATCACGGAAATACCAGTGTCTGCTCCTGCCAATGACCTGGATGGGATTGGTTATGGAGCCCCAGTGATGCCTGAAAATCTCCTTCCCCTGCACTTCCAACAGCAGAGCCTTCCACAGCCCCCGTGGGACTGGCGTTGGCTCTTGGCTCAGGCCAGGGAAGCAGCTCAGGGCAGTCCCCATGGCTGGGCAGGACTCAAGCTGGCAGCACTCTGCTCTAGAACCTTCCTTGGAACCTTAGAACTAGAACCTTCCAAGGTTCCTTGGAAGGTTCTAGACAGAACAGACATCCAGCAAACATCCAGCTTGGCTGCTGCAGCCAGCAACAGGCGCGCAAAGGCAGAAAGTGACAGCGTTCTGTGGTACGTACGGTTTGATTCGTGGCCTCGGGATTCATACCCTCCTTCCAGACAGTGAGGTTGAACGTGTACTCCACATCTGCTTCTAATACAGCTTTGGGAATTGTGACATTTCCTCCCTTGGCACTGAAATTCAGAGAGCACCCTGCAGCCGAGCTCTGCTTGCAAGGAGAAAAGAACTTTCAAACCCTCCTTGGTACGGGTGCACGTCGGGTTAGTCCACAGCCAAAACATTCAGGCCCACACAAAGCCACATCACTGCCACAGACCTCACTGCACAATGCCACCGGTGGGAGCAACGGGGCGGTGTGGGTAGTAAAGCACTTCATCCTGTCCTTCAGGTTAGTAAGAAGTACTTGAAACACTCCCGTATTTCACCTGAGTTCCAAATTCTTATTTGATAGCAATTAAACTTTTCATGAATTAAAGTTTATAAACATTGCCAAACAACACAAAAAACATCAAATTAAACTTGAAAGTCTAATGCACACACACTTCACGTTCTTTTTACTTCGTAAAGGCAGAAAACAATGATCTTTTACAAGCAAAACAATCCTGCATTCAATTAAAAAAATATTCCCCAGGTGGATCTCCCATGACAGTCTGAACAGCAACTTTCCCCTGCGCTTTTACCACTGCAGTGTCAGATCGTTTCAGGGTGCCAGGAGGACAGGCACAGTGACTTCTCTGGGACTACCTCCTTGGGACTTGCCTACTCTGAAGTCAACGCTGGCCCCCGCTGCTATCAGAGACCTTGAACTGTTAATGGAAGAGGGACCAAAGCCCTCAGCTCCTTGGACTGCATTCAGCAGCTCTGTAATCCCTCCAGGTTATGGAAGCAGCTACACTGAAACCGTGAAGCAGAGGCCAAGTCCGAAGGAAGCAGCAATGAGAATGCTTCAGCTTCCAGTGCAAACACTTCAGAAGCACGCAGGGGCAGCGTGCAGCACCGGACTGCATCACACAGCTCCTCCCCAAACCTTTGTGCCACCACCCCGAGCTGGGAACTGGGCAATCTTTGCAACCCTCCTTCCTAAGCAGCTTTGTTAAGGGTGCTGACAAAAGCTCCCCTTGACATCATTTCTACCCAGACACTAATGCATATAATGGAGCTGATCTGGAGCTGGAGCTCCTGGATTATCACCCTCTGTGGCTGTGCAAAAATGCTCTTACCTTGGAGGAGAACGTACAAGACCACTGGTAAAACAGCGGAGTCTGTTCACCATCTTCCAAGTTTGGGTCATAGGACTTCTCCCCATCCAAAATTAAGTCCTGAGTGTTGGACCACACACGGTATGAGCCCCCATCAATAATTGGGACCAGTTTACTTGGTATCATGGTCACGTTGGCAAAAATGCTTTTGGACAGTGGGGTATCTCCAAAGGAGACAATGAAGACGAAGCAATAGTTCCCAACTTCCAGGGCAAGCTTTGGTATAACTAGCTGCGGCCTGTTCACATCAACGTTGGGCAGATGGATCCTGCTGGACTCGTCCAGGCTCAGGCAGCTGGGTGCCCGGTATATCTCCCACAGGTGCTCCGTCTGGTACTTGATGCACCCCCGCAGGTCAAGCTGTGCCTCGAGGTAGTTCCTCTGGGACCGCTTCATCACGACTTGAGGGGGCAAGGCCAGCTCCACCTCTGGCTCCTCACACTCCAGGACTCTGACAGTGACGGTGAGGCGGGCTGTGAGGAAGCTGATGAGATTGGTGGCGTTCACCTCCACCAGGTAATCCCCAGGGCTCAGGTAAGAATAGTTGGCCACTGCGACCTTGGTCATTTGAGTGGAAGAGCCGTCCCCAAAGGTCCACAGGAACTCCACACCCCTGGCACTGGGCACCACCGCGGCCTCGAACAGTGCTGTCCTGTTGACAAAGGCATTGGAGGCAGTGAGGGAGACGTGGACTATCGGGTCCTGGACCTGGATGGTTCTGGTGATATTGACACCCCCCAAGTCGTTGAAGGCGCGGAGGTAAATCTCGAGCAGCCCTGCAGCTTCTGGAGTGTAGGAAACGCTCTCTCCTGCCATGGTGACCACGGAGCGGCCCTGCTCTTTCCACAGGGAGAACTGCCAGGAGAAGGACACGCGGGAGCCGCTCCCCACCTGGGCGCTGAAGCTCTTCTCCGTGCCCGTGGGTATGCCTCGCTCGCAGCAGTTCAGGAGCCTGACATCACGGACGGCCTCCAGGACGGAGATGAGCACCTGGGCGTGCGCGATGCTGATTTGGTTCTGCACGGTCACAGTCACCAAATAATCACCGCTCTTGGTGAACTCATGCGTGTACTTGGACCCGTTGAGCACCACGGAGTAGTCCCCACTTATGCTCACCAAGTAACTCACAGAGGTCCCCGACACCATCCTGATCACGAAGGTGACCTGTTCTCCTGGCTCTACCACCTTCTTGCTGGCAAGAACTTCCAGTCCTTGAATCCTGTCCAGCACAGAGATATTCCTGCTGGCCAGAGCCCAGCTGATGTCATTTGATGCATTCAGATAGACTGTATAAAAGCCCGCTGTGGGGAACGTGACTGCCACGGACTGGCCTGTCAACGTGCCATTTGGCACCTCCCAAAGCCACGTCACTTCAGTCCCCTTCTGCAGCTCCCCCTCGAAGACCACGGTGGAGCCAGAAGAGACATACCTACAGTCCAGTTCTGCGGTGCCTATACTCAGCCCCTCTATGACCTCCTCCACACAGACATAAATTGTTGCATTGGTCGAATCCAGCTTGTTTTCTGCTCCAACAATGACCTCCATAGCTCCAGGGCTTTGGAAGGAATGTATAATGAAGGGTTCAGATGTAACAGGAGAGAAGCCATCCTCCAGGTACCAAACATATGTAATACCAGTGCCGCTGGTTATGGTGGCACTTATGTTAACAGAGGCATTAATAGCAACCGGGTTGGGGAAGGCATAAGGCTTTAAAAGACCAAGGCTTTCGATGAATTCCAGTGTCTTGTTAGCCATTGCGCATCCCAGCATGTTCGTGGCTTTCAGATAGACAGTATAGTTCCCAGCTTCTAGGATGTTCAAGGAGAAGGTTTTCCCGGTGAAGGTCTGCACAGCATGGCCATCTTTTTGGGCTACCCAGCTGTAAGAGATGTTTGTCCCCTCTCTCACCACTGCCTGCAGATGGAGCGTTTTGTTTGTTGGGAAGTAGACGTCCTCCACCAAGTCACTGCTAGTCACCTGCAGGCCTTCAATCTGTTCCAGGACGTAGACGTAGATGCTGTCCTGCAACGAGCTGATCTCGTTCTCTGCTGTCACAATGACATTGAACGTGCCCACGGAGCGGAAGGTGTAGGAAATTGTGGAGGAGCCTTGGATGGGAGTGCACCGGTCACAGAGGATCCAAGAGTAGCGGATGGCACTGCCGGCTACCAGCGTGGATACAAAGCTCACCGAGCCATTTAATGGCACCACCGTCCTGCTGGCATTGATGGTAATCCCCTGAAGCCGCCGTTTCACTGCGACATCAATCCTGGTCTCATTAGAGCTCACGTCATTCCGGCCCATCACACTAATTGTGTAATAGCCTGTGTTGTTGTAGGAGTGGGTGGTGATTTGGCCAGGCTGGGTAGTGCCATCTCCAAAGTCCCAGAAGTAATTCACTTTGGTCCCATTCATGCTGGCAGAGAACAGGTAGACCTGGTTCAGCTCCAACACCCTTGTCCCATTATATTCAATCTTTGCTACCCCAATGGGTTCCTGGACTTCCACAAATGCTGTGTCGTTATTGAAAGAGACGTTGTTGGAGACAGTCACTGTGACCAGGAAGACCCCCGTGTTCTTGTAGGTGTAGGTGACTTCAGTCCCACTCGACCTCGTGGACTCATTGTTACCAAAATCCCAGCGGTAGCGGTACTGGTAGAGGGGCATGGCACTGACCTGGAAGCTGGTCTCCTCGCCAAGCCTCACAAACTGCTTGGAAGGGAGAAGCGTGACATTGACTATCTCTGGCTCCACGCAGACACTGGTGAAATAATGAGCCTTGTTAAACCTGCTCGAGAGGGTCAGGGAGAGGAGGAACGTCCCGCTCCGGGTGAAGTTGTGCATCACTACAGGGTCCCCGCTGACCGTGACGTTGGATGAGCCATCTCCAAAGGTCCAATCAAAGATGTATTCATCAGGATTCCCCGTCACATAGGCAGTGAGCTGCACATCTGGATGCTCAAGGATGCAAGATGTAGGGTCTATTTTGAGTACTTCCAGGACAAATATCCGGACAGGAACAGCTTGGGAGACA
The DNA here is from genome assembly GCA_011075105.1 of Heteronetta atricapilla. NCBI lineage: Eukaryota > Metazoa > Chordata > Aves > Anseriformes > Anatidae > Heteronetta > Heteronetta atricapilla. The sequence continues at coordinate 1,416,744 of CM021744.1, read as the reverse complement.
GAGTTCACAGGATTCACAGCTGTCACGTTCACGGTGCTGTTGATGTCCTTTGTGTACACGTGTTCGACCACTGGCACCTGGCTCCTCAGCACCGTCCCGTCCCCCATATCAAATATCCAGGTGATACTGTCCCCTGTCTGCACCGAAGCATTAACAGTTACAGGTGCACCCAGCTCCACTGCCTCATCCACAGAAACACGGAGCCCCGTTATCTCTTCAAACACCTGGTAACACTCGACTGTCTCCATGCTGCTTATGGTGTTGTTCACGGACACGGTGATGTTGTAGACCCCTCTTCTGGAGTAGCTGTACGTCACCGTAGGCTGGCTCACTGTCAACAGCGAGGAGCCATCCCCGAAGTCCCAGGTGTACCAGACACCGTAAGGAGACGGCAGTGCACTAGCTCTGAAGGTGACCGGACGGCTCACAACCAAAACATCTTCCTCCGCTTCCATCTTCACATCAATCAGGTAACTGTGGATGTGAACTGGGGCCAAGTGGGTGAGGTTCTCAAACTGGTTTGATACTTGAACCACCAGAGCGTATTCACCTGCAGAGGAAGAGAGCAGAAAAATAAGGCAAACTGCTAGAGCCTTCCATTTCCTCTGACAGTTTGCTCAAGAATGAGCAAACCGTTTTATTTGAAGACACCTTGTGACCTGCCCCCAACAAAAACACCTCAGTCCCTTCTTCCGCAGAGAAAGCTCACCTGGGTGTTCATAGACGTGTGACACATTGTGCTCGATTACAACCTCATGGACGCTGGGATCAGGAACGAGGAAAGACTTGTTGTAGGGAGGTTTGAACTGGTATGTCTCCTGGACATCATCTCCAAAATCCCACCTGGAGAAACACACGGACCATGTTGCACTGTTCAACGCAAGCCCCAAGCCCAGGTCTTTCAGAGGCAGGGCTGGGGTTTTTGGAAAAATAAAACCACAGGAATTGTAATGCCTAGTACCAAAGCAGTAACTGTGCCAATGCTGCATAACCGTGGCTGTGAGAGGAGCACAGCACTGGTAGGAAGAGGGGGAACTAAACATTAAAGCAGCATTGCAATCCTTTAAAAGAGAAGTATTTGAGGCTTGAAGTACAGGCCCCAGCTAGCGTGACTGAATCACATTTCCAGGGATTAACTAGAGAGCAGTTTGCACTTCAGATCACTGAGACAGCAGCTGAAGAATGGGACAATGAAAATCAACTGGCCCTGAGAAGAGTCGTAATGTAGGGAAGGCCGGTAAGTCATGCACAGCAAAACCTGAAATTCAGGGAACTTGCAAAGGACTCACAGGAACAGAGCATCCACGGCTGAATCAACCTGAACTCTCGCTGTAAACTCCACGGTGCTGTTCTGCGGGAGGACCGGCAGGACGCCCAGCACAGTCAGGTTCTTCATCTTGTTCATCATCTCTACTGTGACGTTGTAGTTGACTGTAAAGTTACTGACGTGGTTGGAGGCGGTGAGCTGGGAAGGATAGTGGGACAAAGAACGCGTTTGGGATCACCGTGCTGGGCTGCCCTCTCCTCGGAGAGGGGCTTCACCGCAGGGGAGAGGTTGCCCCAGGCAGGCGGGCAGGGTAGGTCAGAGAAGAGCAGCCTGGGGGGACAGGGAGGCAGAAGCAGTGGCCTGAATGGCACCGGGAAGCAGCATAAACTGGAAGGTTTATGGTTTTACCTACCTGGCACAGCCTCCTCTTGCTGGACCCACCACATCTCCACCACTCAGTTAGCCCAACGCTGGTTCTAGCCAGCAAGAGGACAGAAAGGCTGCTCATCCTGAGGCTCCTCTGGCCCTGACCCTTTTGCCTGTTCTGTGTGCCCCGTGCTGTTTCCAGCTGCTGAGCACGGGGCCTTGCAGACACCGAGGGAGCAAGAACCACCCAGTCTCCCTGGGACAGCTGCAGGTGAGCAGCTCCAAGCACAGTGTGGGGATGGGGGGGCTCCTAAAACTGAACAGCCAAGTGCAGCCCCAGCACCCTGTGTGTAGTGGGTGCAGGGAGTGAGAGCAAAGTTGGGCAAAGGAGGGGAAGGGACAGGAGAGAGACCGAAGGAGCATGACAGAAGTAGAGCAGGATCCTCAAGATTACCCAGGCATGTAACACTAACACCTAACGATGAGGCATCTTGCCACCTCCTCACCTGCTGGGGAGCTGAGCTGCTGACAGAGGGGACCCTTCAAACCCAGCTGGGACCTCTCGTACCAGCAAATAAAAGTACCAGCAGATGAAAGTTTGTGCCTCTGCTTCTGTGGACCTGTTACACTGAGCCCAGACTAACAGCACCTTATCAACTCCGTAAGTAAAAGCAACCCAAGCTTGCCAGCACAGTGCTGCACCCAGCAGGTTAGCATGAGCGTGCCCTCAGAGCCAGGGCTGGTGTCCCTTCAGGAAGCCAGCAATTACGCTGCAAATGTGTCAAGCAGCTTGGAGCCAGACCAAGACTGTGCATGGCAGTGCATGGCATGAACCAGAAAGATGTCCTGGCCAGAGGTAAGCTCCTCTTCCAAAGCAGATTCCTCCCTCTGTCCAGACTTTTTGCTCAATCCTTCTGGTGTCATGGCAAAAATCCCTGTTCCTGTCTGCACCAGTAGAAAGAGACCAGGACAGAGACCAGAAGAGCTTGTGGCAGAAGCTCTGTCCTGGCTATGAAAGCCTTACATTTGAATCCTGCCCTTGCCTGGCTCTAAACGCCCATCTACTGTGTGCCAAAGCAGTGGGCAGCACCCCGCTGTGGGGTCACTGCCTCGTTCCTGCTGGCAAGGAGTAAGGACAGGTACTCCATGAAAAGAAAGTAGAACACGAAGAAAAGAGAACACACATACGAGAAAGACGGAGAAGCCAGCAGGGGAGGAAGCCAGGAAAAGAAATGCTGGGCATTTGCATGAGCAGCTCAGTGAGAAACAATTGATGAGCTTGTTAGGAGCCCAGCAAAAACCTCAACTCAACCGCAGTGCACGGCATAAACCTGCACTGCTGGCAGCTCCTGGACGGAGCAGGGTGTCTGCAGAAACCTCTGCTTTCTCCTCTCCCTGCTGCTTTACCTGCTTGGTTTGCAGGATGAAATGGAAAGCCAGGATTAAAAGGGAAAGGCCTTAGCTTACCGAAAGCTTGTACACAGCTGGGCTTTGGTAGATAACGTTGAAGACAACATTGTAAAAAGTGAAAGATGGCTTGTCATCTACTGTCCAGCGGAAAGTCACATCTGACCCGGCTTCCATCACAGGGACGTAGCTCTGAAAGGCATGAGGACATTTTATACTAGTGCAAGGGAAAAGTATGCCCAGTGCTTCTTAGAAGATCTCCAGAAAACCCGGAGAAGAAGCAGAGCCAGACCAGGAGGCATCACGTATCAGTCAGACAGCACTCTCAGAGCACAACACGGGGGTGCAAGATCATCTGCAGCTGTGTCACCAACAGAGCACTGCACACCCCGACCCTAAAAACCAACAGCAGAGCTGGCAGCAGAACCCACACTGCCTGCTCCCACACCGTAACGCTCTGCTCTGGGCATCAGGTCTCCTTCTTGCTGGCTGAAAACGTTGCTGAAATCTTTGCAGAAACAGCTCAGCTTCACCTACACCTGCAGACTCAGTCTCTGACTCTCGTCCACAGACGAATCCTGACCCAAAGGCTAAGGTGGCTGCCTCGTGCTGGACGGCTCAGGGTTTCTTCCTCGCTCCTACCGTGCCTCCTGAGCAGACCGTGGCAGCTAGGAAGGGTGAGACCAGAAGGCACTGCAGGCACAGGGTTCTGCTACAAGCAGCCAGAAACAGAACACAGCATTTCACAGATACCAACGGGCAGCTATTAAACAGGTTTCTAGGGCTCGGCTGTAGTTCTGGGGACAGTGGATTTGAGGGGAAAAAAAACAGACTGCAAACACCAGAGCAATCCAAGACTTTGATGGATGGATGAAACATGCCTATAGCTTCAGCTGGCTGGTGTAAGGATTTAGTGGAGCAAATCTAAATGCCTAAAAGAGTAACTTCCTAACAAGTCAAAAGGAGGTAATCACCAGCCTCTGATAATACCTCAATTTTCAGAGCAATCCTCTGGGCAAATGCAAAGCCAGTATGCCCCTCACACTATGTGCTGCCTTACCTCTGAGGGAATTAAAGTGAGCACACAGCTGAGCTGCCTTCCCGCCAGCGAGCAGCAGTGGGTTTTGCCACATGCACGTCCCAGTAGCAACACTGACTGCATGGCCCACGAGCCAGCGCTTAGCAGCAAGCAGTGCTGAGCCCTGACCCCCCGTCCTCCTCTTCTCAAATCCACACCGTCAGCAGTAAAGGCTAAAAATCATTATTAACAGCAGCAGCAGCCACTCACCACTCGCGTATTCAGCAGGACTCTGCTCTCGGGGTCAGGAGTGGCCCTCAGCCCGCGGATGGGCTCCTCCACTTTCACTATGACGGTGATGTTCTGGGAGCTGACGGCGTTCTCCGCCACAAGCACGTGGCTGCTGGCCCCCTCCCTGAGGCCGCTCAGGCTGAGCACGGCAAACCAGGTGTCGTTGGTCTCCCTGGCGCAGTCGGCAGTCAGCACAGCCGCAGCCGCGGGGCAGCTCCCCTCGAAGGGGACGGTGTGGTTGTCACCCAGCCACCGAGCCGTGGCGTTCGCGCCCGAGGAGAGCTTGACCAGCAGGGCGGTGTGGTTGGAGGACACGTACACCTTGCCTCCCTGGGGAGCGGGGTGGACAACGCGCAGGCCCGACACCCGGGAGGTGACCCAGAAGGTGCAAGAGAGGTTGGCGCTGAAGGGCCCGTTGTCCACGCTGGCTCTGACCGTGTAGTGCCCCGGCTGCTCCAGCCCCGTGTTGTGGGGGCTGATCACCGGGACCTGCTGCTCCTCGGCGTAGCGAACTCGGAGAGAGCAAACGGTGTCGTTGGTCCAGGTGGCACCGGCGGAGCCGACAGACGGCCCGAGCGCCCAGTCTGAAGAGTTTGTGGTGAAGAAGTTGGTTCTGTAAGGGGACGTGGGGCTTGGCTGGCACTGGAGGAACGAGCCCAAGCCTGCGCTGTGCTGGATACTGAAGACATCCTTGGCCCTGACAAAAATATCTTCTTTTCTGAAGGTGACCTGCAGAGAGAGGAGACGTTTTTGGATTGATGCATCAAGTTCAAAGCGCTCAGCACCCACCTCTTGCCTGGGCAAAACAGCTGGATTTACTGCTGAAGTGAAACCCACAGAAAAGCCACAGATCCAAATGCTGCATGGGGAAATATTTCACCACTCTGCTCTCCTCGATCACTTTACATCAAAAATGTCATGTGCTAACAAGGAACTCAGCTCCATGCTCTACCTGCACTTCCTAAGTGCAATGGGAATAGCAGAGAGGCTGCAGAGTGTTTTAACTGACTGCACTAGGTTGTTACTGCAGGGAACCACAGCCTGCAAAGAGGAAAACAGACAGTGGTGGCACGAGGTGCAGCAGTAATAAACACTGACCAGGAAGGGGGAGGAAGGGCCAGCTGGTACTGTGAAGAGAAGTTCCTTGATGAGCTGATAGCTGAGCTGGCTTTCATTGTGCTGAAGGGACGCGGGGCTGCTGGCAAGAGAGCTGTTGGTGCACTCTGTCGCATTGCAGCAGTTGTTTACCAATGAGCACAAATCAGTCAAAGGACACCACTGGAAGCCAGGAGGACATTCAAGTAGAGTCCAGTTCCCATCATCCTGAGAAGTACGGAATGGTTCTGTAGCATTTTGTCCCTCCTGGTAATCTGGAAGAGGTGAAAGAGGAAGCAAAGATTACTGTCCTAGCAAGCAACTCTTCAGTGCACTTCTACATTGCTCCAAATTCACCATATTTTTCCCACTGTGACTGATGATGACTCCACTCTTAGTAAAAGCTGCAACTGCAATGCATCCTGGTGCTACGTAAGTCAAAAGCGTCCTGTTTTACTGGAAAATTTCACAAAGGCAGGAAGATTGTTAAAAACAAAGTCAGTCTCTTTTCCAGTGAGAATGCGCCAATTTGCAATCTAAAAGAGATCTGTGTTCAAGGGAAAGCTATTCCAAGCAAAAGCAGAGCTGGCTTTGACACTGAAAACACATTAAGTAACTTTTCTTAAGTTAATGTTTCCATGTTAAAGTATCAGTTTTTCAGTGTCAAAAATATCCTTTCGTAATCAGCCAAATATATGGCTATAGCAAACAATTGCCTGCAAAATTAATTGTTGCCAAACCGTGAGTATTGAGCTGTTGTACAAGGAGTAAAGGGTTTTTTGGATCATCTCATGCATCAGGAACAAATGGGCTCAAGAAAATATTCTTCCTCATTAACCTGCGGGGCCAGATGGACCAGAACACGTTCCATTAGACGTGTCATGTCTTCCTAAAGTGTAAAAGTGTAACTCAGAAGATGAATTCCCTTCTACATGTGTTCCTTACGCTCTCATCATTCCTCAGGCACGGAGACAGGTAACAAAGCCGTAAGAAACTGCTTGGGGTCCTTGTGGGGAAGAACCATCATTCCTAAGTGGCAGCTGCTGGTCAGCTTAAACTAAACAGAGAAACACAAGACCCTGTAACTACCAGCTCTGCATTTGATGTTGAATTTGAATGCTCTGCTTTCAGTCAGGGCTGGCGGACAGACGTGCCTGGAACCATCCTCACACGCAGGTCCAGGAGAGGCCTTTTCACTAAGCAGGGATAACCACAGGCATAACTGGAAACACCCTGGGGTCTCTGAATAAGAAATGTGCTTCTTTGTTTTAGGACTTCTGCCACAAAAGCCATGGGAGAGGAGACATTCTCAGCCCTGCAGCCAGCTGAGTTTCTCCCTTTTTACCATCCATGTTACAGCTGCCAGCTCAGACTCCAGTCCCCATTGCTAACCCACCATATCTGCATTGCCACAAGTGATGAAAGCCATTATTTAGCTGCTCAGCTGTTCTCTGGTCACTGCTTTTCCAGGACCACCTCTCCACCCAGAAATCTCTCCTTTGGCTGTGCTGGCTGGCTCCAACAAGACCATTTTTATCCTGGCTTTGATCCATGCAGTTGTGGCTCTGCCCCCTTCTAAACTGTCAAGTCAACGTAAAATTCATCCACGGAGTTTCTCCCTCTATTCACTTCCCCAGGACACCTACTTGTTAAAGGCAACCTCAGGCTGTCCAACTACACCTGCAGATTTTGTACTTCCGTCTCCATAAAACATAGAACCAAATCTCGGAGTTTTTAAGGCTTCAAAGCTTCCGCTTTGAAGCCAGAGGGCCACAAGAAAGCCACTCACAGTCAGTTTGACATGGCCCTCAGGGCATCAGCCCTAACCATAGCCAAAGTGTTGAGAGATGTCTCACCTTCTCCATCTACTGGTCTGTACACCTGGAACCTCACTTGCACGGGGTGATGCAGGTCTTGTGTCACGAACTCCAGGGCAGTCAAATACCCCTCATGCCTGAACGCCAGGTCAGGGAACACTATCACCTGCAAAACAAAGCAAGGCTCTCACCTACCCATGTCTTCTTGGGCTACCTCTGCAGCAGCAGGAGGAGCAAACCCTCCTTACCTCCCCAGTTTGCACTGGAGCTGACAGCACATCTTCTGTCACGTTTTTCAAAGCCATGTCTGTGTCAAACACAGGGTTTCCCACAAGGAAGTTTTCGGCATTTAAGAGAACTCCTGTTTACAAAGCAAGTATTTGAACAAATGAGACTCACATTACAATCTCCAAGGCCTCACAGTACATACACATATATAATCCTATACAGTACCCCAACATCTCACAGATTACAAGGTGGCACAGAAAGAAGTCCCAACAGCAGTGCCCCAGCCCCAGACGCAGGCAGCAGCACCGACTGCTCAAATAACGGGGAGAAGCTCTTTCCAAAGCTCCACATCAGAGCTTCACCTCTCTCATTACTTCTGTAGATAGCAAAGATTGGAGTGGGCCAAATTCCTTGCAACAGGAATGTTGCGGTTGCTGACACTTGGTAAAGGGGCAGTGGTCTGGACAGCCCCCTCCACGCAGCCCTATTTTTCCCTGGCACGTGCTAACAGGACACCTGCCTGCCTGAGATGTCAGCAGAGAGCAGGAGAAAAGCAGAGCCCACCTGTTGGCTTGTACTCGCACACGTAGCTGTGCTTGGCCATGCACAGGTCTGTGTTACACTGCCCGGCCGGGCCCATCCGGACACAGTGATCAGCGTTTGACGGATGGGGTTCTCCTGGCAGCCAGTTCTGACAGCTCTCCAGATTAAATCCTTCGCCTCTTTGCTGTGCTCCAGTGCTTGCAAAATCATTGAATCCAATCCAGACATCAAGGCTCCTTAAAAAAAAAAAAAAAAAAAAAAAAAAAAGGGGGGGGGGTGGATTTCAGGAAATTATGAGTATTAGAAAGATCTGGGACAGATGCCATCTATGGTTCTCTATGAAAATAATAATCTTAACAACAACAGCTCCATCCGGGTGTAAGAAGCTGAATGTAAAGGAGCCTTTTGGTTATGAAAGGATTCCAGGATCCATTCTGCCACTAACGCTTGCTGTTTTAATAGCAGCTCCTTCCTGGTGCACCATTCTGTCCACCAGCTGCTCGGGCCCCTGTACTACAGGCTGCAGGGAGCCACCTGCCCTCTGATGTGGAGGGGACAGAGGAGCCCAAAGGATCTGGCAGAGCCAGCAAACCAACACTGTACTGCAACGGAGCTGGGAGGGAGAAGGAGCTCGTGGGGATGGCTGCATCAGGCGGTTCAGCAGGTTGACTGCAACCTCAGGCCTCTCCCAGCAGAGCAGTTTGTTAGAGCAGCCTGCCTGCATCGCCGTTTAAGTGACCTTCACAGATACTTTTTTTACTGAGTCATGACTTAAGAGGAATTTTACGGTCATGCAAAACTGCCTGAAAAAAAGATGCAACTTTTAGAAAGCTTTCGTTTGGTTTCTGGAGACCTGTGGAATTTGCCATTGGTTGATTCTCCACTGCAAGTGGAACTGGCACCAGGGCAGGACTATGGCTCGGATGGTGCCAGTTGCGGGAGCTCCTGTTCAGCTCCTGTTCATCTCTGATGCAGCTGTTGGAGGATAATGAACTCCTCAGCTGCCACCGAAAGGCAGCAAACACAGCGGGGGGCAACACACAGCAGCAGCGGCCAAAGCACTGCAGGAAAAAGAGCCCCACACAGAAGAGAAACCGCCAGGACCATTCTAGGAAGATGACATGGCCCTTCCACATTAGGACACTGGCTGCATGCCAGCAGGGATGCTGGTGGAAAGTGCTGAATGGTCTTTCATAGCCACAAACAGCCTGGACGACTGTTTCTAATCGTGCCCATTTGTTCCGTATTAACTTCTGGGGGGAAGAGCCTCACCGTGCAGCCCTTCAAACCCCCCACTTTTTCTCTGCAGCCCCTCCTGCTGTGGCCTTGCCCTCTGCTGCAGCACGCTGGCAGCCCGGTCCAGCTGTGCACCGAGCAGACAGGGGAGGTAACTGGTGTCCCTCCACGACAGATGGAATGATTAATGAGGTCATGCTGAAAAACGACGACGAAAATAACTGTTCTGTGAATCAGTAGTTTTCACTGCAAATAAGATTAAAAAATAAATAGCCGTTCTGCTCCCGGACCACTGGCAGGGGATTAGGGAGAATGGGTAGGAAACCGCCTGTTTGCTGCCATCAGTAAAACCCGATCGAGTTTTTCCTTTTCTAATTCCAGATATGATCTAACTTCAAGTCATAAAAAAAAAGGAAAAGGCTGAGATGGATTGCTTCCCACCCCTGCCCCACTGCTAGGCCCGTGACCTTGCAGAGAGCTATGAGGGGGCTCCAGACACTGCCATCTGAAGCAAGGTGAGGGTGTCCCTCCACCTCTGAGGAAGGAACGAGCTGCCTTCCTTGGGGCAGCAGGAGCAGAACGAAGTCTGAGGAGGGGAGAGGGACTCCCTGCACTGCATCAGAAAATGGGGTCCCCTGGAAGGGCTGTGGGCTCTGGAGGAGGAGAGGGCACTGGTTCAGTGTGCATTGCTCCTGGGGAGGTCATCAAATGATAGGAGTGAAGGAGAGAAGAGAGCAGTCCTTGCTGCTACGTGCTCTAATGGAAAACAGATTTCAGCTTCTGTCATTTTCCCACAAGAAACTATGGAAGGAGCATGTTCCAAAAACCTGCGGCTTGCTTGATTTGTCTTTTATCACCAGGGAAATCGCATCCTGGAACTGTCTCATTCATGTTTATCTGAATGGATTAATAAAATAAAGAGATTAAATAAAGGGGGCTGGGGAGGAGAACAATGTGGGGCAGCAGCTGGGAAACAGCTTGGGAGGCTCACTCTAATCCGAGGTCTCATGATTTCCTTGCACTGCAGTCCATCAGAAGCCTTGCACGCAATGCCTGATAAATCAGCACACCAAGAGACCAGCTCCTAACCCACGGCAAGGGGCAGACTCCTCTTCCCCAGGGCAGGGACCACATCTGTAACCTCAGGATAAAGCCCAAGGCGAAGGGAACGAGGCAAGGACACACATTTGGGGAGAAGGGCCACCAGTCCTCGAGCAGGTCCATTCAAAGCCTATGTCACATGCAGTCGTTCCCTCTGCACGTGCTTTCTGGGCCACATTTATTAAGACAGTATCTGCAACATCCTCACCTAGGAGAGCTGACAAGAGCTGTCAGGCTCCCACAGCTCCCCTGCTCGTGTTCTTTCCCCCAAGACTGGGGAAAAGAGAGGGCACTAGGGGGAAAGAGAGGACTGGTTGCAGACAGGGCACTTGGAGAAGCCCACGTAACCCAGGGATGACGCTCCAGCGCTGCCTGTTTATAAAGCCCGAGTGCTGAGGTAGAACAGATGTTCCCGGAGCCTGATGCTCAGAGAGGAGCACTGCTCCTTCTCGGGACACAAAAGCAGAGAGGATGTGGTCTGGGCTGCAGGCTGCAGCCGTGTATCCAGGATGTGGGATTCCAAGCTGAGAGGCAGGATTACAGCGCTGGCTTGTGCTCTGCTGGAGCAGCTGCTGGACGTCTCGGTGTCCCGCGCTGGACAATCCCGCTGTAGCTCTGCTGATGGAGGGAGCTGCTTCTAAGGTCACCTTCCGGCCCTGCCTAGCAGCCCAACACCTCCTGGCCACCAGCACCTGACCCCCCTCCTCTGCCTGCAGACTGTGCTGGACCCAGTCGATGTCTCTGACCCAGTTCAGAGGCAGCCACAGGCACAAGATGCTCACCAGCTGCAATCCCACAAATGCCTCCACAGCCTCTACAGAAATAAGCCAAGTACAGCAAGGCTCAAGCTCTGCTTATTCCTCCTTGCTCAGCAGCCTCACACCCAGCTTCTCCCCGTGCCATATCACCCTCAGCTCGGACCCATGCATCCCACCAGACCGACTGGCTGCAGAGGGCTGCCTGCTGCCGGGCTCTTCCCCCCAGACACCTCTGCAGATGCAACCCCAGAAGCACAACATTCCTCCCTAAGAAATCTTAACCCTTACCCTCCTCGCTTACCTGATGACGTGAGCGACCAGGAAGCCCTGGATCTCAGGGCTGCTGACAAAGGCCAGCTCCCCGTTGCCGTGCTCCTGGCAGTGCTGCTGCGCCTCCAGCCACTCGGCCTTCTCCACCACCAGCCGGTAGCAGTGGTTGTTGCCCGGGAAAACCAAGCCGTCGGGGGGACACATGGGGTGAACCGCTGCGAGAGGCAGAAGAACACGGGCATGATGCCCTTCCTGTGGGACCACACACCCCAACCCCCCTGGGGCACAAGGCAGCGGGCGTGTCCTGCCCTTTCTGATGCCAGAAAATCCCATTCACTGCTCAGCTGCTCTCTGTGAAGTCCTATACAGGGCCCAGCACCGGGTAAAGCACACAGGGCTGCAAGGAGTACCAAAGGAATCACCCCTTACTCCTCATTAGGAATGAATGGAAAGGGTAGCCTCAGGACCCAGTGCCACCCCCTCCCTTGCTCAGCACCCTCTGGCCTCCCAGCCAGCCCCGCTTACCTCTGCCCAGCTCTCCAGCCTCTGCCGTGATGCCGTACAACACCGTGAGGCCACTGCCGCCTCTGTTACGGATCCGTATGTCCAGGCTCTCGTTGGTCTTGATCAAGGAAGGGCACTGCAGTTCTAACTTCTGGGGCGAAGCCACCACCTCAACTTCTGCCTGCACGGATGTGAACCTGGTGCCCACAAAGAGGGTGGCGGTGACATTGTACTGCCCAGGTAAGGCATACCTGTGGACAACTGCATTCCCAGTGGTGTTGAGAACCTCTGTCTGGTCCCCAAAATCCCACTGTAAAGTGCTGACGGCAATGGGAATACTGACGTTGAAGAGCACGGCCTGGTGTAGGCCATAGCGGGGCTGGAGTCCTGTGAAAGACACAGACAGCTGAGCCTCGAAGGGAAAGTGGATGAGCGATGGGCCACTGCAGGCCTGCCCAGGCAAATGCTCAGTGCAAAACAGCAAACAACTGGAGGAAGAGTTTGGTTCATGGGCAGAACCACACAAACACTGCCCCTGGGTGCTGAAACCTCCGTATTCCTGGCCTTCAGCGTAACAGAGCGCGCTGCAGGTCTCCTCGGTGAGGTTCCCGGGGTGAGCAGACGTGAAGAGGATGACCAGCTCAGCCTCCCCTGTGTGGTTGCTTGTCAGGCACGTTACATATTGAGCTCCTGGGGGGGAGAACAGAAGATCCTCTTACAAACTGACACCGTGAAGCCGTGATGAAACTCTCCAAGACACCACCCCACACCCCGGTGAGTGGGCTGCTTCTCCTCCAACTGCTTCCTTTTTGAGTCTTGCCAAGCAGCCTTCAATCCCTCAGCAATGACTTCCATCTCCTTCTACTAACTAATGCCGACAGAAACAAAGCCACTCCCACAGATTTATGGAGCAGGAATGCTCAGTATCAGCAGTCATTAGAGAGCCTGACAGTGCCACAGGACATGGAGCCGCTCAGAGTCTGACCCTGAAAGGAGACCCAAGGAGCAGACCCCAGGGAGGGCCAGGAGAAAAGGCTCTCCTTGGTAGCACCATGGCTGGGCTGGTGCAGTTTCACTTCCAGCCACAAGCCCGTAAACAAACACAGCTGGGCAGAGGGGCACACTGGGGGCACGGGAAAAATGCCACGGGACTGTCCCTGAGCCCCACACTGGGGGTGCACAGACATTGCAGCCACCTTCTGCCCTGGGACAGCCGAGAGCTTCCCACCTGCCTGCAGATAAAACGTGGTGCTAGAGGAGAGGACAGTGCCACACAGCCCGTACCTGGGAGGTGCAGAAGGATGCATTCATAGACGTGCACATCCCATCCCCAGCCACTTGCAGGGCCCTGCCCCAGGCACACGGTGCTCAGCCGCAGCCCAGCTGGGGCCGCCTGCCTCCCGTCCAGCTCTGCCCACGCAGCCGAGCCAGGGCTGCCTGCGTGTTTCTGCTGGTTGCTACAACATTCCCCCAAACATCTCAACGGCGCTGGCCTTGCGTGATCTTCCCATATCCAACCCATCCAACTGTCCGGCCTTCTCCACAGCCTTCCTGCAAACGCCGAGCCACTTTTCTGAAGAAAAGTCCCCTTGAGGAGGGCCACGCATGGGAACTACCTTGTTTTTAACACCAGCCTGGCCGTGCTCCTCAGCTCCCTGCTGGCCAGTAACAGCTACCAGCAGCTGGCAGGCTCTCCCTGGCCTATCCCCATTACACCGGATTACCCCAGAAAACATCACCTGCAAAATTCAGCTTGGCACATCCTCCAGTCCCATCAACTCCAATGGTATTTCACAGCTTAGAGTCAGACTGCTAATTGCACGAGAGAACAAAAGCCTCTGGGCAGAGATGGGGCTAGCACCATCTGAGGGCTGCTTGCAGCTGGGTCTGTAACGAGTTTGCTGAACCCAGCCGTGGTGTGACCGACTATCCTTAATGCATCAAGGTACAGCCAATTGCTACCATTACGTGCTTAATTAGGTTAGAACTAGTGACTTGAGGCATATGGAGGTCTAACTGGGACGACCACCTCCCCCTGGGCCCACCATTTCCACAGGTTTAGTCACCTCGCCCACCACAGCCCGCCGTGCCTCCTTACCGCAAGTAGCGTCGACGAACGAAACGTTGAAGAGAGAGAGGTTTGCCACCGCAGGAGGCTGGGCACATCTCGTATCTGACGCCTGGAGAACCGTCACTTTTCTGTCTTCCACCCAGCGGGGCAACCAGGAGAGTTTGCAGTCACAAAAAAATGGATTCCAACTTAAGTTTCTGTAACAGGAGATCAGAGAAAAGTTGTGCATTAACTTGACAACGGGAAGCATGTGCTAAGTGTTAATTACAGCAATGTGCAGATCCCTCACTGCTCCCATCTGCGCAACTCCAGCAAAACGCTTCAGAAAGAACTGCTTAGGGGAGTTAATGAATAGGGAATCAAGCAATAATTAACATGATTTTTCTAGAGGCTAGAATTAGGCAAGTACTCCAAGTACTTTTTTCACTCTACAAATAATTGTTGCAATTAGAAGCAAATTACAGACACAATCTTATATTTAAAATAGTCTGCCATCTAACAGCCATTGGATGTAATGGCAGCCTCAGCAGCTAAGGGAGACTATTTACAGCTCCATTAAAAAATAGCTAAGAGAATAAAATTGATCTGTCAAAAAAGAAATGCAAAGTCAATGATAATCTTTCCATGTGGCAGTTTAATGAAAAGATGGAAACTTTAATTGCAGCTAAGCTTGATCCAAATTACAGCCTTTGGCATTCAGCTGCGAACAGGACAGAGATGGAAAGATGTTTGTTTAGCTGACGCCAGCTGGGCTGGGCTGCCGCAGGGGCTGAACCCAGGATTTTTGTACTGAAAGCACCACTTAGCAGGCCAGCCTCAGCAGGGACAGGCTCACTTGGACACAGCATGGATCCTTTCTGTCTTTTCAGTGCCATTTGCAAGTAAAAATGCCGAGCTGAAAATGCTCTTTGTGTCCTAGTCTTCATGGAGAGTGCGTAGCTGAGCTTTTCTCTTGCTTGCTGAGAGCGATTGCACAGGGTTAATCCCTGGGGTCGTTCAGATACAGAAACACCACTCTGTGCTGTGATTTTGTGTACCTCTTCTGGAACTGTGTGGCGTTCCCTGGCCTCCCTTCACGTGTCAGCACGGATTTTAATTATGTCAGTTAAAAAGCATTATAAGAATAAGAACCTGAATCACTTAGGGAGAACTTCTCCAAGTGTCTTCAAGAGACTTTGACAGCTGTGTGGCAGCTTTTCATTAGCTCCCTGGTCCCAATGTGTGACCACACAACCAGGAACAGCGAGCGGGGCCTGGAGCATGGCCAGAAACCGTGACACCGCTGGCAGAGCTGGTGTGGGAGAGAAGCAGGGAGGCCAAGAGGGCAGCAGCAGAGGCTGGAGGTATCCAGGAGACAGAAGTAAAGTCTGGGAGGAGGTTAGGCTTGAAGGGTACCAAGAAGACCCAGGAGCAGTAGACAGCTTGAGGAAGAAACTGGAGAGAGTCCAAAAAAGAGCCGCAGGGACTGCAGGAGGGCGAGGAAGGAGCAGTTGGAGAGAAGAAGAGAAGTAACATCAGGGAGGCCTGGTAACGAGAAGGTGGCAGTCAGCATATCCACTCCTCATCCCTTCATGGCAGAGGAGCATGCCAAGCAGGTTTAGGCTCTCTCCACCAGCTCTGTGTTTCCTAAGGTTCACGAGTTTTCAAAATGTCACAGAGAGAGATGAGGCTTGCACTGTCAAAACCTCACCAAGGGAGCAGCTGGCAAGCGGGCAGAGCTGCAGGGGTTAGAGGGGATAGAGGGCTTCAGTTCCCCCCTTAACACAAATAGCAAAGCGTGTGTGTGCCCCCACACGTGGCAGGGAGCAGGACGTAGCCCTGATCTCCCCAGGACAGTGCTGCATCCCACCCCCAGGAAAGGTCTCAATAAAGAGCCAGGAAACAAAGAGAATGAACTTACATTTCACTTAAATTAAATAAATTATCAAATATTCCATCTTCTAATGTAGAAATCTTGTTGTGGCTTATATCTCTGTAAAAAAAGAAAAGGGAAGCTCAATGATTGTTCATCATACTGGTAACAACTTCCTTGCCGACACACAGGATCAACCTCTATTTCAAGCTCTGCTTAGTGACTAGCTACCCTCTGACCACCACTGGTCTCAAAAGCTACTTACATACGATAGCAAAATTTTCTGTGAGATGCTATGTCACAGAATGACAGTGTTGGAGGTTGGAAGTGACTTCTGGAGGTCATCTAGTCCAAAACCCTGCTCAAGCAAGGCCACCTGGAGATAACTGCCCAGGACCATATCCAGGCGGCATTTAAGCATCTCCAATTAAGCTGAACGCCCCGAGAGTCCATGGACACACACAGCTGGGGCCCAGCAGCTGAGGTCGAGCGAGAACAAGGCTGACTCGTGCAGCACAAGTGTGCATGGTACCAGCTGAGGGGCAGCTGGTAGCAGGACGGCTGGAAGGGTGCAGCGTGTACTTACAGTTTTGCCAGAGAAGTCAGGCTTCTGAACGTCTCAACATCTAAAACACCGATCTCGTTACTGGAAAGATCCCTAGAGAAAGAAAACGCAGCTTTCAGCTTTTGTTCAACTTTTTGTCATTCCTCCATCACTGGAGCTTAGAAGAGCCTCGCTCCAAACTCCGTCCAGACTGCAGGCAGAACGGTTTCGGTGTGCTAGCAGGGAACGGTTCTCCCAGCCAAGGAAAGCACCTCTCCCAGCTAGACACTGGCTGCTCACAGCTTTGTATGATGTGTATATAAAGGTTAGGACTATCATTATATGCATACCATTCCACAGCATATCTAGAGCAATTACGGACATGACTAATGTACTACTAAATTTGAGGTATCCTTCAAAAAATTATGCAAGTCTAATTTATGTTCAAAGAAATAATTAAGAAAGAGTTTAGACTAAAATAGTAATTAACTTACAGAAGAAAAATTCAAAGGAACTTTCAAGTCTATCTCTAATGCCAAAGAACAGGTAATTAATTACACAACTGATGCATTCAGCTTTTAATGTTTAAAGATCTTTTTGTCCCTTTTTGAAAGAGCGTACAAGAAACGAAGGAACAAAGAATATTTTCTGTTTAAAATCAGGCTAGACTTTCCCTACAAAACAAACATCGTTTAGAAAATCTTTAATCACTCTCCGTAACACTAATAGCCTTCAACTCATCCAGAGAAAAATTGTTTTTGTCCTCCTCTTCAGCTCTCTGTTTTCACCTCACGTCCTCTCTTTCAATTTTAAAACGTCACTCAGCTAGAAGTGAAGGTTTCGCTGATTGCTCCCTGCTCGTCCCCAATAAACTTCACTCTTCGGTTTCCGATGAATCCCCGTTGGCCAAAACCTTCTTTTAGCAGCACCAAGATACTTATCCCAAGCCCTTGCAATGGTTATTGTCCTTCCAGGATTTCTGGCAGCGCTGCAGGGAGGCTGACAGGTCTGGAGGCGCTGCCCAGCCCCTGCAGCTGCAGGCATGCTGCATCAACCTGCTCCCTGCTCACCTTTATCCCAAGCACCTCTTGTAACTTCTCGCTGTCTCACCTCTTATTTTTACCCCCTCACGGATTAATTCTTGTATTTGGTACTTAAACTTAATTCATCTGAATGAAGAGAATTATGCCAAATTGGCAGGTGAACTACTTATGATTCCAGGAAACTCTGGGGATAAGTAACAAGGATGGATGTCTCTTTAAAAGGTTTGAGTTTATTTTTCCCAATTTTGCTGTCCAGGAGTTCCCTGCCAAGCTGAGAGTGGATTCAGAAGAGTTCACCAGCAACACCGCTAAAGAAGGCCAAGAAATGTGCAAAATAAAAGATCAACAAATACACTTAAAAAAAAAAATAAAAATGCTAGCAAATGTGTCAGCCAGGCAGGCAGCCTACGGCAGGAGGGCCACGCCAGCAGCACTGCGCTGCAGAACTGCGGTGTACCTGTCAGGTAAGCAAGGGCTGAGTTTCTCTGCTCCTCTGAGAAACTTGAAAATAATCCAGTTAATTTTTAGGCAGCACCTCGAGCCCCAGACAGAAGGAAACGGTGTTCCAGCCCCGACGTCTCTCGTGCCCTGGCTTTTGTGCTCCTTGCCTAGACAAGAGAAACCTCCAGAACAAACCATCCTGCTGTTACAAAACCGGGGCTTTGGCGTCTCGCAGAGACCCTTCACAAGGCCGGCTGGCTGCACGGAGAGCGCACACAGGGCAGGTGAAGCCCTCAGCACCACCGATGGCGCTGGGGACCACGCGGTGTCCTGGGGTGCCAGCACCAGGCCCGGCCGCTACCCCGGCAGCTCCCCGAGCTCCCCCTCCATCCTCTCCAGCAGGCGTGGAGGGGTCGGTCGTGAGCCTCCCCAAGCCCTTTACACACATCCCTTCTCGTTTTGAACTCCAGGTAGGCGACCAGCCCCAAGCTAAGGCCCCAGGACCTCAGTGAGCTTCGATCCTGCCTGGGGGTGCCACCACGCTGCCCCTGCTGCAGGAGGAGCACCCAGGCAGGGCTGCGGACACCAGCCTCAGCAAACAGGGAAGATGCGAGCAGGGGAGCAGAGCAGCTCCCAGCTCAGCACTGCATTTACAGGCTCACGGACTGACACTAGATGTCACTGCGCACTGAGCAGCGCAGAGGGGAAGAGATCCTGCACCGTTAGGTACAGACCGAAGCCCAGTTCCTTTGCTATTTCCAACCCTCGCCACCACGGTTTGATGAGGAACCAGTATAAGGCCTCCCAGCTTTCCACCTCCTGGTGAGGAGCCCGGACGGGGAGCAGAGCCCCGCTGGTGGCCCCGGGGGAGAGGCCGGGAGCGGTGGCGGTGCCAGCGCCTGCCACCTCCGGCCGCCTGGCTCAGCTCGGCTCCCACTGCTCCCCCCCAGACTTGTATGGAAAATAACGTTATGCCTTCCTGGCATGGGAAAGATGGCTGTGAACCAAAGTAGGTTGCAGAAAAATAATTAAAAAGGGAAAAAAAAAAGGCAGGAAAGAACTACCGACCAATAAAACCCCCGGCACAGGCTGCGGGACGGAGCCCAGCCTCTCGGTGCCACAAACTGCCACGACTGTATTTTCCCAGCCCACTGCCAGGCTGGAGGAAATTCGGAGCAGGTTCAAGGCAGAGCTGAAGCCAGCAGCAAACAAAGCTCTCCATTGAAATGAGCCGCACATGGAGACTGCCGCTCTCCCCCACGAGAAGAAATAAAAACTTGGGTCAGTTGTGCCGGGGGTGGCACTGAGAACACGCTGTGGTGCCTGGAGAGAGGGCAGCTGTGGGCCAGCCGCTGCTCCTTGATCCCACCTCCGCTTCCACACCTGCAAAGCAGAGCCGGGTGCTGCCAGAGGAGGCAGGGAGAGCTTGGCCCACTCCTCTGCAGAACTTGGGAGAGGCACCGAAAGCCAGCGACGGCTTCGGTCCAGAACGAGAACCGTGTGAAGGATGCCCTGTGCGGACAGCTCTGTATGCAGCTCCCCGAACACCCCAGAAAACGCAGACACATTTAACTCACGTGGCGAGCAAAGTTCTGAGAAAACTTCTGGAAGTAGAAGTGGTCATGTGGGGAAGGCGAAGCCGTGGAGACGCGAGCATTTGGTAACGAGGGCGTCTGCCTGAACCTTGGGAGCCTGGAGCTCCATCCCAGCTCTGCTACCAAGTCCTGCGCGAGGCTGAGTGAGCCCCTGAACCTCTCTGGAGCCGCGTGTGCCACAGGGAGAGTGGCAGGGCTAGCGGCAGGGCTAGCGGCAGGGCTAGCATCAGCCCATCCCACGGATGGAGTGTGAGCAAACATCAGCCACAGCCACCACCACGGACATCTCCCGGATGGGGCCCATCACTTCTGGGGGTACAAATCATGCACAGCCCTCGCGTGCCCTGGAGCAGCCGTCGGCAGGGACCAGCAGCAGTGCTGGGAGCCCCCAGCCCGGCCACTGGTGCTGTGACAGGCGGGGGGCGGCCGGGGAACAGCGGCTCCACGTCCCTGCGGCAGCCCCGGGCAGCCGGGGTGTTTATTTCTGCAGCGCTGCGGTGGACGGGCTTTTTTTGGTGCACTGCTGGTTTTTTTTGTTTTTTTTTTCTTAATTCCACAGAACATATAATGTCGAGCAGAGTATAGCACGCCTCCGCCTGCCAAGCCTGATGTCATGCTCTCATTATGTCATTTGTGGGCCTGCTCACTTCACAAAAAAAAAAAAAAAAAGGGAGGGAAGGGAAGGGAAGGGGGGCAGTGCTGGCTTGTGCCTTCCCCAGCCCTTTTGGTGTGTGGAGCCCCGCCAGAACAGTAATGGGAAAAGCATCCGCAGACAGGGAGAAGCGTCTGTGCAGAGAGGAGCCTGCGTGCAGGCTGGGGGAGAGCTGCAGCGACTCATTAGCAAAAGAGCTCCAGGCCTGTAAGCCGCAGCAGAGCGGACTGCTGGAGGTAGTGCAGCTCCAGAGGTGCCAGGGAAAGGAGGCAGCGTGAGCGCACGCCTGTTTCCAGCAGCATTCTGCCTCCAGCACGCCAGGTGTCCGTGCACCCCATCTTGTAATCACAGCAAAAGCTTTTCTATCTCCCAGCCCATCTTCCCAAGCTGGCCTGGCACTGCAGGATGCACGAGGTGAGTAAAGGAAGCCTCTGCAGCATCCCCTGGGGAGAATCACTGTGGACGTGCAAGGCTGAGCAATCCCCAGCAGCCTCCCTCCACCAGCCAGGCTTCCCTGATCCAGGACAGCGCCCACAGAAAGGGGTTTGCCTCGTGTTTGTGTGACTGAAGTGAAAGTCATGGGATGGGGCTGGGCCCCATTTCGGTCCAAAGACAGTTTTTTTAGCAACCGGAGTAGCTACACAGACAGCTGTGCCCATGGCATCCAACAGCCGGTGCTGCCTAACGCCTTCCTCGGCCAGCCTGGGCTCTGCAAGGGCCCTGGGCAACAAGTCCCATCGCCTGCACGCTTTACAAGACCCACTGCTTCCTTTGGTTTGTTTAAACCTGCGAGAGATACCACCTGATGGGACGCTGCCTTATTTTCAGCACTGTGAACACCAAACAATTCTTATTTACCTTCTCCGCCCCACTCCCGATTCCAGAGGCCTTTCCTGGGCTGCCTCAGCCCCACTGATGCCCCGGGTGCCCAGGCTCGAGCGCACGGCACAAAGGCAGGAGAGGCACTGACCGGTGGCAGCAGCGAGCCCCGGCCCAGGGCACATCACAGGTGGCATCAGGGCACCTCTGCTCCCATTTCTAACCCCTGCTTGGGTCACGCTCCCTGCCGAGAGCCAGGCTGCAGCGTTCACACCTTGCAGAGGGAAGACAAGGGACAGGGGACACGCGAGGTGGCTTGTGAGCCACTACAGCCCCGCTCCCCGAGCCCTCGGCCAGCTGCCAGCACAGCCTGTCCCAGAGGTAGCCCACAAGCCAAAAGGCTGTCCCGGGGTGTCACCGCGGCAAGTGCTCTTCTGTCCCCAGCAACAACAGGCAGCACGGTGCCCCATGCAGCAGCGCTGTGCTGACACCGCCTGACGTACGTAATAGACTTTCCAGAAAAGCGGAGGAAAAACCCTATGTGTTTTCGCATGCTCGAGCCAGGAAAATTATAGGTTTTTTGCTGATCTGATTCCTTTTTTTTCTTCCTTTTTGGCTTGCACCTCTCCAAGGAAGCACAGTAGGAGTAGCAGCACTTGGTGCGCAGAGCGAGGAACGGAGACCGATGCCACAGTGGCGAAGGAGATGTGAAAAAGCACGGGGTCGCTTGTGCAGAGCGGGGTGCCTGGGGGGGACCTGCAGTCCTGCTCGAGGTGCAGACCCGAGCCAGGAGCAGCGCGTGGGGGCTGGCAGCCCGGGGAGCACCCTCCGCTCCCGAGGCTGCCACACCACGATGACAATTTATTCAATCATTTTAAATTATGATGCTGGCCCGAGCATCAGCTCTCTCCAAGGAATTTGCCCCAAAAGATGTTTTCACAAATATTCATCTGAAAAATAAATGTTTTTTTTTTTTCCTACAGCAAAATCCAGATGGTTGATAAGGACCGGGCAGGCTGGGACACGGGCGTTTCTGCAACGTCCGTACACGCTGTGCTCTCCTGGGAGAGCCGCACAGCGCTCTCACGCCTGCCCTTGCAAGGCAGATGTGCCCAGAGAGGGTCGGGATGGGCTCGAGGAGCCCCAGCTGTGAGGCCCAGCTCTGCCAAGGCTTGGGGCAGGACCAGGAGCGGGTGGCGCAGGCACTGCCTGCTCCTGCTGCCCCTCTGAGCTCCGTCCCCTCGCAGCCTGCCCCTCTCCCGGAGCAGCAGCGGAGGGGACACGTGGATCTGGAGTAGATCCCACTCATCCTGCTCCGGGCACAGGTTCCTGGAGATCCCGCAGAGGCAGGTGATCTGCAGGGTGCACAGAACACTCCCCATGGCTCTTGGCACAGCTCGGGGTGAAGTTGGGCACTGGGTGTCCAGGTTCCTTTTGGCAGCCAAAAAAAAAAGGGGCTGGGAGAGGCTGTGCTTCCAGCAGCACGGGAGGAGACTGCTCTGAGCCCCGGCAGGGCAGCTCCCAGGCACTGCCACCCCGCTCCCCCCGGCCAGGAGGGCTGGGTGGGGGCTTTTCAGAGAGACTCCCAGGAACCGGAGCGCTGCTGTCTGCACAGGGACCCACAGAACAGCTCGCTTTACAGGCTATTTTTAGGCTGTGACTGACTTCATCTCCTCGTTCCCAACATTTAAACAATGGAGCTGAGAGTGAGGGGGGCACCGAGGGCCTCCTGCGCTTGTGGGGGTCAGCAGGAGCTCCCACCAGCACCACAGTGGGACGAGGGGCTGGCTACAGCTCAGGATGGTCACTGCCACGAGAGGCTTTCCAAGGCAGCTCCACCTCCCGAGCCACCGGTGCCCAGAGCTGGCACTGGAAGCGGTCCTCCCATTGCCAAGAGATGAGCTAAGGTGGCACAAAACAGGGCTCGAGATGTCACGGCAGGAAGCACCCAGCCCTGCTCTGACTCCGACATCACACCGAAAGATCGGAACAGAGAAAACTGTGCTTGAGAAAGCAGCAACCCAAATATTTAAATAAAGTTAACGTCCATAATTAGTGCTGCACATAAACAAGCTGTCTGCAGTTTCATCCAGCTAAATGTCAGCCCTGCAAATATATGTTTGTTTCGTGGAAAGTTTGCAAAGAAACCAGAGATCCATCAAAACAAAGCATCTTCCCAGCACACATGGCAGAGCTCAGGGAGACAACGTCAGAAGCCCGCAGCCCAAGCCCAGCCGCCTTCCAAGCAGACACACGCTTCTTCCCCAAAAAAAGCCCCACGGGAGCCCCCACGTTCGGTGGCATCGCAGGCTGACACACTGCTCCCAGACCCGGGTGCACAGCCAGGAGGAGAACAAAGCAGCACAATGGGGCCTGATGGGGTTCACGACGGACTCACGAGGGGTTTGGTGGTAACAACACCTACCAGCCAAAACCGCCTATGCATGCTAGACAAAGCGGACAATCTGGACCCAAAACACTGAGAAACAGGGCAAGACTCAGGGCTGAAGGCTGCTGAGGGACGAGGGTCGCTGTTGCCCTCTGCTGATGTCCCCGCTGCTCCCTTACGGCTGTGTGAGCAGCCTGGGCTACACACAACCCCCGCTTCGGACCTGCAACCACCAGAGCAGCACGAAGCACAAGGGGGAGCAGAGCCAACGTCAAGGTTCTGGGGCGATCTCCTCAGCGGCCATGGCCAGAGGGAGCGCCAGGCACCCAGGGCCTGCTCCAAAGGGCCCCTGGCCCAAACCTCCTGCAGCTGCCTGGTGTGTCACTGCCTGGCGTGCCACCATCCCCTGTGCCACCATCCCCTGTGCCACCATCCCCTGTGCCACCGTCCCTTGTGTCACCAGCCTCTGTGTCACCATCCCCTGTGCCGGCACAGTCCCGCTGCCACCCTCCGCAGTGTGCCAGCAGATCCGGCTCTTCCACCGCCGGGAACGCTGGCCCAGTCGCCAGATCTCTGCAGTCACTTCCCACGGGTGCTAACGCTCCCTGAAACGCTTTCCCTTTTGTAGCTGACACTACCAATTTGTTTGACCTTTAGCTAACAGCAATCTGTGACAGACGAGCAAGTTTCCCAAGTCCCCGGGTGGCTGCTACAGAAAAACATTTCTGTGTATATTTTAACTGTGTCTGTCAAATGATTTTCACCTCCGATGTGTTTTACCAACACCGTTTCTTCACATCCAGGAGGTTCCCTGCCCCGGGCTCTCGGCAGCACCCTTCAGGCAGCAGGGACGGGACAGGAGGCAAAGCCCGGGCACACGCAGCCCGGCCCGGGCCTGGCAGAGCTGTTGAAGACCAACCTTCAGCAACATCCTGCGGCACTGCCTGAGCTGGGAGGATGCTGAGCCCCTCACTTATTTTCTTCTTCTTCTCCAGGGAGAAAACTCCGGGATTTGGGGCGGTCACATTAGCACTCGCTGTGTTTAAAAATAGCACAAAGTAAATGGTGCTGCTCTGCGAAAACAATGCTGAGCACAACCACAGAGCTCACAGCCCGCTGCCTGCGACAGACAACCACAGACCAGGGGAGCCTGACGAGCAGAAAAGTGCAGCGTGTTCGGGACCGGAGACCTGGCCAAACCACGGCTGCAGCACAGTCCGGTTTGTGTTTTCCTTGCGCTCCCGATGCTCTCTCTGCTTTCTGTGGTCTCGTGGCAGAGGGACAGGCTCTCCAGATGTTCTGGAGCCCTGGGACCTACCCAGTGCATGAGCCCGTTTGGGAAAGACGTGGATGGGACACAAAGCTACCAACCCTTCCCTTCTGGCAGCCTGCTTCTACCGCAGGGCAGTCACCTGGCACCGACCCTCTGGTGCAGTGAACAAAAGGCTCCTGCTGTCTCTCCATACACGGTCCTTCAGACATGCGGCTGAATTTTTTAGCACATCACTACCTTCAGGTGGTGAGGACACCAGGAAACACAGCCCCTCTACTCCACAGCTCCGGGCTGACACCTCCCTCGGTGGCAGCGCCCTCCACCACGCACCCAAGGAGCACCCCCCTGCCAAGCCTTGGCAGCCAGGAGAAAACCCCATCCCGCGCACCAGGACATGGTGCCCCTCGCTCCCAGAGGCGTGCTCTGACAGCTGGCAGCATCCTTGCTCTGTTTTTGTGTCCGGGGCTCAGCCGCAGCAGAGCTCCGTTTCTTGTTGTCCGCCAGCCTGTGGACAATTCTGCTACAGAGGCAGCCGGCAATCAGGCCGAGACCTCGCTGCAACCCAGCTCGTCAGGGTGACTCCTTTTATTCTTACGTTCCGAAGCCAATGTTTAATCCCTTTAATATATGTCATGCTGATTTTTTTCTTTCCAATTCCTGACAAATGTACGTTGCATTGAGTCAACTACCTACAGGAGTCATATGTGTATTACATCAACATCATCATCTTCATCTGCTCCAGCTGTAAACTTACTCAAAAGGCAGACGTTCACGAGATCTATTTTCCATAAGTGAATTTTCCATGTTGATTGCCACTAATTACACTATCCCCTTAAAGTTTTTGCTTATGTCCATGCTGTATTGCTTTGCCTCGGGCTAGAAGACCAGGACAGCAGCCTAACAAACACTTGCACCATCCCATTTACCTTCTGTTAACACTGGCACCGTGTTCATATTGTTCCAGTCCTTGGGAATTTCCCTACTGCCCAAAAATTCCCTAAAAGCGAACATTAATAGCCCATAGGGCTCCTCAGCCAGATCTTTTAAAATTCTTGGATGCAAAATATCTGAACTTGCTAGTTTAAGAAGGTCTAACATTAATAGCAGCTGTTTAACATCCTCTTCAGTTACTGTTGGAGTGGAAAGTATTTCATCATCCTCATATGATACAAATACATCATCTGGCTTTTTTCCAAATAGAAAACAAATATTTACTGAGCAGTCCTGCCTTTTCTGTATTTTCATTGATAATTTGACCACGACTGTGTACTAACAGACCGGCATCGTTTAATTTCTTTAGTTTCCAATATACCCAAGCAACTCCTTGCTGTTCCCAATTTGTTGGCCACAGATTTTTCCTTTTATTCTTTTGCTTATCAGTGCTTGATGTGCTTGACCCCTCAAGTGCACGCTTGTCGCTATCAACATTTCTCCTGTATGTTTTTTTCCCTAACTGCTATCACTTATTCTCCCAGCTCCACTTAGTTTTTATGGAGGGTATAAAGCAAAGGTAGGATGGACACTGATAAATACAGAGCTGCACATCAGCATCAAGGCAGACCCCATTACCAAAATCTACCCAACGCCCCACATTAGGTTCTCTCTAGGGAAGCTATGGGCCACAAATGACCTCACAATGCTAAGGCAGGGATTTGAACAACCAGGACAGCCCAGATACGCCATGTGGAGCTGCGGAAAAACAGCACCTGTCCCCGACAGACTGGGTTTCCTGACCTGCAGACAGGAGAAGAGCTGTGCAGGGGGCACAGAGCCAGGGGAGCAGGCGGTGTGAGGCCGAGGGAGGACTGCAGAGCACCTCCAGCACTCCCACGTCCCCAGGCAGCCCTGCTCCAGGCACCCCCCGACCCCCCGAGATGTGCTGAGGGCCTGACACCCCCAGCACCAGTGCTCTGCAGTAAGGATGATACTGAAAACGACACAAGTGAAAGAATGAAAGATCTCCCGGATCCTCCCATCAAAACAGGACCAGCCCCATATGATATTCTTTGGGGATGACTACAGTCTTAATTGGAAGTCCCCAAAGCTTCCACCGGCTTCCTTTTGCCAGTGGCTGCTCCATAAAGGTGGGATTTTGGCATTCCCCACACTCCACGCAAACTTTTTTTGTCCAATTAAATTCCAACTCTCCATTTTCTCTACCTCTGGCACCTCTCTCCTTTGTCCTTGGCAGCAAAGCCCTTGGATACCTGCAGGCCGTTAGCACCCAATATACCCGGGTTTTCGTAGCTCTTTCGATCCACCTCCTGCCAACAGCACTATGTGGCACCGAGCAAGAGCCAAGCTGCACGAACAACCAGCACGGGACCGCTCTGCCCCCAGCACGTGTCCCCGCAGCCCAGACCCAAACCTCTGCATCTCCAGCTGAGCTTTGGGGCTTTGGCCATCCGCGGGGCTCTGAGCGACATTCCCGGCCCGGGTACGGCACCACGGGGCTGTGTGTGTGTGTTTGTTTGTGATTTTGTGAATAGGGCTGCTTAGCACGTTGAGTCCTCCCCGTGGGGATGATGTGTTACAGCGGATTGGCTCTCTATTCCCCGAAGGAAACATCTGCACATTCCAGACACATTTTGTAACGGGAGTGAAACCCATCCTTGAAGTGAAATTTTACAGCCTCCACCGCGCAAAATAACGATTGCTGGCAAGAAGCAGTGGAAAAGTAATGTTTAAAATATTATTACAGGGAAGCGGCTGCCAGAGCCTCAAATTAATCACTTGAATGTGTCTTTGGAGCGGAGCGGTGCGTTATGTAACGCTCGGCCACCTCCACCCGCTCCCGGTCCCGCTCCCGCACCCAGGGACCCCGGCGGCTGTCGCGGGGCACCCACGCGCTGCAGCCCGGCCACCCGCAGGAGCGCTGCCTCCCCGCGGGGTCCCTTCCACGGAGCTGGGCCAGGTCTCAGCCACCCGCTCTTCCAGGTACCCCCTTTCTTCAAGGAACACCCCGCAGAGACGAGCAGTCGGGCTGTTTCTGATGGTCGCCTCTGAAAAGCGGCGCTTGCCACAGCTCTCCATGGCAAAATGAACTTTAGAGGAGCTGGAGGGAGGCTTGGCTGCTCCCCACCACATGCCTGCAGAGGAACGGCCCTGATCCGGGAGTGGGGCTGTCTCCAAGCTAGTGATTTTTAAGATGTCTAGGGCAGCTGGTTATATATGTGCTTCGGGCACTGGTTTGCAGCAAGCCTGGACTGCTCCCTGCAGCCCTAAGCCAGGTGAAGGAATGGGGCAGTTATCTGTGCAGTGTCCTCTCCCTCACCCAGGCAGCGCAACGATCCGTAACTAACTCGAACAAAATATGATAAAAATGCAACCGACACTCAAAAAAAAAAAAAAAAGGCATCTAAATGAAAGCAGGAGCACAAACAGCAGTGGATGCAGACACATCTACGGGGGAGGAAGAAACTAAACGTTTGGCAGTCTGTACCAACAGCAGGAAAAGAAGTGACATGAGTACGGTGAGGGAAACGAGTCCTGTGCTACAGCAATCGGAGAAAAAAGTCTTTAAGTCCTCAGGAAGTGATATTCTCTAAGCAGAAGCAAGGGCAAAGCTCTGTGCTTCCTCAGGCTGAAGCTGCGCTGGCAGGGACACCAGACCAGCACGAGGCGTGGGGCCGGCACCAGGATGATTCCAGGTGGCCCCAAGAAATGCCCCAATGCTGCTGGGCTGCTGTGACCAGGGCCCGGCTGGAGCCCCACAGGGGGATGCTGAGCCTGGCAGAAGATTTTGGCTCTGCAGACGACAGCTCCTGAAACCCTCACCTCCTCCCTGTGCTTCAGGCTGGGCACCCAGCACTGGGGGGACTTGTGAAACGCTGGCCAAGGATTTGGGTTTCTGCTACACCCGAGTGCGGCTGCAGCGTGCAGCAACATCATCTATGGCAGTTCCTAGAGCACATCTCCTTCCCTGTCCCGGTTCACTCCCACACTCCCTGGATTCTTGGTAGTTAAAATATTCTGGGTCTTAGATAGACAGACGGATACATACATAGACACAGAGACAGACAAACAGATATTTTGCCCCCAGAGGGATTTTCTTATTCAAATCCATTTTATCAACTACAGAAACAAACGAATCCGAGACTGTTGTTTAAATGTCTAAATATGTGCTTCACTAAAAGGTCCAGGCAGGAGTTCTGCAGGAGTTGAGTCTATTTGTTAAATAAAACACATCTGGAGAAACTGTCCAAACGTGCAGTTAACATTCTGGTCTGCAGGGCAAATAACAGAGACTTAGAATCAACTCTAGAGGTTTGATCTATTTAAAGGGGGAAAAAAAACCAAAACTGACTAATTAAGCACCCTAAAGCAAACGGAGCTGCAGCAGCGTGCTTGGTGGCAGGCAGGCTGCACCTTGGGGCCTCCCTGTGTCACGGCTCCGTTGAGGTAACGGCATTGCCATGCCGGGGAGAAAGGGCTTCCAACCTCCTGCTTGGCTGTAAACATCTCACGCACAAGGGCACGGCAATTCAAAGTCTGGCCCATGAATCCCTAGTGGAACACAAACGTCCAAGGAATTCATTAAACAGCAGCTTTGCTTGCTGTTATGTGCCATAAATCACGGGGCACGATAAAGACCCAAAGCCAGTCCGCTCTGCAACTGCAAAGACAGACAGAAAGACAGACAGAAAGAAGGAGAGAGAGGGAAATGGTTTACAGAACGGCCGAGGACGGGCCTTTCCTTAATCCGCGTGTTCCGGTGCTGTTACAGATACGAGCTCTCCCTGTATTTTTTCAAATGTGGTTGTTTGGATTGGAGAGCTCTGTTCTGAATGTTTCTGGAATATGTTCGCTATAGGTCCTCAAACATCTTCCTTCCGAAAACAAAAACCAATTAGAACCCAATATAGATCCGCTGGTTCCAGGACAGAATGGATTTGCATGTTTCTGGCGTTATTGATGCGTGTGGTTGGGTTGCTTCCTTTTAGCACTAGAAAGTCTTCTGTGACGTAGTCAGAATATTTGGATTGCAGAAAACACCCATGTTCAGAGGCCCCAGAGGCACAAAGGGAACCGAGCAGCTTGCTTGGGCCTCGGCAGGGCCCTGAGGCACAGCTGCCCCCTCTAGAAGGCCCTGCAGAGAGGTGTGGGACACAAAAATGGATTTGTTTGGAAGAGCTGGCAGTTCATGTGCTGCTCCAACAAGAGGGGACACGGCCTGTCCCTAAAACTGCCTCCGCTGCTGGGGCTGGTGAGCGAGGGCTGAGGAGCCCCTACCGCTCTCCTCGTCCTTGGTTCTTGGCTTAGGCACAGAGGCTCGAGGAGCTCCTCAAGTGCTCAGGTCGGGCCCATCACCCAGAAGCAAGCTGAGGTTTGCGCTGGTCGCTGGCCATACTTTGTGCTTCTTCAGCGAGCGGCCAGGCTCAGTGGAGGTCCTCACCAGGTTGGATGGTGTGCCAGACCCAGCTGCCCTGATACACATCGCTGGCTCTTTGCTGGACCACCAAGATCAGGATTCTGCTCAGCGTCCTCCTCTGAACCCATCCTGCTTTCTGCACTCTGCATCAGCACCAGCCAGACTCGGGGTTTTCATCACACCTCCCTTATCAGAGGAGATGGACTTCTCCCTGCTCAACCCATCAAAACACTACAATTACGGGGAATTTTAGGACAAGACTTCTCAAGAAGTGATGGGCTGAATTCAGCCTCGACATCAACAGATGTACCCAGGGATCCACTCGTTTTCATGCGCTGTGCAGCAGGAGACACCAGCGATTTCTCAGCATGCGAAGGGCGCAGATGGCACACCGACACGTTAGCAGTGCCACAGCTCAACGCTCTGGGCCTCACGCTGCAGAGAGGAAGCGTTTGGATCTCACGGGTTAAACAGGAGCTGCACATCTAACTCCCTACCCATTCCTTGGAAAATTTAAACTCTGGATAGGAGAGAGCCAAAACTTTTAACACGATCTGCCTGTGAAGAATAGCTGTCCGCACTTCTGCCAAACGTTAACGGCTGATAAATCCACCGCGCGGCATATCTGGGGGTATGGGGTGGAGACCAAAGAACAGATCCCTGGAAAGAGCTCTGGAAGAATGCTGCAGTCCAGTCATCAGCTTACCCTGGAAAGATGCAGTTGACCTCAAGATAACTTGCTCTCGCACCGCTCCCCTCAGCTCAACTCTCCCCCACGACACGGACTGGCCTCCACCTGCCCAGAGCAACGAAACCAATTCACCTCCGACCTCTGGCTCAGCCAAAGGCCCTTTGGGCTCGCCTCCGCTGGCTTTTGGACAAAGCTTCTGTGCTGATTTTCTGCAAGACCTCCAGCAACTGCAACCTCTTCCTACCACCTGCTGCCCAGAAGGGCTCGTGCCGCGCTCCCAGGGCGGACGGGCTGGGGCTGCGTCCCAAAGCCAGCAGCTGCACCAGCACAAGGTGCACTCTGCCTGAGGAGAGCTTCCGTGCTTCCTTGGGGAAACGCACAGAAGGCCCCGATCCTTCACCACGTCCACCCCCTGTCCTGGCACATACATTATCCACTCGTGTACGCAAGTCCGAAGTGCTCTCAGGTGAAGAACACCGTCTCCGGAGCACCTGCTCCGACGCAGCCCAAGCAGAAATAGGAGGAAATCAGAGCTACAACAGACAGCAGGAAAGGGGCTCCGAGGTCCGGGTCTGCATCCCAACCGCAGCCCACACGGCCAGCCCGCAGCAGGGAGCCTCTCACTGCCGGAGCACCCCTCGGTGGCAGGGACGGGTGCTGCCGGGCCACCAGCCCCCCGGCAGTGCTTGCCCCAGCACGGGGCGTGCTGCGAGGAGGCTTCCAGCTAGCCGACACCCAGCCCGCTTCTCAGCGGGTGCCCGTCCCCGCAGTCTGCTGATCAGCTCTGGAAAAGGGATGGACGTCTGTCCCTCGGATTAACCCCTCAACGGAGACCGTTAGTCTGATTTTGTCGTGAGAGATTCACAGAGAGGGTAATTCCATTCACTTCAGACTACAGGTCATGTTTGCGGTCTCTTAGAGGGAGGATCACTGCCGTGCCTGTTCGTTTCTCCCACAAGACTGACGCCTATAACCTTTTTTTTAAATCATCATTACGCGGAATAAACTGTCTAGGGAAAAAAAAAATGGCCTTGCAACTCCGCTAATCTTCCTAATGATTTAATACCTGCAAATACTACTGGGAGGTATTCCTTTCCTGATCGCATTAAAAGCTGTCATATTAAACGTCTCACCACACTTCAGCATCCTACTGTGGATTTTTTTTTTTTATTATTAAACAAAGCCAATTTCTCTGGAGACCGAGTAGGGGTTTATGCTCCCCACCAGCTCCCCTGATCTTTAAAGACTTCTAAATGCCTGCCTGGGGGATTCCAATAAGTCCTGGCACAGTTCCTCCAAATAGTAGCAAAGCTAAACAGGGTATGGCTGTTATTGCAGGGATCACTCACTGCCAGCACAAATACACAGACCGGACCATTCAACCTCTTGCAGCAGGAAAGTCACGGGCAGTTGGTGATTCACAATCAGCATTTTTTCTCCGACTACAGCCACTCTTTTTCTTTAATTACTCTTTCTTTCTGGCAAGCATCCCTTCCCTACAGTTTTTACGATGCTTTTTGCCCCGATTTCTTAATCATACCAGCAAGAGCAAGCAGGGACATCCCAGAGCCCACAGCCGCAGTTCTCTATCTGCCCAACGCGCCGCGTGCCTGAGCCCTGGTGAGAAGTCCCAGGCTGTGGTTCAGCTACCCGGGGTTATCATCCCCCCACGTACACGGCCAGAACAAGGCCCGTGAAGCACTCCTGTCCCCCTCCAGACCTCAAGAGAAGGCTGAAGTGGTTTCGTGGCCCATGTTTGTGCTGGCCCTGTGCCCAGGGGTGAAGCTCACCGGTGGGAGCCTTTTCTATGTACTTTTATTTTTTGCTTTTCATATGCAAAGCCAAGAGACGTTTCTTCCCCAGGTCAGCGCCTACAAGCACAACCACCTGTAAACCTGCTTAAGGATCGTCTGTTCCCCTCCGAGCACTTGCTAGGACAGAGCAGGGCTCGGGGTGCCCCCCACTGCTGCCCACCAAAGCAGCCCTCAGAGTCCTTCCTTTCAGAATCCTTCCTTCATTACTCAGCTTCAGTCTTCCTCAATTCTGTTTTTTTTCCAGAGTTCCCAGAAACTGTTCCTCTGACAATTCACCTTGAGCAGGCGTTTGCTGCTAACACACACAGCCAGTGCACATCACACGCTGGTCGGAGCACTCGCCGGGAAGGAAGGGGCTATCAGAGAGCCAGCAGGTCACTGGAGCAGAGACAGGCAAGGAAAAAAAAAAAAGGCACATTTCTTCCCCCCCCCCCTTTTTTTTTTTTACTGTAAACAAACTGATTTTGTTGTTGCTGTTCCGTTTTTTGTCGAGAACAACGAAACCAAAGCAACTCCCCTCTCTGGCACAGCGCTGCCCAAAGAGAAACGCTGAGAGCGCTGCCCGAGGAGCCTCTGGGGAGCCTGGTGCTTCGCTTCAGGTTCAGACAACTGTCTTGGACTGTGTCTCAACTTAATGATTATGTTAAAAATGACCCTACCCTACTCTTATAAGCTGAAGTTAAAAAATAAAAATAAAAAAAACATGGGGGTGATTGTGTAAGAGAGTGTTACTGGTAAATACAAACTGCCAGTAAATGTGCTTTGTTTAAAATGGAACGAAGAGCACGAATCCAAGCAGCACCAAGCCCCCGAAGTGCTAAGGACAGGGGCCCTGCACAAGTGGAGGCGTGAGCCCACGTTCCCGTGCTGCGTGCTGGGCTAAGAGGGTGCCAGCACGTCCTGCTAGCACCAGCGGCTGCCCCTGCCCTACGTGCTGCGGAGACTGGACGGTTACCAAGAGCAGGCTTGGCACAGCAGGACATGTAAATTCAGTCTGATCCCTTCTTAGGCTCCATACGGAGACTCCAGAGGGTTTCGGTAAACATCCTTGGTAATCTTTGGACACCGCAGCAATGTCAAGAAGTATTACATTCATAAATCAGACCTTACATCAGCTCTGCTGGCAGAAAGAACATTCGCCCAGTTCTCAAGGCGCACGGAGCCTCAGACGGCATCATCATTTCTCAGGATTTATGGTAGACACTGAGTTAAGCTGCATCTTTGGTCTTATGTTAAATCACCTCCTTGCCAAGGCTAAAAATTGCTCCATGGTGTAATCACAAACCGAGGCAGAAGAGTGAAATAACAAATTTCATTCCCATATAATAATAACAAGTTACGTTTCCATAGCACCTCTCTGCCTCTCGGATCCAACAGGACATTACCAACTTAACTCCCTGAAACCCACTGTGTGCACAGGGATTATGTCATGCGCCGCTGAAATGCAGCCGCTGCCATTTCTTGCTGCAATCCAGCACTGAAGCAGAGCCTCAGATGGAAAGAAGAACCACCAGTGCCTTGGGAAAGGGATGCCACGGAGCAAGCCCTGAGCCCTCTATCATCCTGCTGCCGTGCCCCTGATGCAGAGCCTACTGCCTGCACACCTGCCAGGGAGTGCTGCTTTCTGCTCCCAGGACCCAGCGCAGCTCCCTGGGATGCTGAGAAATGCCCCCCCTGCAGCAGCAGCCAGCAGGGCAGCGCCTCTGTGCCATCCCCCCTCTGGACAGGGCTGTGCACCCCGACGGACAGACGGATGGACAGACTGCCAGGTGCCTTGTGTCTGCCCGGAGAGCAGAGCGGCTCCAAGCAGAACAGGAAACCACAGCCTGGGCACCTGCAGTCAGAAAAGGTCCTGGGTCATGTGCTAAAAGACAAAAACAGCCCCTTACGTGTCCAAGCCACGCTGGGATCGCTGCCCAGCCATGCCTCCTCACAGAGCAAGAACCCGCACCGAGTGCGCCCCTCTTCCCCTGCAAACAGCAGCTCAGACTTGCTGGAAGCTGTGCTTTAATCTGTGGTGGGTTCAGGAAGACAAAGACCCCGAGGGTTTTCCAGATAAATAGCCCTTCTTATCCTTTGGAAGCCTGTCAAAGAGCTACTGTTTCCCTCAAAATAAAATAAAATTAGAAGCACGTAGGGACCGTGAGTATCGCAGCGGCCGAAGGGGGGTTTCATGCAGGCAGGAGGACCGAGGAGCGTGTGAGGCAGAGCCTCCCAGCCCCGCACACGTCTGATCTCGAGGCAGACTGAGCTGCAGACTGCTTTGCTCCATTTTTCCTTTCCAACATTTTCCACACCCTCCTGCCAAGAAACCTCAGAGAGCTGCCTGCCATGTCTGGCAAACGCCTCCTCCTGCGCAGCGCTCCCCGTCAGCGCACACACACACACCCTGCACCGGGGCTGGCCGCTGCGCACCACGCTGCTCCTTATGCTCAGGCCAGTACACTGCTCAGCCCGGTGACCAGCAGCATGAGCACAGGGAAGAGGCAAGGCCATCCCTGTCCCACCCCAGCCATCATCCTGCAGTATTTTAAACTCATCCCATTCCAGCTGACCTCCAGGGGTTCTCCAGTGAACCCTCTATCAACGGCAGTGCCAAAGAGGAACCACATTTATATTAAAACAGGGCCAACGAGGGCACCCAAAGATGACAAATCCCACAGCTGGCAGGCTCTGGGTTTACGGGTGTTCTTCTGTCCAAGCATTTAGCATTGATTTCATATATTTTTATTATTACACTAAGAATCGTCAAATATTCTGACATTTTCATGAAGCTACCTGGAGTCTTCAGCCCCTACCTTCAGCACAATTTGAGCAAATTAATATTTGTATATGAGGTGTCTTGATTTTTTAATTTTATTTCCTGCTGTGTAAAATAGGAGGAGCAGTAAAATCAAATCCTTGGAAACAGATGACAATTGTTTAAGAGTCAAAAAAAAATCCCAGCACCTCCCTAGCCTGCTTGTGCCACGGCTCCTACAGCACGGCTGCTCACACAGGTAGAGCAGGCTCCAAGTCCGGACTTCCTCACTTTTATGGGTTTAAATTGGATCCCACTAGGTGTTTAAGGCCATTGTTGAACTGCTAACGCATTCTGCAGCATGACTAACACCAACCGGGTTATTTTTCGTTCTTATTTGGCTTATTTTGGCTCCATCTGCCCGTCACAGCAGACGGGAGAAGAGCACAGAGCAGCACAGTACCAGGTGAGTGACAAACACGGCTCTGGATGCGTGCAGAGTGCAGATAAATAGTTCATCAGCTACTCTACTACTGAAAAGGTGTAGGGACAAGCGGCTACATTCCCTGATTCACTGAGCAAAAGGGATGTGCAAATAGGGCTTTCCCTCAGATGAAAGCAAACTGCAACTGATGTGACAGGGTAAGACAGAAAGGCAGAAGGAAAAAGATGCAGAGCCACAGGGCACTGCCACACAAGCTAAAGGAGCAAGGTGACTACCCAGAAGGCTGGCTCCATCCCTCAGCAAGCAACTGCAGTGCCTCTGCTGACTTAGCTGGGCCCTTCTGCGTTTGCACCAATGATCCTGAAAGCAATACTTTGCCCTGTGCTTCCAGGAGGTTGAGAAACCTCTTTATTTTTTTTTTTTTTCCTCAGAAAAGCTACTGTCAGACTCCAGTCAATGGCACCCACTTAACTAGCCAAAGTCTGGCAGCAGGACAGACAAGCCCCAAAAGCAGGAGGCAGGCTGTGGGTTATCAAGCACCCTGTGGAACCAACGCTTCCCCTTACCAGGAACAATCTTTCGCAACTGGATGTCTCTGAACTATGGATTTGGGTGATTTCAGAACTCTCCCTCCGCGACCTCTTCTCTTCCTTGCCAGACTGTGGCTTCATCATAAAGGAAGAAGCAAACTGGGTTGGGAACATCACTAATGGCATGGAAAGAAGTGGGAGAGACTTCCCAAGAAATGCAGCCACAGCTGGTTCCCAGAGCCCCTCCCTGCACAACAGCAGCTCCCGAAGGACCCTGGAAGCAGCTGGCACGCTCATCCTAGCTGGAATCTGAGCAGGATGCTCAAGAACTCCAACATCCATGGCCAGAGAGCTGTCAACCCAGCAGCTATGGGCAAGCTTTTGGACAAGCACACATCTGTACTCTTAGACAAGTCTTCCTTAGTTCAATGTATCACCAAGTGTGCTTCAAAATGCTCCCTCTGCTCTCCCATTAACTGTCTAATAAGATTCCACGTGGGGAGTCCTGGTAACTTACTGCGAGCAATTACCATTTGTAGTTTCAAATTGGAAGCAATCAGCTACACAAGCAATCAGTCCACGTCTATTATGTGCACACACCCCAGGGGCTGGCACAAGCCACTCGACTTGGCATCCAAGGTCTCACAAGCTCTACTGGCACAGAAGTCCAAATCTGTTCTCCTACCTATGTACTTCTTGGTGTGAGTTCACAGTATTCATCTCAACAACACAGTGATTTTCTTGCTAGGAGTCAGATCAGAATCAGGCTTCATATCATATTTTTTCACAGGAGTCCTGAGAAGGCACGAAAAAATATTGGTATCTCTGTTTCACATGTGGACACAGTGAAGCTGGCAGAATGGGAAGAACTGAAGAGACCTCTGAAATCAGTGAGTTAGAGTAACCTGCCCTTCCATTTAACACTTCACAGTATTTGAATTCAGTATTACACACAAAACACAGCCTGAGTCAGGTCCCCTGATTACAGTCACACATTGTGGGTCCACTCAGCATTCCTGAAGAAAGCAACAGGAGGTGAATCAGGGCTGGGAAGAAGGAAGACAGACCCAGATTCCTGGATCAAAGGCTAGCTCTGTCTGGCACAGTAATCAGTTCAGCCTTGGGTTACCTACAGATTAAATATTTACTGCTAAATAGCAGAAATATCGTATAACCCTTCTGACCACGGGACTAATCCTCTAAAAATGACCCTCAAAATTTTGGCTGATCTTTAGCAATCACAAAGGCTCTATCAGCCTCACTTGATATCCTAACCAACTCCCATATCACGTCCCATGGTACATGGCTCTAGATGACCGTTTCCCAGCCCACTTCAACACAACAAGGGGACTTGGAAGATGCATTGAGCTTTGCCATTAGAGAAGGGATGGTTTCCTTAAACCTGTCTCCTGAAATCGTGGCATTAAATCATAATCTCTATTTTTTTCCCTTTTATTTTGCCTTTTTTTTTTTTTTAAATACATTTCCTTTCTAGGAGATACAGATGTCTCCGACATGGGACTTGAGGCTCAAGGCAACATTTGGCCTTTTTTGGTTTATTTTTAATCTTGAGATTTATGAGAGGTGGCTGACTCATGTTTTGGCTGGCAAAGCCAGACTCTTCTGAGTAACTGCATCCTAGCTAGTTTATTAAGATACTTTTTCCCACTTCTGTTTGAGGTGCTGGTGATGCCATTGACTGCTGCAAGAAAAATAAAGATCTTTGCCTTGGGTCTCAGGTAGGTGAAAGGCCAGACATTTCCTTCTTCAATCCCAATTTCTGGCACGTGCATCCTGAGAGAAAGGTGCAGATCTATCAAGTTTCCCAGCACCGCTCAGCTCTATCAGCTCATTCAAGCATCTCCTCCCACAGGAGAGCTCCACCCTCAGCAAAAAGCAAGAAATCCTACACACACCAGGGCTACTGTGACTTGTTAAGCATGGTTTTGCTTCGCATACCCCAATTTCCTTTCCAGCAACGCGCCAAAAAATTACTGAGGAAAGGGTTTGTAGCTAAGGAATTCAGTGAATGATTAACTCCATCCTGCCGATTAACCATTGCTCTCCATTCCCTCGTGCCTTGCAGAAACCCCGCTTACGGGTAGCGAAGCCATGCCAAAATCTGATACCCCGTTGGTTTTGCCTGTCGAGCGGTCAGGTGATGCAGACGGTTCTGGCTTTGAGCTACAACACATTAAGTGCAGTAATGATTAATCCAGAACCCCAGCACAAACTCATGGTGAAATGTTGTTCCTCCCGTCTGTCACACCAAAGTTCTCCGAACGAATCCTGCTGCCTGGAGGTCAGCACAGAGGAGCAGTCCCCACACAGGCCTGCAGAGGCAGGGCCTCCACGCACACCAGGGTCTGGAGCAAGGACAGCTCTTTGCGAGGCAGCAAAAGAACACGACGACTAGGTGTTGCTCTCCCCACTCCAAAATGAACCACATGTAAGCCACGCTGTGCTGCATTCGGGACTAGGACAAGACTGATTACAGCTCTCCCAGTCTGAAGATGCCATAGAGCAGTGACACGAATAGATGCCAGCACTGCTGATATGTCAGGAACTTACTCCACCAGCTTCTTCCTCATTATCCAAAGACTGGTAGTAGGTCAGAGGCCTGAAAGCCCTGTTCTGCTGTCAGGACAGAAAGTCTTTGGGCCCAACACTAAAAGTCCTGAAGTTCCCACTATAAGACTGTCTGTAAAATTTTACAGGCATCTGCTGAAAGCCACTTACTTCCACAGTCTGTCATCAAAGCCCCTGGCATAAAGCGCGACATGCGAGTAAATGCCTATTGTACACCCACTGTAGGGCTGGGTTTCATCAATTAGTGGTGCTGAGTCCCTGTGCAGCCTCAGCCTGTGCACCAGAATAGATGTCTGCTGAGGCTGCTCAACACCAGGACCTCCACAGCGCACTCAGGTCATAGCTAAAGCTGTATATTGAGAGCTGAAATATGTGGACTCCCAGTGTCCCAAGACCCAGAAACCTGACCTCGCAGTATGAGAGCCGGAGTATTTCATGGCCTGCATATGCTGGCAGCCAAGTAGGATTTAAGAGCAGCCCTCGCTCAGCACAGCGTGGTGCCCCTGAAATGACAGGCAGGACTGACACACTGCTCTGCAAAAGCCAGGACCTGATGCTGCCAAGGCCAAGGCTCTCACCCACCTGTGGCCTGTGCAGAAAGCAGTCTCACAACACACAAGTCACCCACGCTCTTCAGTTCTGTAGATTAACTCAGTAACATCAATCTGATGGGACCGTTCTCACGGCCACACCACACACACGGCTCTGTGCTGATGCTCTGCCACTCACGGCAAGCTCGTGTGCTCCTCAACAGGCTGTCAACGCCGCCTGCGCTGCCGCCAGACTGCCCGTGAGACAGGAAGAATTAGGACCCCGAGAACTTAAAAGAAACAAGTGTAGTGGTTGAGCTGCTGCC
Source organism: Heteronetta atricapilla (assembly GCA_011075105.1). NCBI lineage: Eukaryota > Metazoa > Chordata > Aves > Anseriformes > Anatidae > Heteronetta > Heteronetta atricapilla. Next base: position 1,377,128 of record CM021744.1, on the reverse strand, counting down.
AGGAGATCTGGGACCTATCCCTGCCACAGGCCTGTATCTCATCTGAACAGTAAGCTCAAGGCTCCTGCTGGGGGCTTTTATTCCTCTAGATTCAATGAAAAAAAAAAAAAAAAAAAAAAACACTGCTGCTGAAATGTGTTTCACATTGTAAAAGACAACCCCCCTCTCTCTGGAAGGCCACACTCCAGGCTGCAGTGGCAGCAGTGCGGCTGAAACATGGCTGTTAGTGCCCTCCAGTCAGTTTGATTAGGCAGAGGATCAAGGCGTCCTTGCACTCCCAGTAGGAATACCGAAGTGCACCCCTAAGGAGGTGGAAAGGGGCAGTCTCCTCTCCCTGTAATCAGCCATCATTAAACAAACAAACAACAGCAGGGATCCCACACTACGCGCCACAGCCAAGAGCTACTGATTGCCGGATCCCAGACCCGCATGGTGGCGGCAGGCCCAGCTCCGCAGCCCGAGGCTGGCAGCCGACTTGGTCCCGTGGGACGCCCAGCCCCAAACACAGGGCTCACAGCACCCCTACCCTACAGCTGAGCCTGGCCTCATGGCAAGGTGTGCGCAGCCTGGGGACCTGCGTGCCCAGCAGGTGCCAACTGCTCATGGAGCCGACAGAGACCACAGCGGTGCAAGGCAGGAAAGGAGGCAGACACATGGAGGTTGGCCCCAGCCCAGACAGACCTCTCATCCCCAGAGGCCCGCTTGTGAGACCACACCACTGCTGGCCACCCGCAGTGCCACGACGGGCCCTACAGCGGCTGCGAGAGGCTGCCTGCCCCAGACCTGCTGCCTGAAGGCACCCAGGAGGGCTGCCTGGGGCCAGGGAGCAGGGCTGAACTGTTAACACCACACAGACCTGCTCGCAGGGGCATGGGGAGATAGCACAGCAGAGCCAGAGCTTCCGCACGGCTGCGCAAGATGGCCACTGGCGCGACAAAATGGCGCCTGGCCGAGGCAAAATGGCGCCTGGCCGAGGCAGGGTGCTCTGGAGCAGCACCACAGGCCGAGCCCAGGCCTTCCTCCCCGCAGAGAGCAGCGAGGATCATGAACGTGGCCAAAAGCCTGCTGGATGGCACGGGCCATCCTGTGCCAGCAGCACGGCTCTGGCCTTGTGCAGTCACATCTGCACCTGCAGCCTGGGGCTGCACGGCTCCTCTCCTCGGGCTGCTCCGGGTGAGGAAATCAGCCCTGGCCTCATGTCCTTCCCACAGGGAGCCCGCAGCCATGATCTTCTCAGGAGCTGGCACCCTGGAGCCAGCACAGACTTCATATCTGGGGCTGAGACATCTGTTTGGGAAACTGATGGCACTGCCTCGAAGCTAAAATAAAACTGGGCAGCAAACCAGACTTTTCTCTTTGCAGATGTGTTCAAAAGGAAAATGATGGCTACAGCAGCACAGGGAGATCGCACTGGCTCCGACACCTGCCACACCATACGCACCAGCAGAGCACAGAGCTGTGTGCTTCGTTTGGGGGATGACTGTAGGGTCGGGCTGAAGCAGGAGGGCAGGAGCAAGGTCACAAATAAATCTCCAAAATGAGCAAAAGCCTCTGTTTTGCTGCCCTGAACCTTGCTCGGATTGCAGAATCAGCATCCCGGGAGTTGGTACAGGACAATGCTTTGCTGCCTTCTCACAAGGATGGCAGAGCACCAAGCAGTAGGAATTAGAAATCCAGGGCATCTATCCAGCAGCCACACATTTAAGCCTTCCACAAGCACTTAATTCCCATAAATAACCACTACAATACTCCCATGAGGCAAGGACACATCAGCCCCATTGCTCAGACAGGGGAGACTGACTGCAGCCGAGTCAATGAGCCCAGCCCATGCAACCAGGGTCAGAATTGAAAACAAAAGCAAGAAGTCCTGCTTTCCCCTGTGTTCCAGCTGTTAGACAACACTGCCCCCAGTAGCTCGGCTCTCTTCCCAAACTAAGGTATGCACTTCAACTCCCTGATTGTGCAGGGGAGAAGGACAGAAGGAGAAACAAATCATGGCCTTAAGCGTGCTGTACACAGACTTCAGGGCTGCTGCAGAACTTAGCACTTTCAAGAATTGCCTGGCAAGCCAATGCACAAAACACTGGCTCCACTTTCATTTCCTCTCTCCTTAGGAGAGTACAGGAGTTGTCAGTGGGCACAAGGACAAAAAGGCCTCCATATTGTTGATCAGACCAACCACTGGCAAAAGGAGAGGATTTGGGGCAGGGCTGCAGGCCCTCAAAAGATCCAGGACACTCCGATGACTTGTGAAATGTCTTTCCCAAGTAGCTAGAGTTTTGTGTCCTGTGGGGGTGTTGGAGATTAATTTTCAAATGTAGTTTCCTCGCCCAATTCTCTCCAAAGATCATGCTACAGAGTTGGAGTTGCCAAAGTTAATCCAGAGGAAGCCAGAATGTAGCAGTGGGCCTTGTTGGCTTGTTTTACAGATCCAATGGCGAGCTGTAATTAACCTTTTAAATGCTGCAAACCTAAACCATGCTGGAGGGCGATCCTCCAACCTGGCTGGCTGCATACCATAGCTCATGGCACTCAGCGCAAAAAAAAATCCAGTGCAACTTAAATTGTTGGTTGTATCAGATGCAATCTGCAAGTGTGATCAGAAACTAAACTGTCCAAGGACAGTGACATTACTACCCTTCCCGTTTACTCTCTTGCAAGCACTGGAAATGCAGAAAGCTTTTCAATAAATTACTGCTGGATGCAATGACTGAAAGCAGGGGCAGCTGCGAGGGCCAAGGGCCTCAGAGTTCAGGCTCTGACTGTCATGCTACTGAAGTTGTTTTGTCTTGTATGAAGTAAAAAATCAAAAACTAATGATGCTGTTGGCACTCCCTGTAAAAAACGGGGTGTGTCTTCTTTCTAAACTAAAATTTGGGAATTGTATTCTGTCGGTCTAGCAGACCGTCAAGTACCACCCAAGCTTTGTTTCCATGGTCCTGTCCTAGTATGTTCTGTGCCCTACAACAGCTTTATTGCACAAATTGGCAGCATTTTTTTTCTTTAGCAAAGTCTTTGCTTAATGTTGGTGTGAACCCAATCCACTGCTTATATTAGCTACAGAGAATTTTCTTAATGCAACTGAAAGACTAACAAAGTCTGTCAGACACTTCTAGCTTTTGTCTTAGTACCTTCATTTTGTTTTCACTCACTTTTTTAAAGACTTCTAATACAAATTTTGTACCGATCTATGCAATCAAGGGTTGCAAATCTAGACAAAGTTCAGGACATAAAGCCAATGACTTCATGTTTTCCCTATGTTGGAGTAAAATAACGTTCCCACACTCTGATAGAAACCTTTGATCTGCACAGATTTAATTCATTACTTATGAATCTCTGGCCAATGTCACTGCTCATTTCAGTGGCTCTCTACTTGCAGTCACCACCTGTGTCTGGGAGGACACAGGGACCTCCCCCCCCCCCCCCCCCCCCCTTTTATTTTTTAATATTGTGGTGAAACAGCTGAGAAGGGATCCTGACTAATGGAGTCACAAACTTGTTGCTTATGTAACAGTTCTCTTCTAGAAAATCACCAAGGTAGCAATAATGAGCTGTCCTCCAAAACTGCTTTGCAGAGGGCTGGTCAGGAGCCAAGATATTTTTCCAATGGAAGCTTTACTCCCAGGGAATCACCCTGCTTGAACAATCTGCAGTCCTTGGGCAAGACCAGGCTCTTCACTACAGTGCCTATCCTATGAGATCCCCAAAGTGGTCCAGCGATACAAAATAACAAAGGTGCCAGTTGATTGCTCTTTCCATATCCAAACTTCCCCTTCTGAAAACTCACTCTTTCCAGAAGGCTTTCCAACTCTTTTCATCTGGGGTGAAATACAGCTCTGCTGAGGGCCAGCTTCATGCTGCAGGCAGCACACTACGCTCACTGCACTGCTGCAGACGGAGCGAGGATCCTTTCACGATGCCTTCCCAATGCTCCTGTGCAAGGATCTGTCTGTGGATGACGAGACACTGTCCCCAGATCCCTGCCCTCCTCTTTCTGAGGAAGAAAGCCAGCTTACGCAGAGGTGTCTGAGGGAGCGGAGAGCACAGCTATGTGCAGCGGAGGTGGCTGTAACACTTGCCTTGGAGACTCTCTACTCTGCATCTCATTGTGGTTTCTGACTGTTCCCATAGCTCTAAGCCCCAGGAGAGGAAATGCGGCACATATGCTCTGTGCTGGGAGCACGCATTGCAGTATGGGGCCCGCGATTATCATTTTATCACCCCATGAGCAGCCTGGCACTGGCTGAAGAGCCTGGCTCCGATGGTTCTCCCTGCTCACAAGCAGCTACGCAGCCTCTGCACGTGAAAGCCGTTCAGCAATAGCACAGAAGCGACCCACGAGGCACAACCCACCAACATTCATTCCCCTTCTGACAGCGCTCTGGTCCCCGCTGCCAGCAGGACAGGGGGTGCTGGCACTGGGCCCCACGCACGGCACGGGGCGCTGGGCCTCCACCGCACACGGTGCTGGGCCTGCGTGCCAGCACGGGGGTCCTCCCGTCGGAAATGTGGCATACGGGAGCGTCAGCAGCGGAGACGGGAATCGAAACATCTGTTTTATCTAGGCCATGCTTGGAAAGGCTAAGCTGTATTCTGCCCTTAAGACGTCACTAGCCCAGCTGCGAGGCAAGCTGATGAGCACACAAGTACAAAAATAGCCACTTCTGGAGTGCTCTTTCCAACAACGTTGACTTTGCCCTACGAAAATAAATACGTTAAAAAGAGCAATGTTTTTTTTTTTTTCAGCTCTTAGAGGGACCCGTGTGCTCACACGGCTGCGGCACGACACAAGGATCCCTCTGGCTCGGGTCCGCGTTCCTCACATGCCCCTGCTGCCTGACAGCTCCCAGCCCCGGACCTGCCTGCAGCGCAGCACGAGCACACGCAGCAAGGAGCACACGCAGCTCCAGCACAAGGTCCTGGTGGGACTAGGCACAGACGCTCCTACCAACCTGACCTAAACCAAAATCCGCACGCTTTGGGCCGGACTCACTCCACCTCCTTCCCGAGGCGTGGCTTTGAGAGAGAAACTAGCAGCTTTGGCCAACGCAACAGCTCGGCCGGGCTCTGGGCTCTGCTTTCCCAGGCTTAGCTGTTCCCCCAGTCCCTCCCTCAGGAGGACTCAACCCACACCCTGGATCCTCTTTTTAGAGAGCCCCTCCCACCTCTTCGACATGCAGCATTTCTGCAGCAGGACCTATTTAACCCATTCCCAGCACCACCAGTGCCCCTTGACCAGGCAGGGAAAGATGTTTACAGAATCCCATCCAAGCCTCCACACAAGGGAAGGGAAGCAGAAGCACTGCCCGCCTCAAAGCTGCGGAGAAAAATGCTCCTTTGCTTCTGGGGTCTGCAGAAATCTGTTTCCCTGCTAGAGGAGCCCAGAGCAGTGTGGATGCTGCGGGAGCCAGGGCCGAGGTACTGCCAGCAGATGTTGCAAGGAACGGTGAGGAGGCGACTGCAGGGATCGGCGAGCACCATCAGCGGTGTCTGCCCGGGGAAGCGGGCGCATGTTCCACCCATGGCTACAAACCCCACCCTGGAAATCTCCGTTTCAAACCAGCGATTAGACCTCATGACTTCATCACAGACATGCAAAGTAGCATTACACTGAGCCAAATGTCGTTTGTTTTTTGATACGAGGATTTGTCCGCACAGGAGGGCAGAATGCAAGTCACCCCGCTAGCTAGAAGAAATAAGGGCATGGGATGGTGCCCAGGCGCACTTCCAAATGAATAGGAAAGGACTGGCTGACTCCTGGCTCGGAGCCACAATTCATGTCACTACAGATTGCCCTGCAGGCACATCAAAACCCAGAGCTGCTGCAGGCCATCTGCCGTCGGTCAGCACAACTTTCTGATCGCACTGGAGCAAAGAGCAGAGCCGGCACGTTCGGCACCGTGCTGCTGGGGGAGCCCACGGCTCCGGGGCTGGAGGCAGAGCGGGACCCAGCGTTAACACTCATGCACCCCAACTGAAAAACGCCCTGGGTGGGAGATGCCCTGCTACCAACTGAACGTTGTTTCTCTTCCATCGGGCACTGCTACCAAACCGGCCTGTCACTCTCTCTCACCACAGGCTTCCAATTAAATTAAAAATGACACTGCATCGAAGACAACAACGTATGCCACACCTGAAGCTTCCTCTCTGATCTCAGTTTATTAAAGTTTTTACTAGGCCTGATGCCGGAAAGCCAAAGCGATGTGCTTGTTCTAACCTGAGGGGAACTATTTTTTTACTGTCAGACAGGCAGGGAACAGCTGACTCCGGAACACTGTGCTTGGTTTGTTCTGATTATCTCTGTTTAAATTCAGTGGTAGCACATCATTAAATTGATGCAATCTTTTGGGAGAAAGGGAGCAGTTGGAAAAGCGAGGACAGAATCTGTTTACTGGTCATGGTTCCTCTAATTTACCACAAATGCTACGGATGGTCAACTTGCATGTTGCTGAAGCTCTGAAACTCCTCCTGATGATAGTTATCCTTTAAAAATGGGAAGGGTGGTAATTGTGTTTTTTGTTTTTGTTTTCGTTTTTTTTTTTTAAAAATAATTCTTCTCTGTGCTCTTTGCAAAGCAAAAACTAATGTTATGTTTCAATTTGACATTTTTAGTTTTGGCAAACAGAGACGCCAACACAGATTCGGCGTCTAAGCAAACAACAGCCCTTTAATATGAAAAACAAGCTAATTGTTCCGTGCAAACGTGGGGTAAGGACTAAGGCCAAGGGGGGTCTGATGCGAAGCCTTCACCCTCCCGTCGGACTGGCAGTGATGCACGGCAGGGCACGTAGGTGGCAGAAGCTGCGAGGGGAGCGCTGCCGGCAGCCCTGCAGCCCAGATGTTGCTTGCCAGGCCTTCAGCCCGATCTCAGCAAGACCCCGGTGAGAAGGGTGGGCAAAAAAAAAACACTTCCAAACAGTGACAGTGCCTTGGGTGCTGCCCACCAGCAGAGCCGCCAAGTGCACGCCACGGAAGGGACAGAAATGTTCCTTTTGAGCCTGACAGCGACTGCCCAAACCCAGCTGTTGGCTATGGGGGGACTGTTTCATAAGTGCCGTGTCCCCCACGGTAAGAGTGAGAACCTCCGTACAGCTCCCAGCTGGGAGAAACATCTGGGGACATGTGGGGTAAATAAATGCAAGACACGAAATCAAGCCGAACTGCAATGATCAATCAAAAGACTACAAAGCTCGAAGAAATGAGGCAAGGATGACGCAGAGACGTAGCGTGGAAACCACAGCATGGAAACTGCGGCATGACGAGATAAAACGCGGGATTCCGTTAAATGGCAAGCAGGGAGCGAAGCATCAAACCAGATGAGTCTGTTCCAGCCCACCTTCCGATCAAGTGATTTTCTGCTTAACGCCCCGGTACACGAGAGTGTAACGAAGCAGCTGGGTGACACCTCAGAGAGACCTGGAGGGGGCTTGCCAGCAGGAGGAGAAAGGCAGGACCGGGCCCACACTTTCACTCCAAAGGGAAAAAGGCCACAGATAAATTGAGGCACCACCGGTACACTTCAAAATCACAGGAAATATGAGGAAAAAAAATCAATGTAAAAACAGCATCAGGTAAAAAAAATAAAAATATACCAGATGTCAAAGGAGCCCCGAAATATGAGGTGAGCACTGCCACAATCCTTTCTACTAATACCAGAAGTTGTCACACGCCTGTAATCTCTCCATGGTGAACAGGGGAAGGAATTCCTGCTCCAAAAGCTCCCCTGGATTCTCCGAGGCAGGGCCCTCCAGCCCCTGAGATCCCGGGGCAAAGTGAGACACTTTGATGCTGCTCGTGGCTATTTTATTACGTTTGCCAAGGAGCAGGAATGCCTGCAACCACCACCCCTCCGGTGGATGCCTTTTCTTCTACTACATCTTTAAACACCAGAGAAAAAAAAAAAAAAAAAAAAAAGCCAAGGTTTCCAGGTAAACTTCTCAGTCATGGGATCAGCACTCAAACTTCCCCGAAACCGAAGGAAGCAGCCTAATAAATAACCCGAACCTTGTGCTCATGCCATTGCTGTGATGGCATCACGGTGACACTTCACTAACACCAGAAACCATTATGCTCGGATAGAATGATACAGAATTGCCTCCTTGTTTGGTGCTTTAATTGCATTTACAACTTGCTTACATGATTGGTTCTTTCCACCGGCTGAATGAATCTTGTTTGCAAAATATTTATCTAGCACCTCATTTGGGCCCTTTTCCCCTCCAAAATTCCTTACAGAATAGAAACACAGCCTTCTTTTCACTAGGGATATAGCTTCTTATGAGAATGACATTCCAAGTTATTTACGTTTTTTCTAGAAACAGAAGTTAATCTATTTTGCCTTTGTAGACTGGACGGCATTGTACAGACACTCCACAGCTTGTGGTTTTACTTGAACTGGATTTTAGTTTTAATTTGATTTTTTTTTTCCAATAGCTTTTGAAGACACCTTGAGCTTTGAAAAAGTTTTTACTGCATCGTGTAACAACACCAAAATCTACTGACCATTGCCAACTCTTGTAATTTAAAGACTTATTACAGACTGTAGGTTCTTGAATCATGAAATCTGTTTATTTTTAGAAGGTTTGCTTAGGTGAAGTCACCAGCTGGGCAGCGTAACCCCAGGACTCCTTGCCAAATCTACAAAAAACAAACGAACAAAAAACCCCACACGCTGGGTTTTGGATGAAAGTTACGACCCCCAAACCTGCAAAGCTTATGCAGGCGTGTGGCGATAGCAGAGCTGCTCTGATATTTTCACCTTCTCTTTCTTGCCCATCCACAAATAGTGCTCAACATTAATGAGGGAGGAAAAATAAGGGAGTTTCAGCTCTACAGTCTTACAAATTGAGATTCTAATCTCCACTTCAAAACTACCACGATACTAAAGATATGCCAGAAATGGTCAATATTTGCAGGGGAAAGTCAGAAAATCTTTATGAGTTTTATTTCCAGCTGAGGAACGAAAGAGGCAACACCGCCTCATGAAACAGCCAGGTCTGAAAATAAACGTGAACAAAACCCAGTAGCCCTGAAAGCAACGCACATACAAAGAGGTCAGAGCAGAACATTTCTCAGATGGAGAATCTCCAAAGTGCAAACGTTGCCACTTGAAGCGCGTTGCTCTTGAAGCACAGTTTTTATGTTGCACGCTGCAGACACTTTGGAAAAAAAAAACCAGGCTCCTGCCTCCAGGCAGACACTGCACTGCACTGCGAGAACCCGGTGCAGCAGCGGGCTGGGGCCGGCATCCCCCTTTGGTCTGCCTGGACGCTACGCCTGCAAGCAGCAGAGATTATTTCCTTAGTGATTCCTCGATGTGGCATTTCTTCTGGACTCACAGGAACAGCGCTGCCAAAGTTGGCATTTTGTTTTTCGGAGTTGCTAGGTCCACGATGCCGGATACAAGAGGAATTCATTTCCTAGGCCTTACTTGCACCGTGGGGTACGGTGTCACGTTTGCTTAGCGCAACTGCTGGCACACGCCTGCCGCAGAATCACGGAGCTTCGGTGACGGTAATTTGCTGAACTCTGCCTTCTTAAAGGCTGTTTTCATTTCAGAGTAATAACGAAGCAATATTTTGTTGAGATATAATTCTTTCCTCTAATGAGAGAGCAGGCAGCAAATTCTTAAAAGCATTATTTACCTAATGTGTTGGTGCTCAATAAAAGAAAAGTGAAATACGTAGATAAAACTGGTTGCATAACTGCATAACTTCAGTGTCACGAGCCACAGTCCCTCTCACCCCAACCAAAATTCATCTGTAAATCTTTCAAGGCTATAACAACAACCTAAGCACACCTGCCTTCTTTCTCATCGTCAGGAGATCAACCAGGGAAAGAAACTTCTCCCCAGAGGACACCTGCGTGCCACACAGCAGACCACCTCAGCACACCTTCACTGCTCACCAGAAGATTACCAGCACACGTTTTTTCAGCTGAGCCATGACTACACACACCAGACGATCAGCTGGCTGACAAGGGACCTCACCGTCCGTCCATGGCAGGCTGATGGTCATTCCTCAGTGGAGCTCTTTACCCTAACACACTGCTCTCAACAGGGCTGTGAACAATTATTTCCCTGTTGAAAATGGAAGAAAACATCAGCAATGCCACCCCGCTGTTTCAGTCGATTTGCTTTAGTAGCTTCCCTCTTCCCACACTCTGGACACTTCGTTTTGTTGACCTGCCCGAGCTTTATGTCTATATTAAATTTGTCACTGCATCACAGGATCCAATCCTAAGTGGTCTGGGAGCTTTATAACTCAACACCTCTGAACAACAATAACGTAAACAGTCTCAAACACTTACTACCAAAATTAATAATCCTAAAAACACACTGTAATACCCTCAAATCCTAAAACAACCAAAAGAGCGACCTATCACACAGACAGTCTTCAGAAGGCTGCCGGACAAGTGACCAGCAAAGCCCTGGCACGTTCCACCTCCGCAGTGACGGCACGTTCAGTCTCTGGAGCAGCAGACCCACAAGTCTAACAGACAACAGAAAACACAACCTCAGAAAGCCCTAGATAAAAATCAGCCTCACCCAGTTAGGGACTTTCTGCACAAAACAATGGTTTTCTTTGGAAAAGTTGAAACATGTCATGTAAGTAAACACTTGGCAAACACCTCATCTGCTGGACATACAGGTTGCGTGCTTTCCTGAAATCAATCAAGATGCATCTTGCCAATTTAATGTTTTCTGTGGTATTTATGACTTTTGCAATATTTCTCAATCTATATTGACACTACAAAGTGGAAACTTAGAAGAGAAAAGCAGATCTTTAACTTATTGAAACACCAGTAGAAATAAGTTCAAGTAAGATTCTTCTATCATGCCGGACCCCACGTCATCTTTCCTACATGAATCACTCAAAGCTTTTGTCTCCTCAAGAAGAGGAAAGTTACTCCGTATATAGAGAAAATTTAGATTGAGAAAAAAAAAAGAAAAAAAAAAAAAAAAGAAACATACCCCACAACTTCTCCCCTTGCCGTTTATCACACCGCACAGTAACTCGAAGTGACCGAGCACACGGACTGCTCTAATGCCCCTCCAAGGCACACACCTTTCGGGCTGATGTTCCCAAAACAACAGTCAGGACCTGGACACCAGCACAACAATCATCCCATTCTAGCACTTGTGTCGCAAAATTTTGATTCGAACTTCTGAACAGAGTCTTTGTAACTTGCTGTGAACAGCACAGCGTTTAAGCCGCATCCAGCTGCTCGTTTCTTGCCACAATTCCCCCCTGCCATTCCCCTCTGTCTCGCAGCCCCCGGCACCACAGACACCCCCGGCTGCCCTGGCTATGCCCACGGGGAGCTCTGCTTTGCACCACTCCATGGAGGGTCTCCGGGGGGTCTCACTCGCCCCGCAGGCCACCGGCATTTGGGGAGCACCAGGTGGGGGCCGGCCCCTGGCAGCACACCTCCAGGCGCGTGCCGGGGCGCCCAGCGGCCGTCACCGCCCGGACACCAGCACTGTGCCGGGCACCTCGCTCCCGTTCCCGGAGCCAAGCAGCGCCGCACTCCCGCGTCCCGAAGCCCTTTTCCCTTCTGCAGCCGCCCCCCCCCCCCCCCCCCCGGCCCACCTTCCCCGGGTGTCCCGCTGCCGTCCCCCCGCAGCACGCAGCCCGAGCACCCCGCTCCCGGCCCCGCCGCCCCGCGGTACTCACAGGGCCGTGGCGGCCGGGGGGGCTCCGGGGGGGCGCTGCAGCCCCCGGGCCGAGCAGTTGGCGATGCAGGCGGCGCCGGGCCGGCCGCCGGCGCAGGTACAGTCGGCGGCGCAGGGCTGGCAGGCGGGGGCCGGGGGGGTCCTGCTGGCCGCCAGCCCCCCGCACAGCAGGGAGCAGAGCAGGCACCAGCCCGAGAGGGGCAGCCGCGCCGCGGGGACGCCATGTTTGCGCTGTGATCCAGTGTCTCCATTTCCAAAAGGCATCTCTCCCTACGGGCATGGCATGGCCCCGCACCGCCGCTCCCCCGGCCCGGCCCGGCCCGGGCCCGGCCTCGCTCCGCTCCGCTCCGCGCTGTCCCGCTCCGTCCCGGCCCGCTCCCGCTCCCGGTCCCGCTCCGCCCGGCTCAGCGCCCGCCCGGCATGGCGGCCTCCCCGCAGGGCTGCGCTGACTCCCGCCGCGGTGCCCGGTCCGGCCCGGCCCCGCTGGGCTCCCCCGCTCGCCGCTGCTGACAGCC
>CM021744.1:1353686-1364542 GCA_011075105.1 Heteronetta atricapilla | reverse complement strand
CCGCCTCCCGCCCGGCGGAAACCCGGCGCCGCTCCAGCCCCGCCGCCCGCCCGGGCCGCCCCCGCCCCGCCCGGCCCCGGCGCCGCCGGGAGCGCGGGGAGCTGCGGGGAGCTGGGGGCACGGGGGGAGCTGGGGGGCTGGGGGTGCTGCCGCCACCGCCTCCCCAAAGGGCCAGCCCCGGGCACGGAGCCCCCGGCCCTTGCTGAGGCAGCCGGGGGTTTGCAGCTGGCCGGGCCCCTCGGAGCCCCCGGCACCCCCCCAGGCAGTTCTGCCTCCTCCCGAGGGCAGCGCGGGGCTCGCCTGCACCCGGCCGTGCCCGGTGCCGAGGTGCCACAACTTGGTGGCTTTGGATCCTGGCCGGGCCGCAGGGTGCATGTTGCACACCCAGGGCACGGCAGTAAGTGGGGTGTGCTAGAGAGGTGAGGGCACGCGCTGCTCCGTGCTGCTTTCTAATGCTGGCCCTAACGGGGTCATCGGGCTTCCACACTTGCGTGCGTGTGTACAAAGCGTGGCCCCAGCCGTCAGCCAAGGGGAGGATGGACAGATGCTCAGATAAAACATGGAAGAAATGATTGCTTTTGAACTGCTCGTCAGCTTCAGTGCCACATCACTTTGGAGACCAGAGACATCAGCTCCTGCCCAGCAGGAATTGCTCAGAGCACGCTGTAGGCTGTGTGAGAGGTCAGACAGAGCGTGGCACCAGGCTGCTGAGAAAGGCAAGGAGCCTGAGGGGAAGCAGTGGGCAGGGGCCTGCCCCCACAGGCCAAGTGTCTGGGGCAGGGAAATGTGAGAGGCTTGGACCGAAAGGCTGAGGAACAAATCCTGTACATCCCCCAGAGCCAGGTGCTACTGAGCTCAGTGAGCTCTGATGTCTGAAGTGCCAGCCAAAAGTGCCACACTTTCTCCTTAGGAAATTTGCAGATCTAGACAAGACTTTCAGCAGGGTTTTTGCTAAATAAAAACAAGAGCATTGTGCCTATAAACTTTTTTTTTTTTTTTTTTTTTTTTTTTTTAATGCAACTGCATTAATTCTTGCAGCCCTTTGTACCTTTTTAAAATATTTACACATAACATTTAAGTTAATCACAGGAAATCACAGCTCAGCCCTGCTGTCAAGCATGCAAGGGTGCCCACAGGAGCCCCTGGGACTGCCCGTGTGCACAGCTGAAGCCGCAGCTGAAGCCAAGTCTGTTCAATCACAGCTGCAGCAGCAATTGCCATCTAGAAAGATGAAAGAACCCCTGCTCTCAGTGAGGGGGGCTGGACGGATGGCAGGGGGTCACTCACCTGGAGAAGGGTCGCACCCCTCCACCAGCCAGCTGCCCAGCTGCTGAACACCGTGAGCAGCAGGGGGCCAGAACTGTTGTTTGGGGTGGTACCAGGCTGATGGTGTGAGCCCGAGCCTGCTACCCCTGCTGTTCGTCTGCTACTTAGGGTCTGGATCCAACAAAGCCCATCAGTGCCTGCTTGGCTGGAGGTGCGTGTGTCCAGGGGAGTGACAGGAGATGATATTAGCTGGGGTTCTGTATTTCCTCATCCAAACGCTGTACAAGCCTTAAATAAGAAGCCTGACAGTGTCTGATTTCACTCCTTGGCATGGTGCTTAATGTATGTGAGAATCTACTTTCTGAAAACATTTTGTGCCTTTTGGACTTGAAATCTACTGTAAAGACACATCGTCTTTTGCATGATGTATTGTGCCCAAAATAGCTCAGCGGTTACTACTTCCTCATGTGACTACCATGTATTTATTTCCGCTCCCTCAATTGTAAATTGCTTTCTGTTTTTCTTCCCTAATCTTCTGCGCTGATGTCCATATTTCTTAAGATAACAGCGAGGAGAAAATGTCAGCAGATTAGATCGCTAATGTAATCCAGCGGATGTAATGAGGTTAAGGGCTCTCCCCCAAACGCTGGGGCTGCCAGGCTGTAATGAGGGCAGCAAACAAGGAAATACTTGAGTGGGAAAAGAGACAGCAAATCTTGATCAAGTCGCAAGACAATAATTTGTTCACATCGAACCATAATTTTTGATCTTGGAGGAAGGTCTCGTTGCTGAGCTGGGATGGATTTTAAAACACAGACTGCAGAAAATGATGGAAGTGGAAAATGTACTCGGGGGCCGGGAGGCTGTTGCTCGCTGCGAGGCAGGGAATGGCTTCTTGTGGGGACGGGATTCTTCTGGTCCCTCCTCCTGGCAGGCAAGTGGAGAGTTTCTCAATACTGTTTACTTGAAGTAGAATTAAAACCCAACTCAGAGGGTGTTAATTCTCCCTGTCCCACCAGCAATGCAGGCTGAACGCACCCAGCACAGCAGCAGACACGCTGTGGTCAGCAGAACGTGACAGGGCTGCGGCCAGCTGGGATTGTCCCCGCTGCCTCCAGCCAGAGCCCAAAGCTCCCCAGATGCCTGCAGTGGCACCGACGGCCCTGAGACCCCGCCAGCAGCACAAACACACCATACCTTGGCTGTGGTTTGAAGAAGGCAGGAAAATAGGCTCCTCCTAAACTTCTTCCCCCTCGCCACAGCCCTTGGGCCCTTTGGAGGGCAGCTGTACTAATGTATGGCCCCGTTGCTCATTTTGCCATTATTTCCCTGCTTGCACAGCTTGCCCTCAGTAAATGTCTAGGGGGAAAGAGCTTCTCACTTGCCTTTTACCTGGGACATGAGTACCTCCAAGGAGGTGAGGATCTCTATTTCTCAAGGGGGAGGCAGCTGCTTCCATCCCTGCAGGTTGCTTTGGGGCTGTGTTCCATGCACATCTGCACAAGTGCTACGGCCAGTCCTACAAGGGGCAACCTGCAGCCACCCCCAGAAGAGCCATCTCCTGCCCCCCAGCCTGGCTCCTGCTTTGCCTGCCAGCACAGGCGCTCCCCAGCTGCTATCCAAGACCAGATGACTGCAGCCAACCTCCGCGTGCTCCGCTGCCTTTCATGCAGACACAATACTTCTGCTTGCCTGGAAGGCCTGGGGGAGAGGACAGCTGAACCATTATCCTACGTGATATCACACTTGCCAGCACTGATCTACGTTCAGTCTTCTTTCGCAGGGCTCTTTGGCTGACTCCATGGCATGGAGTAACTGCAGGGCCGGTGCGGTGCTGATGAGACCTGCCGCTGTGACAGCCTGCCCCGGCACCGGCTGTTCCACCGGGCACCTCGCAGGCAGGGCTGAGAATTAAAAGCAGGGAAGTTGCCACCTCCATGGTGTCAGTGCAACGAGCACCAGCCTGGGTGCCTCCTGCATGGCTCAGCCCTGCTAAGAGCTATGGGGGGCGCGAAGCACCCCATGGGCGAGCCGAGAGGGGGTCCGGGGACCGCGCCTCCCCCGAGCATCCCCCGGGCTGCAGCTTCGCGCTGCGGCTGCCGCTCCGCTCGGTTTGTGAACGCGTGGCGCCCTCTAGTACCGCCAGGCTGCCCGCCTCGCAGCCTTCCTCCTCGCCTCTCAAAAAAAAAAAGAAAAAAAAAAGAAAAAATAAAAAAAAAAATGGAAAAAGCGGGGGCCCTCCCCCCCCGGTAGACGCGCACTGCAATCGGACGCAAACGGAGCCCACCTTGCTTTTGAGCAGCCAGCTCGGAGAATTCACTCGCCAGCAGCTGTTCTGCTGTGAATTGTCTGTAGCTGGTTGCGTTTGGCCTCGCTCCGTGCCTTCCCCAGGCAGGCCTGATCACTTACACATGTGCGCAGCTTTTCAGATGTGATTAGTCCCTCTGATTGCAGAAGGACAGCTAATGCAAATCAAATTGCTTGCAGACAAAATGTTTGCAGGACTGGGACAACCCTTAGCTTTGTTGGGGAAGAAGATGTTTCCAGCAATAAAGAAGAAACGCTTTTAAACAAAACAGGAAATTGTAAAATCACAGAAAATGGTAGGCAAGAAGATGCTGGCTGAGTGGATCTATTGAAGCTGATCACATTGCAGAGCTGAGGGTGCCTCGCAATGCCTGGCTCTGGGCAGGCCGTGCTGCTCGTTCATTATCATCTTCACAAAAAAAGTAATTGCCCAAACTTTCTGGAGTTTTGCTGGGTGGAAATGCTCAGCCTTCCTCCGAAAGCATTAACTAACAGTATTAAAGCCCTGAGATGCATCTTCGTAGCCCAGATTATTAATTACCTGGAGCAATGCTACCTGCTGACAGCTCAGACCATGAGAACATTCCTGCAGGTGTGTTGATCCTGGGCTGATAACTACTGCCGGGCGCTGCCTGTGCCTGGTCAGTGACCTGCTGCCCCTTAGCCCTGACGGGTGGCTGAACAAGCCCTGGGCACAGCTCTACACCCCCCTGGCATGCAGCTCTGCCCCTGCCAGCTCACACAAAACTCATACAACAGCCAGGAGCAGGAGGTGAAGCTGCTTTTCCCCCACCGGAGAGGGGACAAGCCCATGGCAAGCAGCAATGCGATGACTTGCTCCAGCAGGAGCTGCTTCCCGGGCCTGGCACTTAGCAGCTGACGTTCTCTGGAGCAGCAGCTTTATGAGCCTCTGCATGCTGCTGAGATAGCTCATTAGGCCTGCTTGCTATTTTACAGGGCCCCAAAGAGCGCTGCACACATCGCTGAGCTGTGGCTGGCCCGAGGTATCTCTGGGTCTGTAACGCCCGAGCTGCAGATCGCAAGGACGAGCTTTCGGGGGGTGATGTGCCCAAGCTCTGCCTCGTGCTGCCTCTGAGGGTGAGTGGCTGGGTCCTGCCGGCGGTGCAGCAGAAAGCACCCCTCGGTCCCTCCTCTCCCTGCCCCGCGTGCCGGAGGATGAGCAGCCCCTCAGCGCTCACGGCGCTGCCTGCACGCGGAGGTGCTGAGCCTCGGCCGTCCCCGCACCCTGCAGTCGTGCCGCTGCTCCTGCACGCGGCGTGCACCCGAGCGTGCCCTGCAGCACCCCGGGGCCCTGTGAGCACGGCCCGAGCCAAGACGGCAGCGGGGTGTGAGCCGCGTGCAGGTGCCGGCCCCGTGAGGGAGGTGAGAGGCCGGGCTGCTGCTGCCGGCCCTGGCCCGACCGGTGCAAACCCATCCCTGCTGGGAACGGCTGAGTGCGCGCAGATAAAGGTCACGCCGTGTGGTGTTTACACACTGGCTTTTGAAACTATAACCACATTCCAACCCTTCCCCGTTTGCAGGATGTCTCTGTACAAAATATCTTGGATGGTTTTAAGATGAGATATTGTAAGATATTTCTAAAATATTTGATGTCACTGAGGCATGTCTGAAAAGCATGTAAAATATACCAAATAGCTTGAAAGTATCTTTCATTTAGGAGGCTGAGCATTTGTTACTCAGCCCTCTCTCTCTCCGTAGGACACATTTCAAAGGCCTTTTGAATATCCGACCATCATATGTGAAAGCTCTCGTGGGTGACTGCTGGAGCAGAGCCGGGCTGAGGGCTCTCATGCACTCAGTCCTCCACCGGCTGAAATCTTGGCTCATTTCTGTCTTGGCACAAGTAAAATTAATTTCCTGGCCGTGGCCCAGCCCAGGCTCATTAGGATCTGGCACGATCACCCTGTTGTGAGCAGAAGGGGCGGGTGGGGGCACGGGGCAGCACCGCCGTTCCCTGGGGATGCCCGTGGGGAATTGCTGAGGCAGTCCCTGCATCCCAGCACCCTGCTGGCAGGGGTTTGGGAGGCTGACCTGCAGGGAGCAGAGCCCTTCAAGTGCAAGAGGTCTGTGGTTTATTTTGCAGTTAATTGCAGCAGCCAGGCTGTGCCGTGCTTGCCCCCAGGTACAGCTCCTGCCCTGGGAGCTGTGCATGGGTAATCCCAGGCTGCCAGTGCCCCTTCCCTAGGGGCAGCAGGAAGCTGTGCCCCACGTGCAGACCCCAGGACAGGCAGCTGGGAGCACTGAGGGGTCTCTTGCCCTGCTGGGGAGGAGGGGACTGAGGGGACTGAGCCCAGCCTGGGCCTTGGCGCTGCCACAGGCAGTGGCTTGCAACTGAACGTGGAGTCCTGGGAAAGATGTTTTCTGCTCTTGCCTTGGCCTTCTGGAGAGGGAACAGGGGCTAATGGGGCACTTCTGTGGGCGAAGGAGTGCCCAGGGTTTGCCTCTGGGCTGCACGTGCTGGGATAACGGCGTCTAACCAGCTCCATCATCACTGAGCCCCTTGGGGAGCCATCTGCTGCCACTACCACCACTTGCTCCAAAAGCAGCAACGTGTGTGATGCGTTAACTTGGCAGCCTGCAGGGGCTGGTTGCAGGGCTGGGGGGTGGCAGGTGGCAGCTCCAGCCCCGGCCCTTTTGGGGTCCCACCAGTGGCAGAGGCAGCGCGGAGCCCTGGGGCACCGCCGGGCAGGGGAGGCCAACGCAGCACCACACGTTAAACGGGACCTGCCCCGTGAGTAAATCTTGGGCTTGAATGCCAGGAAACAAAGACTGGGCAACAGGCTGAGCTCCCAGCCTCCTGGTGCCCAGGGTTTGGTGCGTGTGCTCTGCAGGGAAACAGTGGTGGTGAAGGGTGGGCGAAGAGCAGGTGGGAGCTGCCCTTCGGGACTGATCAGAGAGAGGAGCTAAGGAGCCAAGGATGGAAACAGAGGCACAGAAGAGATGGAAAATGAAATAACCAGACAAAGGAAGGGGGTTTGCAATATAAGACTTGACTTGGCAATGTAAGAAAGGGAAGAGACAAAAACAGTCTCCCAGCAAAACATTGGAATTTAACTTTCACAGCTGCAAAAGGAAAACAATTGCTTCCCACACAAAAATAACTGATGGGCTGCACTGATGAGAAGATGTCTGAGGAATTTCAATTAAAAGCCAGCAACACTGACAAAGGCAACAAGATTGAAGTGTTCAAAGGTAAGTGAGCAATGGGGAGGGAAGAACAATAAGTGGCGAGGACGGGAACAATGACTGCTCAGCTCTGTGTGGGCTGGGACCCTCCATGCAGGCAGAGGGAAAGCGCTCGACTCACCGAGTGTGGCAGGTGCCATGGGCCCCAGCCCCACGCGTGTCCCGTTGCACATCTCCGTGCCTCTCGTGCTCGGGCACTGCTCTGGAGGCAGAGGTGCTCCTGAAGGAGGGTTGTCCCGGCTGTCTGACACCTGGTGAAGGTCTGTCTGGTCGTGCACAACTCGAGACCGAGCTCTCGGTATTTTGCCCAGGCTCTCTGTCACGCCACAGCACCGTGACTGACGTGTTGGCCCCGTCACCGCGGTGTCACCTCTGTCTGACTGCCTGCCTGCACCTCCCGTCCGGGTGCTGTCCGTGCCTTCAGGTCCACTCTACAACACCTCTAAGACTGCGGAGTCAGAGCTGTGTTTGCCCTTGGCAAATGATCTGTAGCAGTAGAGAAAGCGAGAAGGGACACCAGGTTTACAAGGGATGGGAAGAGCAGTCCCTGTAACCTTGGCTGGAGGCACTGCGATAGGTGACAGCAGAGCAAGCTGAGCTGTGCTACGAGCAGAGCAGGAGAGAGCCTGCACTGGCTCTCCTGCAGCTGCCAGGACACCAGGCAACAAAGATGAATATCTTCCAAGACAGTGCAGCTGACATCGTCTCCGGTGGGAATAGCTCGTCCTTGCAGCCTTCCTGCTGCAGGCACAACTCTGCTCCGCCTGAGCCGGCAATGAAGTGGGAGAGCAGCAGGCTTGGGCTGTTGGGAAAGGCACTGGCAGATGCTGGCGAGGACAAGGAGGGTGCCCCTGCCTGGGAAGGCAGTGCCTGGGGACGTGGGGATCTGTGCCTGGGGGCTGCTGCTGTGGCAAGGAGCAGCCGAGGCCAGGAGAACACAGGGGCTGCTGCAGCACCAGCCAGGGATGGAGCAGCTTGGGCCAGCGGGAGGAAGGAGGGCTGGCCTCGTACTGAAATGTCTCACTTGGCTACAAGCACAGCGTGCAGCTTCTGGCATGCAGAAAACCCTGCAAATTTCCACATTGGAGAAAACAGCTAGACCTAAACTCCCGAAGTGCAGTGTTTGTGCAGAGCATCTGGTCAGAGCCAATGCCCAGCCCCAGCCTCACTCTCCATGTCTCCAGCTCTGTGCAGAGCTCTGTCCCTGGGTGGAGGAGGACAAGCAGAAGGCAGATACCATCCTTAATGAGCTCGTTTATAACCCCCTGGTATGGGCAGTCCCTGCCATGGCACACAACCATGCTCCCATGGTGTGCAGCAAGCCTCCTGCAGCACCCTTACCTGCACAAGGTGGGGCACTGGGTGGCTCTGCCTGCACCCTGCACTGCCCCTTGGCTGGAGGCAACACCCGAACCTCTGCCCAAGGCAGGCAGAAACACCCAAAATGCAGCCCAGTCCCTAAAGCACAAGGGAAAGCTTCCAGGGACCTGGCAGCTGCGGACAGGGGGAGATGGGTGCAGGCATGGGAGCAGCGTGCCCACAGAGGCTTCCTCTCATCCCATCCCCAATTTCAGAACAGCCAGGAAAGGCTTCATCCTGCACCAAGCGCAGGGCCTGGGGCTGTCCCTCGGTGCTGCGGGGCTGCAGGAGGAGCAGGAGGATCAGGAGGAGAGCTGCCTCGCAGCGCTGGCATCCCCTGTCCTCCATGTGTGCCATACAGCAGCCTCCTCGGCTAACAGCCCCAATGGGGATGAGCTGATTTTCTGCCTTTAAAAACAGATCTACTTACACGTAGATATACCAGAGTAGCAAATAGCCACCATCGCTGCTGGCAGTCTTCAGAGCCCTGCAGGATCCCGCAGTCCTGCTTCCCCAAGGCACGCCGTATCTTCAGGCGTGTGTTGTTCCATTAATCTATTTTTAGCAAACACATTCCCCTTATTTCAGCTGCAGTTATCTGATTAGTTCCTGTAACTATATGGGGAACAACATTTCCAGGCATGACTGAGATCTGTGAGCAGGCTGTGCCTCTTCACACACATTTTCTGAAGGAGAGAAACTTGCTGGCGGTGCTCCTCCCGCGGTGCGCCCGCGGCCGCGCTGCTCTGAGCCCTGGCACTGCACGAGGCCGAGCCCCAGGGCTGGGGGCAGCGGCACCAGCCCCAGTGCCGGCCCTGCAGCACGCAACCTTTGATAAGGGCAGCGGCAAGCAGCACGCTTCCCTGCTGCCGCCCTCGATAAGGGGCCATCCCCGTACGGCGTTGCTCTGATGCGGCCGTGATAAGCAGCTGGCTTTGTTTGCTCGTGAGCACGAGGCTCTTCAAGATTTCCATCACCATCAGCTGCGGCTGAGAGCGGGGAAAAGCAAAGTCCTCGTGCGTCAGCAGCGCTGGTCTCCCGGGAGGCTGCCCCGAGGGTGCTGGGGGCTGTGCGCCCCCTTTCCCAGGCAGGGAAGTGCTCCACGCCGGCTTTGTCGCTGCACAGGGACACGCTAAAAATCCGACAGACCCATAGATGGCTCCAGCATTGCACTTTGCTCCAAGGCCTCGGCCTCTATTGACTGCAGCTGTCCTGGAAAATCAGATTATAGAGCAAAACCTTGGCATCAAGTCTGCTCTGACAAGTCAGGTCTTCCATCTCCTGGGTGGATCATCAGGAGGAAGAGAGCGAGATGAGGGGGATAAGCCTCTGCCGTGAAAGCTTTTTCTCTGGCCCTGTCCGTGTGGGAGCCCAGAGCTCCTCCAGCCGTGCACAAGGCTCAGGGGGGAGAAGTGGGATCTCACCCAGAAGCCACGCACAGGAGCTCCTGACCCCAGCTTGTCTCCCTCGTCCATGGGGGAAGCAGTCAGTGCTCTGCTCCCCGCTTCTCCCCCACTGGGAGTTTTGAGAGAGCAGAACAGGGCTTAACAGCAGGTTTAAATGCCCCTGACAGAGCTATTCTGGCACACACTGGGAAGCATCATCAGGAGCAGGTGTTGTGTGCCCAGGAGGGGAGGAGAGGAGCCTTGGGGGATGGGGGTGCCCTCATCCATCTGTGCAGCTCTGCTCCTGTGCCCACTCCCATGGCAGCAAAGGGAAAAGCTCTTCCTGGCCACAGCACGAGGAACATCTTGGCATCACCGCGGTGGGCATCTGGACTGTGGCTTTGGTTCCAGCTTTCCCAGCCTGCCTGAGCCCCTTTGTGTTGGCCATCAGCTCCTCCCGGTCTTGTGCAAGCGCTGTTACTTATTTACATCTTCATTGTGTGCCTGCCTGGCTTCTCACCAGAGAGATTTATTTTCCACTCTCACTTCGATATGACTGCTCAAGCCTCCTTTTCCAGGAAGGATAAGGCCGAGCCACTGGAAATATGTCACATAGCTAAAGACATTTATTTCAGTTGAGAGCATTGCCATTGCCTCAGGTGACACTTCATTTGCAGTTAGAACTAACGATGCAAAGTGTTGCTCACTGAAACCAGTTGCTGAGACAGACTAGGGACAATGCAAGTTCCCCCCAGAAGCAGCAGCTCCCGCCGGCCCCGGCCCGTGCCGCAGCCCCCTGCGCCCCGTGCGCCCCCCGGGCCGTGCTGTGCCAGCCCCTGCCCCGCTCCGCGTCCGTCCTCGCACCCCAAAGCTGCCAGCGGCGGCTTGGTCCTCATCCAAATGCCCACCTGTGGCCGGCTCTGCGCCTGCTGAGGGACGGGGACGGGGGCGCTGCTGGGGAGCGGCCCCCAGCCCAGCCGTGCCGGGGGGCCGCGCTCAGCCCCCGCTGTGCATCGCGGAGCGCACCGGGCACGGCTCGGGGCTCGCTGCGCTGCCCCAGCGCCGGTCCCCACGGGGGGCTGCGGCCGCCTGACTCCGCTCCCCTCCCGTGCGGCTCGGCACGGCTCGGCTCGGCGCGGCTCTGCACAGCTTGGCACGGCTCGGCGCGGCTCGGTTTGGCACAGCACGGCTCTGCACAGCTTGGCTCGGCTCGGCACGGCTCGGCACGGCTCTGCGCGCACCGGAGCGCGGCCGCTGGCGCCCCGCGGAGCGCGGCCGGGGCGGAGCGAGCGGGCGCGGAGCGGAGCGAGCCCGGCCCCCGCCGCCGCCCCC
>CM021744.1:1322120-1353286 GCA_011075105.1 Heteronetta atricapilla | reverse complement strand
CCCGGCCGCGGTATGTCGCGGAAGAAAGCGGCTCGGAGCAAGGGCGGCGGCGCCGCGCCCTCGGCCGCGCTCCCCCCCGCCGCCCAGGGACCCGGCCGCGCCGCCGCCGCCTCCCCCCGGGGCTCCGCGCCCACCCCCGAGCTGCCCCGCAACGGCGGCGCTGCGCCCGGGCGGCCCTCGCTGAGCAGCAGCGGCGAGTTCTACGACCTCGCCTTCAAGGTGCGGGGGGCCGGGGGGGCACGGCCGGGGGGGGACAGCCGGGGGAGCGCGGGGGGATACGGGGAGCGACCGGGGGGATGCGGTGCGGAGCGGCCGGGGCAGCCCCGTGCGGCCGCCCGAGAAGTTCCCCGGGGACGGAGCGGGCGGGGGGCGCCTCCTCCGAGCCCCCCTGCGAGCCCCTGCTTCTCTGGGGCCGCCGCCGTCTCCTTCTCGTCCTTTCCCTCGGCCCCGCAGGGGGCCTCGGCGACGCTCCCCCCCCCTGCCCGGGGCGCCCGGGTTTCGGCGTGGCGGGCTGCGAGCACAGCCCTCCGCACCGCGGCTGCTGCTGAACTTTTGCAAGTGGTGCTAAAAGGCTTTTGGCTCGGATTAGCGACTGTACCCTTCTGCTTCCTCTCTAACGACGTTAAAAAAAGCAGGGTAGAAGCCGGGGTGACAGTATTCCTTGAATCGCATCGAATCTGCTCTGGCTGCCGTTGAAATGTCTCCAGCTTATGCTTTCTCTTAAGAGCTCAGATGGCTTCTTCTTGCTGCTTGAGATTCTGGCAACTCGCAGATCAAATGTATTTGCACTCCCCTCCATCATACGACCTGATGCAAGCCCATCTTGGAGCTCTCTTACCAATTTTGGCTGAGGCTGTAATTCAGTGCAACCCATCTGACTGCATTTCTAGCACAGATCTTCATAACCGAGCGTGGGGGATTAAGCTGCGAGGCAGACAGTGTTTGCTATGGCAAGGTCCAAGCCTTGGCGCGCTGTGCCAGAGAGCTCATTGCCTGGGGCCATCAGCATGGCCACGGTGTGTTAAGATTTGGGATATGGAGTAGGAGGCGATGTGTGTTTGAGAAGTGGATTTGGCTGGTTCGGTAGGCAGGTGGTCTCCGGTACAGCTGCAGTAACAGTTCAACAGCTTCTCTGAAATGGAGCCCTTCTGCATCCACGCTGGCCTTGAGCTCGCCTCTTGCCAGCCCTGGCTGGGGTCTCAAAGAAACCCGAAGGCGCCAGTAGCAAAGCCCTCTGGTACCAGTCTGGGTGTTTCTCAAACACTGACAGACCGTGCTGTGTTTGGTGAAAGCCCAATCCAATAAACTTTCCCTTATCCCTCTCCTGAGCTCTGCCACAGACAACAGCCCAGTGCATGGCATGGGGCCGGATCCTGATGGCCAAGCTGTTGGCATGAGCCTGGCCCCAGGCACTGCTGCCTGCCCCTGAGGGAGGCCTGAGCGGTGCTGAGCAGGGAGCAGTGCGCTTTAGGGGTGGCTGTGCTCCAAGGCAGGTATCTGGAAAGTTTTAAAAAATACCAGCGCTACTATTTTGGACTAAAAAATGACGTTTTTCCCCACCACTGCTTGGACTCACGTACATCCATGTCTTGGTTTCCCTGACCTTGTGCCAGAGCTCAGAGCGGGGCTGCACGGGGGGATCCCACCTGCTGCAGGGCTCCCTGGCCTTGGGGCCACGCACTGCGGGGAGGGAGCCAAAAATGAGCCCCCAAATGGGCTACACCTGCGGAGTCCATGGCAGTGGCTGCTGCTGGCTGCTGTGTGGGCTTGGTTTGACCCGGGGCAGCGCCTGAGTTAAAACCATTTAAATTCATTCATGGGCTAACGACTTCTGAAAGGATAATGGCAGTCGGGCTCAGGGAGATGGCACCGTGCCACGGGCGCGCGAAGCTGTGCCGATGGGAGCGGGTGCAGAAGCTGGGAAAGCAGCTTGGTTGTGCAGCCCAGGGTCTCTCTGCGGTGAGAAGCTGCCAGCCTGCTCTGAGGGATGGGGTCGGCTCCCACGGGGGGCAGAGGGCTCAGGACTGGGGCTGTGTTAGGGAGGGGTTTCTGCCTTGCCTTGGTTTCCCGTGGCAGGGCAGATGCTAAGGTGGACAGGGAGCACTGGGAGCTGCTCCCTTGGCATTGCTGAGGATCGAGGGTGGCTGCTGTTCCCAGGGAAGGAGCTCACAGGGGGACAGGCAGGGGCTTGGGGCTGGCATTGTGCCTGGGGCCCCCCCACAGCCCCGTGTGGGAGAGTTCTGCAGGGCTGTGGGGCAGAATGGGGCCCTGCAGCCGTGGGTCGCAGCCTGGCTTTCCCCCACACTGCACCTTGTGGTTTTTACAGGGTGATTCCCTGGGGGAAGTCTGCTCATACTGGTTGGGGGAAGGTGTCCTGAGTTGTGCCGGTGCTCAGAGACGTGCACAGTGCAGGGAACACGAGCGATGCTGCTGCACAGGAGTTTGCTGCTGGTGCACTGCACTGGCTGCAGCTCCCTGCCCTCCCCTGGGTCCTGGGGTGTGACTTTTAGGCGGGGTTCTTGTTGCTGGGGCTCCCCATCAGGAATAAGGATCTGCTGCTTGCCCCTGGGATGTGGCTTTTGGGATGGAGACGGGAAATGGCTGTGGAGGGGCTGGTGGCGGTGCCTAACGCGCTCCTCCCTTCCTCCCCCGCAGGTTATGCTGGTGGGCGACTCGGGGGTCGGCAAGACCTGCCTGCTGGTGCGCTTCAAAGACGGCGCCTTCCTGGCGGGCAGCTTCATTTCCACCGTTGGGATCGACTTCAGGGTAAGTCAGCAGCAGCTGGGATCTGCCAGGTTAGCGACCGTCCTTGCAGGGGGATACCAAAACGTTGCTCCAGCTGCTTAAAACGCCTCGTGCCGAGTGCCGTGTGAGCAGCAGGCAGGGCACCCCGGGCTGCGTCGGGCTCAGGAGCCGTCTGATGACTGCAGCAGCGCAGCGGCGTTTTAATTACGGCTCTGCACAAGGACGGGGAGCGCGTCCTCTGCTCGGCGCTGCCGTGCCCTGGGGACGGTTTGTGTGAGAATTACTGCCTGGGCCTGACCATCTGCCCAGCTAAAATATTTCCCTAAATCAGTTTTTTTTGTTTTAAAAGCAATTGTAAACCAAAACCAAGCTGACACAAAGTGACATCCCCAGAGCAAACCTTTGGGGTGCTGATACGGGGTGCAGCACAGGATCTCTGTGCTCTGTAAGAATGGTTTTGGTGATGGTGACAGGGACACCTCGCTGCTGGTGCCAGGTGGCCATCAGGAACACCGAGGGTGACACACCAGAGCCGTGTGGCACTGGCAAGATCAGCTGGAAGCTGCTGGGTGGGTGGGGAGGCAGAAGGGGAGGCAGCTCTTTTCCTCTTTTCTGGTTATGTGAAAGCTGGAGTTAGGGCTCAGATCCTGAGGGCAGTGCTCTTGTTTGGCAGAGCATCCTTTGCCACACAGGAACATCCCAGAGCTGGGGAAGATACGCACAGTGAGAGGGAGGGGAGATGAATCAGGTGGGGATCTGTGCGAAGAAAGTTTTGGAGCAGGTGTGCTGCTGGGCTGTTCCATAACCCAGGCAGTTTTTTTTTCCTGTTACCTTTGGGTGCCCTGGTTGATGCCTGGTGCCTGATGCTCCCCATGCCTTGCTGCCATTTCCCCAGCCATCTGCTTCCCCCAAAAGCACGAGCTCACGGATCCCAGGCACCCAACCGGGGCTGCAGCCTGAGGGAGGGAGCTGTGCTGCGGGTCCCTGCCGTGCCGTGCTGGGACAGGGACAGGCTGCGCTCTCTGGTGGGGGAGTTCTGTGTAATGAGGGGCTTGGGAACAGGCACACAAACCTGGCTGTGGCCACATGGAGCGGCCGGGGGCTGGGGCTGTGCCAGGGCCCTGCGGGATGCTGCGTGCTGCCTCCTGCCCCCCACCTTCTCCTCTGCGTCGCGTGGGAACAGCCACGCGTGAGGGCTTCTCGGTCAGTGCCACAGATGTCCCTGGGGCTGCTCACTCCTGTGGGAGCAGGGGCTGCCCATTTCACTGTGCCGTGGCTTTGGCTCCGTTTCCACGCCACGGCGGCGCTGGGCAGGTGCTGGGGTGCTGGTGGCAATGCTGCATGCCAGGGTAGTGCCACATCCTCCCGACTGCCTTTCCTCAGCAGGCAGCGTTTCAGGACTTGCATGGATCTTGTGCTGGGTACTGTGACCCCAGGTAGAGGCGTAACCCTGTCGGCATCTGTGTGTCCTTTGTGCCCAGGTGTGAGTGGGGCTTTCCAAATCATCCCACGGGAAGCGCCCACTTTCCTCCTAATGCCTCCAGATCCTTCCCCCCGGACTCTTCTCGGCAGTATCTCAGATCTCCCTTTCTCGGAGGGTTTCTGTGAGATTGGAGTCTCCAGTAACTTGCTATTTTGCCAGCGTGAACAATAACTTGGGGGCACGGTGACAAGGTAAAGAGATGAGGCGATGCTCGGAAAGCCTCTCAGAAATGAAGCGGAGCTTTCCCTGCCACCCAGTGCTCGGTGCGGCGCTGCGGGTTACGGCTGGCTGCGCCGCAGTGGCTCGGTGGAGTTGGTGAATTGGAGTCCGTAATTTTATCCAAAGGTAATTACACCGTATTTCAGGTGTTCTTAAAAGGAAAAGCATTTTATTACTGATCACAGTGATTGATACCAAGGGCAGTCTTAAAATCTTGTGACTTATTGATTAGAGTGCTGAAATGACTGCTACTGAGAAGCAATCAAATTAGGGTTAATTTACTTCTGTAATAGAGCTGCTAGACGTACATGGGCTTGAAATGGGCAGATTATACAGCGAGGAAGATCGTGTTTATGCCCTAAAATTCATTATTATCATCTTTGTGAGATACTCAGCTTTTTGGAGACATGGAAATAGTTTTTTGATTACACATCTCCGTTTCTATCAAGATAATCCTGTTTGCAAGCACTGCGTAATTGTGCCCCCCTCGCGGTTTGCATTACAATGCAGATGGAGCTCTGGGGCGATAACACCGGAGGCTTCTGCTGCAAGAGCACATTTTGGTTTTTTAATTTTTGTCTCTCTAATAACAAAACCGTCACATCACATCTCCCTTTATCTGAAATCCCAGAACCTGGAGCTGAGTTTTCTGGTTGAAGCCATGGAGCCCACTCGTGCCAACAAGCAGTGGGGTTGTGGCTGCTCATCCCAGGAGGTATCAGGGGGTGCTGAGCTCCCCTGTGGGCACAGCCGTGGTTCCTCAGGGCTCGTGGCAGTCATTGAGCAGTGCCGGTGGGGGTGAGAGCTCCCCAAGGCCGCAGCAGGCAGCAGCTGTGCTCCTGTGCACGCACGGCCTTGTTTGGCCGGGGCAGCTGGTGTGGGGGAGCTGCCCAGGGACGGTGTGGGGATGCGGCTGCCCCACTCCTGCCATCGGTTCTGGGACCGTCCCCGCTTCTCTCCGATGCCAGCTGGTCCCTGCGGGGTGCCCGGTGCCCACTTGGCCGTGCCCCGGTCTCCTGGGCACCCAGTGGGCTCGAGGACAGCTGCTGGCAGCCGAGGGTGTCCGGGCGTTGTGTGTGCACCGAGCTCTGGCTGATGGATGGTGTCGGCCCGAGCAGATGTGAGTGAGGAGAAATCCGTTTAAAATGAATTGGGTTTTACAATTCCTAATGGCCCCCTAGGTTTTTTCCCTCCTACTGTTTTATGTTACAGAGAACCTCTCGCATTTTGTGGTTTGTTTATAATTGTCTCTTAAACAAAAAAAGGATGTTGATCTAAACATTAGTGTTTCATTTTCCAAATATACTAGGGAAATAAAGATGTTGGTATCAGGGAAAAAATGCATCAAAATGCATTAGCTTCTAGTTTTGGAGATTCCCAGTCCTTCGGCTTCCCGTCCTGTTCAAATCAGTTTTATTCTGGGAGCATTTTCAGCCCGTCGGGAGGCAGCCAGCCCTCTCCTTCGGCTGGGCAGTGCTGGAGCTGGGCCGGGTGGTGGCAGGACCTGGCAGAGGGTTTGGGCAGTGGTAGCTGCAGGGGTCAGAGCCAGGCTGTGACCGCTGCTATGTGGTGGAGCTGGGGCAGAGCCAGGATCTCTGCCTTTAAACGTCACTTCTTCCACTGGGGCATCGCTGCCCCCTTCCCACCCTGAATGGAGCTTGGGGCTCCCAACCTCTTTCCCCCAGAGAAGGAGCCCGTGCACAAGCTGGGTGTTTCCTCCATGTGGTTTTGGTGTGTCTGCAGGTCCGTGCAGGGGCTGCGGCTCCCCAGGGCGGCTGTGACCCCCCCCACTGTTCCTGTCCCACCACCACCTGCTTTTCAGCTCCTCCCTTCGGCTCCTGGGTTGGGAAATGCACCCGGGGTAAACAAATACCTCTGCCTCCAACAGCGGCAGCTTCGGGGTTTCCAGCCCTTGCTAGACAATGGGATGCTCAATTATTCCCTCCCGTGAGCCATGGCCATGCTGGCAGGGCTGTGCCCAGCACTGGTCTCCCTCCTCCTCCTCCCCAGGCACCGTGGCAGCTCCCCAGGGCACCCCCAGAGCCATCCCCAGCTGAAACCACCCAGGACTTGGCTGTGCCCTGAAAACCCCAGGGGCCCCAAAGCCCCCCGGGTTGGCAGCGCTGTGGCTCATCTTGCCCAGAGCCTGCCCTTTTCTCACTTTGAGTTTTAGGAATTTTGGGGAGAAAGGGCTCCTGGAAGGGAGCCACGCTGTAAGTCAGAGTGTGAATCCCAGTTTTCCTCGTAGTGCTGTAGAAGCTACGTTTTGCTGTAATTTTGGGAATGCGGCAGAAACCTTGGCAGAAACTGAAGCTGCACAACAAATACTTCTGCTGGTAGCAGCTAACTTGGAGCTTTTTGCCAGAGAAAAGCAGCGTGGGGACAGCGCGCCACCCCGCCGTGCCCCCTGCCCGGGGGCTGCGCTCTGCCCTGGCTCTCGCTGCCCCTGCTTGGTCCTGAGCTGCGCTGAGCAGGGCGAGTGAAGGTTTTCGCACTAATTGAACCTGAAGGGAGAAGAATACAAAGGGAAAAACTGAATTTGAGCCTTTTCTCTGAGAAGAGGTGCTAATGAGTTTCTTTGCGTTAGCTGGGGAGATGGTTTCTGTGTCCATCAGCCAGGCGAGGCTGTAAGGAAGAGCTTTGCTTTCCTTCCTTTACCCGAGGTGTGTGGTGGTGTCACACCTCTGCTGCCCCAGGCAGAGGAGCAAACAAGCATCCTGCGAGCACTCAGCACCTTCTGGTGCCATGGGAGGAGCGGGGAGCTGACCTGGGGCCACAACCTCATGCTTCAGCACGACCTGGGGCTTTCCTGAGCAGGCAGCAGCGCACAGAGTATTTCTCTGACGACTGGCTTACAGCAGCTGGCACAGGAGGTATTGCTGCGTGTTGCTGCCCTGCGAGAGACCCGCAGTGTCCCCCACACCCTTGGGGCGTGGGTGCACCCACTCAGGGAGCGCTCTTTGCTCCAGCCTTGGCCGTGCCGCCGTTAATCTGCCCGCTGGAGCAGTTGCTGGGCACTGTAAATAACACAAGCTGTCACTGGTGACCCTGAGCTCTAAGGACTCTTGATTATATTCAGCCCCGCGCTGCTCTGGAGGTGGAACCAGCGGCGTGCGATTTGGGTTGAGCAGAAGAGCTTTGTTGCATCTCTGTTTGTTTTTCGCAGCGTGTGTGTGCACCTTCCGTGGGCAAACAGCAGCTGCCTGGCTGCCGGCGGGGAGCCCTGGTGCAGGGAGGCAGGGTGCACAAACCACGGCTGGCCCCGGTCTCGCTGTGCCCAGCCTGGTCCTCGGGCTCCGTGCGAATGCGGAGGGAGGGAGCAGGCGGGTGGGTGAGCAGCCCCAGGCTGGTTGGGACCCTGCAGAAGGGAAGGTGCCCGGGCCCTTGGGGATGTGCTGGGAGCGGTGCTTGTCCTCGTGCCTCCCGTCGAGGGGCCGGTGCGACCCAGAGCCGCCTGTGAGCCGAGGGCTGGCTTTTATCTCAGCGGTTGGCACCGAGCGCAGCAGGGCTAATTTCCAGATGGATCAGTCTGGAAAAGGTGGGAGGGGATCCGCTCAGGCCAGAAGAAAGGAATGGAAATAAATTAATTCCAGCATGTCTGTCGAGGCAAAATCAGTCCGGAATGTTGGAGGAACGGGGTGCTGGGCATCGAGCAGAACATTTGGTCTCTTCCACGTGTAAGCTTTGCCATGTGGGGTGGCCACGTGTAGGGGGTGAGAGGTGGGCTCCGTTGATCCAAGGGGGCCTTGAGCAGGAGTGCAGGGACAGAGGGGACATCCTCAGCCCCGTGTCCCTGCAGGGTGGTGGCCTCGCCCTGGGAAGGGCACCTCGGTGTCACCCTGGCTGGGCGCTTGGTGCCCTCCTCGTGGCGGTGCTGTGCTGGGGAGGAAGCCCCAGGTCTGTGCTAGGTGCGCTTCTCCAGCAGCTCTTGGTCTGAAATTGGCTGGTTCCGCATTTCTTATTACTGCATGAATTTTAATAGGAGCCAGTAGCTGGTTTTATACTTTTGCATTTGTTGCTGTAAGGAAAGCCGAGCTACGTTTGCCCGGAGGAGCTCTCCTGTGGTGCTTCCCGCCCTGTCTGCTGGGTTTTGGGGGGCAGATGTGATGCCGGGGCTGTAGGGACCAGGTGCTGCCCAGATCCAGGTGAGCTGGGGCCTGCAGGGCTCGTGCCTGCAGGGCTTGGTCTGTGCATGGGAGCCCACCTTTATTTATCAATTTACTTGGTGTCTGATTCCTAGGACAGCAGCCTCTGCAGCTGCTGCTGGTTCCCACTCCCTGCTCCCAGGACAGGCTCTCTGGGGAGCAAAAAGCCTTTTTTCCGTGCAGCCGAGCCCTGCTTTGCTTTCAGCTGCTGCTCTCTTCCCTTGCAGAGGGACACAGCCGTGCAGTCTGCTCCTGATCACATGAACGGCGAAGCCTGTCATTTGCATGCAGGGGCTCAGTTGCCAAGAGATGCGGAGAGCAGAGCCCGTGGCGGGCTGCACCCTCTTCTCACATCTGCTAGTATTTTATTCATGTTTCTTTGGCTTTTGCATCTGAAAAATAATAAACCTCCTCGGCGTGCTCCGGTTCTGCAGCACACCAGTAAAGCGCGGATACCTGTGTGCTGTCGGTAATCCCAGCGGACAGCAGACTCAATCCCTGCCTTGGGGAGGGCAAAAAGAAGTAAGATTAATGTCTTCAAAGCAGAAAGTCGCTCTTTAAATGAGCATCTGGAGTGGCCTGGAGCCCCGGGGCCTGTTTAAGATGACTCTCGAACAGTTTGCGCAGTGATGTGAGGGTGCCTGCCCTCATCTCAGTGCACCGGGGGCTCTCCTAAGACGCAGGCTGGACTCGGTGCCTAATCCGGCCGTGAAATCTTGCATCCGTATCAGCCGGCAGTGGGGCTGTGGGTGTGCTTTGGAGGGGAGGAGGAATGTGGGTCAGTGCCCTGCCAGCCTGCCGGCAGGGTCTGTGTCCCTCTGGGGGGTGCAGGGTGTGAAATTGGCCCCTGTGTTTGGGGGTGAGGGACTCTGAGCTGGGCTGGAGCATCGATGGTGCTGGGCACAGAGCTGGGCTTTGTGCTGGGGCCTGTGATGGAGCGTGGCATGGCCGGTAACGCCTTTCAGCGGGGCCACGGCAAGTCTAAACGGTTTGAATATGTAATGGAATAATTTTGGCTTAACTTCGCTTTCATCTGTCATTGGTGATAAAATATTGAGCCCAGCTGTGCAGAACTGGGTTTTTCTTTGAAAGCAGCAGGAGGGCAGCCAGGCCTGCGGGAGGCAGGGCTTGGGGAGTCTGTCCCGCGGTGCCAGCCCCACAATGGGGGCTCGGGGACATCCCTGCCCCATGGTGCTCACCTCGCTCAGCCCCACAGGTCCCAGCTTGGGGTGCTGACTCCCAGCTGTGTGCACGGTGGGCGCTGAGCTGCCGGGAGCAGGGTTGTGGGCACTGGTGCCACCCTGGGCAGCGGGGTCTGTGCGCAGCCCCTGCCCCGCACCGAGCACCTCGGGATCAGCGTGGGCTGCAGCCCTGAAAGCTGCACGTGTGAGCCCCCGCTGCCTCTCCCCTGAGCTGCTGACTCATTCGGTACCGCTGATTAATTATTTGCCCCCAGCAGGCTTCAGCACGTTTCTAAATAAATACGCCTCGGGGAGCGGGGCACAGCGGAGCTCGCCTGGGTCCTGTCTCTCCTCTTGGGGTCTCATCAGCCGGTGCTGGGTCTGTGCTCAGGGGGTCAGGGGATTCGTTTTGGCTGCAGTGGGCACCGGGCAGGGTGCTGGGGTGTTGCTGACACCCCTGGGGAGCTGTGCTGGGTGCCGAGGCTGTGGCCAGAGCAGCTTGACTCCAAAACTCATCCCCTTGCCCCAAGGAGGGACTGGGTTTGGAAAATGCAGTTTGGTGGATGAGCGTTGGGTCCTGCCCAGCACCAAGGCAAGGGTTCCCGGCATCCTCTCACCTGGCAGTCAGGTACGAGCCGTGAAGTTAGACGTGGCCCTGCCATGGTCGGAAAGGCTCCGCTCAGCCCGTGCCTGGTGTTTATGCTCCGCGGCTCGGAACAGGCTGTGCCCATGAACAATCATCTCCCTTTGGTTAAAATAAATAAATAACAAAAATCCAAGAGCATCGGAGCCATGTTTGCGGAGGGAAGGAGCTGGCAGCGTGTTGTGTGTCTGAGCAATTGTCCACTCGTCCTTGGCTGGCGGTGGGGGGGCCGCTGGTTTCTATGGTAATGGGGAATTTAAAGATCAAGCGCTTGTTTACCTGCAGCGCCTTCGCCACGAGGAAGCTAAATATTGTGTTGGCGTCGTCCTGGGGGAGCAAGAGATGCGATGAGCAGGGGGCCCGGGGCAGTCGCTGGCGGAGAGCCCTGAGGAGGAGGAAGGGAATGGGGCCGGTGGGGTTTGCTGCCCGGGACAGCTCTGGTGGCACGATGGGGACATCCCCGCCTGCCCTGGGAGCACAGGGCTTGGCACAGCGTGGGCATTGCGGAGCCGTGGCGCTGCCCCGTGCGCCGCCGTCGGCTCCCTCCGAGAGAGACGGAGCTCTGGTGCTCGCCCTGTAAGTGATCTCCAGAGCAGCAGTGTAATTCATGTGGCTTTGTTTGTGTAACAGGGGCATAAAGTATTTTTAATCCTGGCTAAGCACCAAATCATTACCTTGAAGGATTGCAGAGCCTCTCAGAAGCAACAGCAAATATTTCATATTTATGCCTGCATAGGAAAAAATTATTTTTCCCCTGTCGTAACTAATACGTGTCAGGAGCTCCTGCTCCTTCAGCTTTAGAGGATGGTGCACGTTGCCCTGGGCCATGGTGGTCCAAGGACAAGGAGAAACACGATGGGGAGCCCGGGGGGCTTCACCCTGCTGGGATGTCAGCGTTAGAGGTGGTGGGGCTGGGCGAGGGGAGAGGGAAACACTGCCCGCAGAAGGCTCAGCAGCAGCAAAGCCCTTTTTCCCTTTTTCCAGTGGTCACTAAACTGGCAGCATCTGTTAGGATGCAACTGGTCCTGTTGTGAACATCTGGCAAGATTGTGTTTCATTTTGCCTCTTTTTTATTTTTTTTCATTTAGTCAAAGCTGTTAAATGGGAGGAATCCGTGCTCAGCTGCGTTTCTGCACCTGATCCTGCTCTGGTTGGATGCCGAGAAGCCGTCCTCTTGCAGCGAGCCTGACCCTCGCGAGCCCCGGGTAAACCCGGGTGCCTGAGAGCGTCTCAGGATGTTTTCCTCCTTCCTGTCAAGCCATGATGTTCCTATGCCCAAGTGACACATTTGGGAAATGGAGGCTTTTGCTTTTCCAGCTTTGCTTACGCGGGTGTCTCTATGGAAACCGCTCCGCCGCCCTCCCCTCTCGCCAGCGGGCTCTCTGATGGCTGCTCCAAGCGAGGAGCTTGTGTAACGCGCACCATTTTGTGGCGTGAACGGCGTTATTAGCGATCGCTGCCTGCTTTCAGTCCATACCTGCTGGGCAATTCTCCTCCTGGGGGGCTCTGCCCATGCTGCACCCAGTGCCACCCGTCCTGCCCCTGCTCCCTGTCCCTCCCCAATACCAACGGGCTGTTGGGATCAGCCGAGCTCGGCTCCCGGTTCCCCTCCTGCCAGGGAGAGCGGTTGGCATCGGCTCTGCTCTGAACCTTAAACCAACACCTTGTCATGCTTCTTTTTCCCCTTAAATCCAGGCAGGGCAGGCTGTGAGGGGGCCCCAGGCCCACTTTGGGGCACGCAGACCCTGCTGGCAAAGACCTTGCTTGGCTGCTTGGGTGGCAGCGCTGAGCGTTGGGTCTGAGCTGCCAGGGCTTGCTGCTTTGCCATCGTGTTAGCAGCTGAGAACTGTGCCTGCGTGGTGGGAACGAGCTGCCGCCGGTACGTCGGCAGTGCTGGGGTGTTCTCTGGCAGGACATCCATCCATCCATCTGCCTGGTGCCTCCGGGTCATGCTTGTGGGAACCCAGCGTCCCCCTGCCCTGCCCTGGAGTGCCAGGCGCTCACCTCCTGCCCCGACGTCTGAGAAGCTCGCGCGGGCTCCCCGGTGCGCGCGCAGCCCCGCTCTGCGCCGCGGCGGAAGTGCCGAGGGATTGCTGCTACTCGCAGCGTCTCTTTTTAGAGCAGAGCGCGGGTTTTGGCAGCCGTGCTGGCCAGCCCACGCAGCCCCAAGCGGTGCCAGCCTCAGGGGAAGGCTGGCAGCTCTGCTGA
This sequence comes from Heteronetta atricapilla, assembly GCA_011075105.1. Classification (NCBI taxonomy): domain Eukaryota; kingdom Metazoa; phylum Chordata; class Aves; order Anseriformes; family Anatidae; genus Heteronetta; species Heteronetta atricapilla. Next base: position 1,340,662 of record CM021744.1, on the reverse strand, counting down.
GCTGGCGGGGATGTGGGTGAGTCTGCCGTGCCGTGCCGTGCCGTGCGGCCGTGGCTCAGCCGGGCAGCCGGTGGGGGTCTGCAGGTGGAGAGGTGCTGGGGGAGCAGCTCTGCAGTTTTGAAGGCTTCTCAAGCCTCTGGCTCTGGTGTGGGCTTGCTCGAGCTCGTGTGAGTCAATGGCTTCTGAAAGCCGATTGAAGAGAAGCGTTCCCGGGAGATCACGCATCACAAGTTTCAGATGAGTGGGCTTTTCTTTCTCCTCCAAGTGCCAAGGCGCACGTGGCCTGAAGCCAACCCGGAGCAGCTCGGGTGGCTGCTCTGCTCCTGCAAAGAGCTGGGACACGGTGGGGGCTGCTCCTTGCCACCTCCTAACCCAGACGTGTCAGGGTGCCCCAGCGCTCAGCACCCGGTGCCAGGCACAGATACTGCAAAGCGTGGCTGTGTTGTGGTGGGGCTGGAGTGGGGCCGGGCATTGCTTCCCTGCCGCAGTGCCTGGGAGCCAGGCGGGCAGTGGCGTGTCCCCACGGGACATTGCCACGGCACATCCCCGTGGGCACCCCTTGGTGTCGGGGTGGGGCCTGGGCTTCACAAGGTCTGGTCATGGCAGCAGACCTCGACTCGTTTTCTGTGGGTTTTTTTCAGCTCAGACAGGTCTTTCTTAAATGCATTAACTTGCTGCATGTATTAATGTGCATGAATTAATGTGAGAAGTGCTTGACAATGCTTAAAATAACTTTGTTCCTGAGCAGGCGTCAATGCACGGCATATGTGTTTTTCCCTCCTGAATAATTACACACGTGAGGTCAAATTGCTGCCAACAGCTCAGCTCGCTCGTGGCCCCGCGGGACCTGGTGTGCCGGGAGGGCAGCGGGTGCAGGACCCCCCCCAGAGACCCCAGCTGCAGCCTGAGCTGTTGGCTGCGCTCTGGCTTCCCAAAGGAAGGGAGGGCACAAAAGCCACGGCGCCTATGTGTGGGTTTTGGTTCACTCCTGTGAAGGGTTTGCAGGTGCCTGTTCCCTGGAGCACAGCCCGGCTGTCCGGGTGTCCCCTGGTGCTGCCCCGGTGCTGGGGTTGGTGGTGTGGGATTTGGGCTTTTTCAGCACCTGCTGCTTTTAGGGAAAAATGATTCCCTGGCGGGGCTCTGTTCTGGCAACATGCCGCGGGCTGTCCGGGGTGCTGTGCTCCCCCAGCTCCTTGCAGTCCCCTGGCTGGGTGCTGGTGCTGCGGGTTGGGTGCCTGCGTGGAGCCTGCAGCGGGGCCGTGATTGCTGCTGTTTTTCTGGAAATGCTCATCCGACTTTTTCTGGGGGACGTCTGTACTTACGACAGGAGTTTGTCGGCAATGAGCTGCATTTTAAGGTTGGTTTGGTTTTTTTGTTGCCTGCAGGTAACAACTTTTTTAATGAGGATTGCCTGTCTCCTTTGCTCGCAAGGTGCTGAGTGCTGGCACTGAAGGTAAATCCAGCAGAGGGGAAGCAGGAGCTGAGGGAAGGATGGGACCAAACCCAGGGGCTGCTGGCTGAGGGTGCCTGGGGAAGCGCTCCGGCTGCTCTCCCTCTGCAGATGCTGCAGCGCAGCTCGGCCCCCGCTCAGCACGGCCGGGGCGGCTCCGCGTGCCCGTGCCTGGCAGACGGCATTATCGCTATTAATTGCTGCCGAGGTGTTCTGAGACGCCAAAGATAGGTCTGAGGAAGAGGCTGCGGAGAGCCTGCTGGCTCTGAACCTCGTGCCCAGGCGGGGGAAGGAGCCTGGTTTTGATCACATCGCTGTTCTGCATCGCACGGTTGTTTTCTGTTTCCTTCTGGCCAGAGGCTGCAGCTTGTGCTCGTTTCCCAGCCCGTGCTCGGGCAGCCGCAGTTCTGTGTCTGAAGCACGCCCGGGGTGCTCGGGAGCTGTGGCTGCACTCACGGTGCGTGAGAGGCCTCGGGCTGCAGAGCTGTGAGGCGGGGGCGATGGGACAGCCGGGCAGGGCTGCGCCTCTGCGGCACCTCAGTGGGTGCTGCACCAACACCTCCGCTGGGCTGCGGTTTCCTGCGTGGCTGTGGGTGTGGGGCTGGGCTGTGCAGCGGGGCTCTGACCCCCCGGTGCCTCCTGGTCCCCCTCCATGGGATGCTCGGGGGCTTCTTCTGGGCCAGGTCCCAGTCGGGAGCAGGTGGGAGCGAGCTGCGGCACTACCGCTCCAAGGGGCTTTCTGCGATGTTGAATCCTTGCGAAGAGTGGGCTCTGATGGCAGTACAAACACATGAGCCAGAGCTATCACTGGAGAGCAGAAACCCTGCTCAAAGACCAAAGCCAGAGCTGCCATCAACGGTGCCTTGGCTGCGGTGCCGTGCTCCGTGGTAGCACTCACGAGGACTGATCCTTCTGCGACTTCTTCCCTGTGCCATTGGCGAGTGGCTTGGAGCAGCGGCCCCGGCAGCGGGTAGAGACGTGCCCAGGGCAGAGGCAGCGTTTATCTCGGTGTCAGTTTATCTCCTGGTCGGTGCCAGGTTGTTTTGGGCTGGTTCTGCTGGCTCTGCAGGCGGGCAGCCCGGGAGCACAGCGGTGGTGCCAGTGCCTGCTGCAAAGCAAGCAGCCGCTGGGAGCGAGGGTAAGGAGGAACCTCTGAAAAACTCCCCTGGAGCTTGGAAAGCGAGCACAGGGCTGAGGAGGGGTTTGCCCTGCGGGGAGGGGGCTGGCACTCGCCGTGCTTCAGCCCCCGCTGCTCCATGCACCCAGCTTCGTGTGCCCAGCTGCGGGACAGAAGTGAGCTGGGACTTCAGTGAAGCACCAGGAGCTGGTACAGGCCATTCCCGGCATCCCAGTGGACTTGTACGAACTTCAAATAAATGGATTATAGTAACTTAGTTGCTCTTTTTTTTCCCTGAATCCTTCCTTGGAAGGGTTCTGCTTTCCTGCTTAGGACAAGCATGGCTTTTGAGAGCTGCCTGGTGCTGCAGCTGCAGGTGAAGGATGTGCGTTTGTGCATGGATGTGATAAAGAGCTACAGGCTGGTTTGTCAGGTCTGTTTTTTTTAGGGATGAGAAGTGCTATTTAATAATGCTGTTTGCAGTGCTGCCTGCAGAAGATCTGTTACTGGCAGATGCTGCCGGGATGTTTGCTGCTGGATATTCAGACCTGATTTTTAAAAATTGGATTGCAAAGTGATTCCTGAAACTTCAGGCAAGTTTCCTTCCTATCGGTGCCAGCCCACCGACAGGAAGAAGCCTGGCTGTGCCTCTGGCTGTAATTACAGCTACAGCTAATTGCACACAGTGCCGCACAGGTGAGTCGCGGTGGCCGCAGCCTGGGAGCCTTGCTCAGTGGCATCTTGGTCCCGGCAAAGCCAGTTCCTGCGCTGGGGCAGTTCTGTCCCTGGAGCAGAGATCACACCAGGGGCAGAGCAGGCTGACCACGAGGCTGGGTGTGGGATGGGTGCTGCAGTGTGACTGCCAGCCTCCGGATCCCAGCCGGGGCAGGGATGGGGCAGGGTCAAAGCACGGAGATGTGCCCGTGGGAGCTGTGTGCTGGGTGCTTGCCTGGGACGTGGCCGGGGGAAGCAGGGAGGATGCTCTGTAGAGGATGCTCGCAGGGCCTCGGCCAGCTCCTTGCTTCCCAATTATTGTAATTGGTGATGAAAGCTTCAGAAAGCTGGACAAAGAGGTGCCATGCCTTGGGGAAACGACTCCTCTGCTGCACCTGGGGCTGTCCCAGCCCCACACGACAGGGGCAGCTCCCAGCAGGGAGCAGTGAGAGCCGTGGGACCGGCAGTCGGAAGGGGCAGGCAGTCACAGGTCTCAAACCGGGGCTCTTGCTGCCTCCTGGCTCCCCCAGGCTGGTGTAACGGAAACCCAAAACAAAGCAGACCATTTCTGACAGGGACTGGCTTCCCTGGCATAAAAACCAATGCAAGGTTTTATTTTCCCCGAGGACCAGAGTAAACAATTCCCTGTACAGCACTAATTGATGACCCATTTTTCATTCTCGCAGCATTGACAGGCGCTGCGTACGCTGCATGGGAGAACCGATACCACAATAAATGTGCCGTAAAGATCCCTGCTCTGCTTTGCCGCACGGTACGGCCTCGGTGAAGAAAATGAAGATAAATCTGTTTGTTGAGCACCACGTTACTTGTTCTCAGTATTGGCACAGAGCTGTGCGAGCCATCTCTGCCCCCTTTGTTTCCAAGACTGCCCGGTTCAGAAGTAAGCATGGATATTTTAAAAAATCTCTCTCCTTGTATAAAGTAGAGGAGAGGAAGGGCTGAGTAATGCAGCTGGGATGGGGGAGCTGCCACGCGGCGTCCCCACGGTGGGAGGAGGACGTGGCCGTGGGTTCCACCTGCTCCCAGGACCTGCCCAGCACCTCGGCACCAGTGCCAGGATGTGCTGCGGCGTGCTGCCGGCTTCTGCTGCTCCGTGGTCCCTGCAGCGCTGCGCAGGGTCGGCGCGGCTCTGGGACTTCTGCAGCAGGTCCTCTCCTGCACACTTTTTAGGGCAGTAAATGAGTCTCTTCTGCCCGTGTCTCTTTTGGTGAGCCATTCCCTCCACCATCCCGTGCAGCCAAGAGGCGCAGGCTTTCCTGTTCAGTGGAGCAGCCCAGGCTGAGAAGGGAGAGCTCTGGGGACACGGGCACCGAACCGGGGCTGCTCCTTCCCCGGGGCCGCCTCTGCCAGGCACGGCTCCCGAGGGAGATGCTGAGGAGCAGGGCAGTGCTTTCTTTTAAAACACATGATCTTAAACAGATCCTCTTACCCCTAATCTGTCCCTAAGACACGACTCTCTCCTTCTTGCCAGAAAAACCTTTTATGTGCAGACTGATGTGAACAGAAGATGATAAGTCACTAATTCTTCAGTGTGTCTGCTTTAAAAGAGGATTGACTCTTATCTCCTGCAGGGCCGGCGGCCAGGCAGATGTTAATTGGGCTTTAATGTAGCGAACGTGGCTCTTGAGAAGACGGGCAGTCGGGCTCCTGCTCCTTGGGCTGCAAACAGCACCTGGGGCTGTTTGTGGGGTGCTGCTGAGCCCCGCTCATGGTGTGGGTCCTGCCGTGAGCGGGGTCTGGTGTGCAGAGGGGATGCAGCAGGTTGACCCTCGGGGTGGCAGCTGCTGGGCAGGGTGGGTGGCGGGCAGCAAGAGATGGCCCCGGCGCTGTCCATGGCGAGGCGCCGTGTTTGTGTGCTGATGGCGGGGTCTGCGCCCAGCTGGGGAGCGAGAGCTGGCCTGGAACCCTTATGGAAAGGACCTCAGCAGCAGGGCTGGGCAGGCTGGCTGTGCTGCACACAGCATGTGTGGGGGAAAAAAGGCAGAAGTTTCCAATTTTAGCAGCAGAGTGCAAGCGCACGGTGCCGCCAAGGAGACTAATCGCCTGTCCTGGCAGACAAATGGCCGGGCTTGCTCTCCGAGAAGATTTATGGGACGATGCGGAGGGCACTGCTGTGGGGGCCTGGTGGCTGCCCGGGTGTCCTGGCCTCCCTGGAGGATGTGCCAGGGTTGCAGGCAGCATGAGCATGGGACTGGCAGTGGCACAGCCTGGTGGCCAGCACCACACTGTGCTCATCTGCCCGCATCCTGCCGCGCTCTCCTTCTTCCCAGCGGGTTTGTGCAGGCTCGGGTGCGGCGTGGGGCTGCTTTGCCTCCTCTGGTGCATGGCACAGGCTCCTCAAATGCTCGTCCCTAAGCTGCGGGCTGCTGAGCTTGCTGTTTGCCCTCCCCACCCAGATGAGCTGTGCTGGATGCGTTGGCTGCACGTTCAGGATGAACTCCTGCGCTCCTCTGCGATGCTGGGATGGGGACAGCAGCCCGGCACCACGTCCTCTGAGAGCTTGTATGAGGGGAGATAAGAGCTCAGCAGTGCTCGTGCTGCTCTGCTGTCTGTTTGCGGTTGCTGAAACTTAAATATTTGTTCCTGGTTCCAATTTATCTCTCTTAATGGATCTTGATTTCAGAAGTGCAGATCCTCGTGCAGTATTGGCCTCCTGCTCTCTTCTTGTTCGTTACCCCATCGGACACAACAGGAGGTTTTTAAATCAGCTGCTGTCAGAGCAGTTTCCCAGAGAAGAGGCCTGGGCAGCTTTTCCTGCAGGCCCTGCGTGCTGCAGCAGCCTTGGGCACGGCTGTGCTTGGGGACAGAGCCCCCATCCCACCCTCTGTCACCTCCTGTCCCCCTGGTGCCTTCTGGGGACCTGTGCCACCCTCCCACCTCCGTGGAGTCTCTCTGGGGCTGCTGTGGCTGGAGGTGATGCTGAGCGCCCAGCACCGGCTCGCTGGCAGCGGCACACGCGTGTCGGGGGGAAACTCCAGGGCTTTAACGAGCAATTGAATGCAGCGTCCTGCTGCTCTGGGCTGATTTCCACATTGATCCTTAAGCCATTTGCATAGCCGCAAACACACGTGGTGTGTTTGTCTGTCTGCTACGGCCCCGTCACAGCAGCGTCCCTGCCCTGTTGCAGGGTGCTTGTGCTCACCCTGCTGCGGGGGGAGCAGCTGGGGCAGGGGCTCCCCGGGGCTCTGCAGAGCGGGTTTGGGGTCTCTCCTCGGCACGAGCCCGGCCGGACCCTGCACAGGGCCACGGCTGGCACACCAAAGCTGGCAGCACCCCCAGCCCTGGCCGTAACGGAGCTGGCCGTGTGGCAGCCCTGCAGCCCGCAGCTCAGCCATTACCTCCGCTAATTAACTCGGCGAGTGCCCCGGCCGTCGTTGGTCGGGTTTGATGAATGCTCTCTAATGCAATTGTTTCCCCCTTCCGCAGGAACTCGCCCTCCCGGTTATTAGCGCGGGCGCAGGCGGGTGGGATGCTGCTGCCTTCAGAGCGCACTAATGACGTTTGGTGGTGGTTTTTTTTTTTTTTTTTTCCCTGTTCCAGCTCAGACGTGGAGATGACGGAGTGGTGGGGGCCGGCCCCTGCCCGCCCCCGTGGATGACCCCCCAGCAGCAGGGTGGGCACGGCCGCAGCCCCTGGCACGGGGAGGGGGCGCGGGGCTCTCTGGGGAGCTGCTGGGTCCCCGTGCCCTGGGGTTTTCTCCTCCTAGCCCTCCACAGGCGGCCGTGCCTGGGCCGTGCCGTGCCACCCGGGTGTGCGCAGAGGGGGACGCTGTGGCGGGGGTGGCATTCGAGGCAGCAGCCCTCGGGGTGCCGGGGAGCCAGAGCTGGTTTCTATTCCCTGGTGTCGGAGGGTTTCAGCAAGCAGCTTGTGATTTGTCAGTTTAATTGTGAAGCGAGTTAACCCATGTATCCAATTTAATCTTTAAGGCTTTAATTAATGAGCTAATGTGTGGAAAAGCTGCAGAGGCCGAGAGCAGGACAAGCCAGGACAGGGCTGTGCGTGCAACTGCTCAATGTGGATTTATTTCCCTGTCCCGCTGCCCTCCTGTGCCGGGGAAGTCCCCGGCCATGAATGAAGCGTCCCGAGAGCAGCAGGGTTTGGGGGAGCAGCAGGGTTTTGTTCTGCCAGCGGGCGCCTTCCTCCCCTCCTCTCTGCTTCCAAAAGGCAGAGCTTGTGCTGTGGTCGCCAGGCTGGGCCCGTGCTGCGGGGCTGTTGGCGTGTGGCTAACGCGGCCCCTAATTGAAGTAATCTGCACTTGGTAATTTCATTGCCCCTACGCCTGCAAGGTTCCAGCTTTATTTATCTGACATCCCGAGGACTATTTAGCTTACAAGCAGCTTGTTCCTCCAACAAAGGCACTCCACGCGTTCCACCGTTACTCCCACTGGAAAACATTTAAGTAACTCCGTCCGAGCCCTGTGAAGGGACGCGTAAGAGCGGCTCTCCTCAAAGCACACGGAGCTGAGCTGCGTGGATGGCTTCCCTGCCTGCTTCTGCGTGGCGGGCGGCCTGTGGTGAGTATTACCTCTGTTACATTCGACTGTGCAAGATTAAGAGCAAACCCCAAGCAATCCAACACAGCTCCTCCTTGCATTCAGGGCTGGCAGCAGAGTTTGTGTTTCGGTACATTGAAACATGTTGTCTTTTGTCTTCGGCTGCTTATTGTTCGTTAAAACACCCAGCTGTGCCTTTTGAGGGTTATGAGGATGGAACTGAAGCGTAGCTCCTTAAGACAGGTGCTGGCAGCCCTGCTGCTGGGGTGGGCTCAGGCAGCCCCTCCACCGGGTACCGGCTGGAGCCACCCCGCAGCACTGCCTGCAGCCCTGCCCTGTGGTGTCATTGCCTTTTCCCACACAGTCCATCCTGCTCCTGCTCGCCTTTTTTTTCTTCTTTTACCTGAGTTTTGCTTCCAGCCAGTGCTCGTTCACGGTGCTCCTTTGCTCGCAGTGCGTTGGTCCCCAGTGGTCACGCAGCAGGTGAGCAGGAGCACCCCAAGCACCTTTCCCACCTTTCGGCACCAAATTCAGCTGCACAAACTTTGCTGGTAGATAAGTGCTCGATAAGCTGGAGATGCTGAAAACAGGCGCTTGGGAAGGCTTGGAAACGCACGGGAATCTGTGTCCCCTTGTTGGCACATCCCACGATGACCCTTCAGGCCACCTGCCTGAGCACGCTGCGGGTGGCAGCCCCCTGCCATGTCCCCAAAGCCCCCTGTTGCCCCTTGTAGGGCGAGCCGGGGGGGCTGCAGCCTGGTCACACTGTGCCAGCACCAGCCCCGGACCCCGCTGAAACCCTGGGGACTTGAGCTTTTTCCCCAGCCTGGCCCAGCAGCACTTGGATGCACACACTCCTCGTTGCTCCTCTAGATGGCAATTAGTTCTAAGAATTCCCCCCCAACACAAAATGTAGGTCAGCCCTAATTAGTTTGAATCCCGCTGCTGCCAGCTTTGCTTTTAATTAAGCTCCTCCAGAGGGGAGGCAGCACACGAGGTGCTGGAGCTGCAGTCCTCGTGGCACTCGGCACGCGCCTCGTGCTCCCTGCTGGCCGTGCCCGCTCACCCGGCTGTCACCGCTGGTGGCACTGCCCAGCCCTCTGCTGCGCTCACGGCACGGCTCACCGCGAGGACAGGGGCGAGGAGCAGCTGTTCCCACCCGGGGGCTGCTGCGCCCTGCTTGCTCCGTCTTTGGGGTGAGCTGAGCCCCGGGCACGGCCGTCGGCTGCAAACTGGCCGCAGTTTGCCCATCAGCTTGGGTCAGACCCGCTGCGGGGCAGGCAGACAGCCACGAGCCGTCCTCCTGGTCCCCGAGATCCTCCAGCTGCAAGCTGTCGCCCGCAGGAAGTCCCCTCTGGCTGCCAATAAAGGCTCGCCTTTCACCGAGGTTTGTGCTATGAAATATTCAGTGAGGACTGGCTGTCCCTCGCCGTTGGCTCGCGGCTGTGGTTGTTGCAGGGTGATGCCTTCTTTCCGTTCCCATCCCCTCTGTGGTGGGCAGGCTGCTCTCAGAAGCGGTGGTGGGGCCAGGGGTGGGCTGGGGGCCAGATCCTGCTCCCTGACTGCAGGGGGGCAGCTCTGGCTCGGCCGTACCAGCCTGTGCTGGGCCATCGGAGCTGGCCAGGGATTTTTGAGGGCAAATCAGGCATGGAAGTGAGATCTCTTGTAGAACAGTAAGTCTGCACCTGCAGAACGGCTGTTAGGCCATGGACCGGTGTGAGATGGCAGCGTGGGGCCGGCGCCGTGTGCTTCACAAGGGGTCTGTCGCTGCGAGGGGGGTGTCGGCAGTGGTGGACGTTAGGGTCCACATTGGGACTTCCCCCTTTGCTCACTGTGCTCTTTTTTCCAGTGGAGGGGGCCCGTTCCCCCCGGGGTGCTGTTGCACCTTGTGCATTCCCTCGCACTGCCGCAGCTTTACAGCCGATCACGCCGTGTTTCAGCACCAAAACTGCCAATCCCCGACGCGGTGTGAGCGGCGTTTGCGGAGTGCGGCCGCTCCAGCTCCTTTACATTCACCCTCGGCTCTGCAGACAGCGCGTGGCGCTGGCACCCTTGGCAGACCCGCTCCATTCCCCTGCCACGAACCGTGCGCCCGCAGCCCCCTGCCAAGGAGTTTTCTCGGCGCCCTGTGCAGCAGTGCATGCCACCTGCGCCCCTTCCCTCCCAGCCCTGGGCTGCCTGCCCGTTTTTACCCCTTCCAGGGCTGTGAATCACTCCGCTCCCTCATCTCCATCGCTGCCTTTGAAGGTATTTATAAACTGCGACCGTCTCCCCTGCGCCTGCTTTAGCAGACGGTGTAAATTTAGCGCGCTTGTTGACTCCGCTCCTCTCCTCCTCGTCCGCATCCTTGCTGCTGGAGGAGTGTGGCTGTCAGGAGCTGAGATGTTGCCTCTGGCCTGATTAAAACATCCAAACGGAGAGGCAGAGCCCTGCCGGCACCGTCCTGGCGGGTGATGCTGAGCGCCAGCATCCCGCGGCGTGGGGTAATTGCAGCAGGTCGGCACGCGAGGTGCTGGGATGGCCTCTCCACGGGGGAGAGGCGCTTTGCTGAGCTCTGCCCAGGCTGGCTTCCCAGCGCTGGGTGCCCGTGTCTGCTGCTCAGGCCACCTCATGTGACCCTTATGGGGACATGTGCGGCACCGTGCGCCCCGGGGAGCTCCGTGCGCTGGCTGCGGAGCCAACGCGCTTCGGATCAGCCGTGAGCGCAGCAGGTGCCGGCTCCCCAGCACGCCCAGCCCCGTCACGCACCACTGCTTGGGATTGTCTTAATCACACCCTGGTGATTACTGTGCTAATTTCTGTCGATCTAGCAAGCAAATTAATCTCCTCTCTGCTCCATCCTCTGGGGCTGTTTGATCTTTAAGGTTGGGCCTGATGAATGCTTAGGGCTGTCTGCAGCTCGTGGGGCTGCGGTCGCTTGGTGTGCGGTCAGAGCGCGGCCCTTGCCCGCCCCCAGGCTCTGCCCACACACCTCGTGGTGTCCCCATCCCGCACCGCTGCCGGCTCTGTCTGGGCAGTCATAAAACATTTCCCGTGGCTCTGAAAAGCGGGATCTGAGGAGCCGGCACTGCTTGGCTGGTGCCCATGGTGCCCAGCCCCTGCCCTCACCACCATGCAGGTCTTGCGGCGCTGTCGGACGGGTGATGTCTTCCCAACCTGGCTTTGCTCCCTCCCTGCTGCTGGACCTTGCAGGAGCCTTCACCTCAGCCCCAGGCAAGCCCCGGGGGATGGCACGGAGGGGCATGGCCCCTTCTGCTCCTCCCTGCCGGCCCTGCCGCTAAACACGAGCAATGTGGGGAAAGCAAACGGAGCGGGAAAGCAGTGCTTAATGGGGGAAAAACCAGTATAAGCGGCAGGGAGAGGAGTTATTTTTAAGCTGCTAACTGAATATGGAGGAGTTGGCTGTGCCTTTTGGAGGCCATTAGGATGGGCTGCTGGCGCTCGTTAATTTATTGCCAGAGGTGGTCGAGCCTGAGCCGCGCTGCACACTAAATCAGCGGTGCAGACACAAAGATTTAAGTATCCAAATATATGTAACTTGCAGCAGACGCAGGAAATGATCTTCTCACTGTGCCACCACGCAAATTACTCCAACAGGCGCTGTGACCAATTTATGCAAGTTTAAAAAAAAGGGGAGAACAAATCAGCATAAACACAGCGGCGGAGCCGGTGCAGGCGCGGGGCAGCAGCTGCCAGGCAGGCAGCCTCACCGCTGCTTCTCTTCTCTTTCAGAATAAGGTGCTGACGGTGGATGGGGTGAAGGTGAAGCTGCAGGTGCGTCCCCATGGCCCTGGAACAGCTCCCGTGGTGTTCAGGGCTCGGTAAAACCCCCGGGAGCCGATGGGCCGGGAGCAGCTCCCAAAGCCGGTCCCCATCTCCATCCCGTGCTTGGAAGCTGCTGTCACATGCATGCACGTGCATGTACACACGCGTGTGCAGTGCACCCCCACGGCTGCTCTGTCCCTCCCGGCCAGCCCCTCCGAGAAGCCCCGGCAGCAGGCAGAGACCAAGCTGCTTGCCCCGAGCCCCGGCTGCTTCCTGACCCCTGGGCTAGCAGCCGAATAACGCCATTAGCACCGATCTTCCCCCGACAGCAGCGTGGCACTCTGGAAACATATCGCGGCATTAAAAACTGCTAAATTAAATTAACGAGTCCCCACACATCCATCTGCTGGATGGATTTCCCGATTAAGGACGCGCCGCCAGCCCTTTGTCACACACCGCCGTCCCCGCGGTCAGATGTGCTGAGGAACCGGGAGGTGCTGCTTAAATATTGATTGCGCTTGGCAGCTCTCCTCTCACTGTCCCCAGCCCCCCCTGCAGCTGTGAGCTAGTCACGTGCAGATACAGCAGCCCCCGGGTCGCTGCTGGAAGCGAAATGCTGAGGAAACTTCGGGGGGTTGTGCTGTGGCCGTGTGCTCGTTCTGTCCTGCGGGATGCGGCTCACCCCTGTCCTCTGCCTTCCAGATCTGGGACACGGCGGGACAGGAGCGCTTCCGCAGCGTCACGCACGCCTACTACCGGGATGCCCACGGTGAGCACTGCCGGGGCTGGGGGCTCGGGGGGGCACCGTGCCAGCACTAACGCACCGCCGCTCTCTCCGCAGCCCTGCTCCTGCTCTACGATGTCACCAACAAAGCGTCCTTCGACAACATCCAGGTACGTGCGGCGCCTCCCGGTCTCTCCTGGGGGTGTCAGGCAGCTCCGTGGGTTTGCTGCGCTGCCGGGGCACCGCCGAGGCTCCGCAGCCTTTGAAGCCCTGCAAGAGCTCAGAGCAAACCTGCGGCACGCTGGCTGCAGGTGGCACTGGGATTTACTGGTGGTGGTGGTGCTCTGTGCCGGCCCTGGAGATGAGCAGGGTCTGGGGGCCTGGGGAGAAGCTGTGCCCCAGCCGGAGGGAGCCCCATGCTGGCCGTGCCCAGGGCAGAGGTGTGTGCCGGGGGCACAAAGGGCGGCTGCTTCCGAGGGGCTGTGATCGGTGCCGCACACCCGGCTGGCAGCGAGGACAGTGCTGGGGCGTCGGAGGACGCGCGGAGAACATTTCCCTTTCCTGGCAAATGGAAAGGGCGACAGACTGGCTTCACCGGCAGGTTTATGCCGCGTGTAATTACAGCACCGGCTGGAGAGCTCCCGCTAAGTGAGCGCAGCCAGCCGCTAGGAACGAGGCGCTCCCTCGGCCCGTGCCGACGTTGCCCCGTCTGCCTCAGCAGCAAACCCGGGCAGGGGAGAAGGTCGCATCCTGCTGCCCCCCTCCTCGTGCCCCGGCTGACCTGCCCGTCCTGCCGGCCATCGTGGGGTCCCTTGTCCCCTCCCTGCAGACCCGTGCGAGGCTCAGTGCGGTGCTGCCAGCATGGGGAGGGGGGTTTAGTTCCCAGATTTCAGTTACGTCTCACCCCCAGCCATCTCCTCCCTGTGTCTGTGTAAAACCCCCGTTGCTCACGGCAGCCTGTCTCTGGTTGTCTCCCTCCAGGCTTGGCTGACAGAGATTCATGAATACGCGCAGCAGGACGTGGTCCTCATGCTGCTGGGAAACAAGGTGAGCCTCGTCCTGGTGCGTGGGAGCTGGCCCGAGCCCTGCACGCTGCCGTGCTGCAGAGTCCCTCCAGGAAATACGGGGTTGAGCCAAGGTGCTGGAGACAAAAGGAGCCTCTTGTGCTCATCCTGCAAAGCCCTGCTGAGCCCCGGCTTCCCCTTGCTGTGGGAGCAGCACAGCATTGCTGCGCTGGGGCGAGCGCGCCCATGGGACACGGTGCCCAAAAAGCCACGCAGGCTGTGGCAGAAAGGCAGGAGCAGGGAGTCAGGGTCCTTAAAAGCGTTCAGCGGAGCCCAAAGCCCCGAGCAGAGGGGAGCCAGCGAGGCTTTGCGCCGTGCTCCGGCAGCCCCGCGCTGGTCGTGTTGGGAGCGTGGGGACAGGAGGGTGGATGGGGCGTGGAGACCTCCCAGATAATCCCAGCTTGCTCTTTGCTGTTGGCAGGTGGATTCCGCCCAGGACAGAGTGGTGAAAAGGGAAGATGGAGAAAAATTAGCCAAGGTACGGGAGCTGGCTTTTTGCCGCAGCGGAGCCACGTGTTGGGTGACGGGGGGGCAGCCAGGCTGGGAGCCCCCTTCAGCCCTCATCTCACTCCTGTCTCCCTCCACCTCAGCTCTTTAAGCTTCCACTACCATTTCTTACTTCTCTGTCCTCTTCTGAAGCTCTGAAGAATAAACACTCCTTTACCTGGGACCCCTCGTGCAGCTTCCCCCCTCCCCAGGGCTGGACCCCTCCCTCCCTGAGCTGAGCCCTGCAGCAGGCACCGTGCCCTCTGTGCCGGGAGCTGTGTCCCCGTGGGCCTCCCTGACCTCCTCCGTGTCTTGTCCTGCAGGAGTACGGCGTGCCCTTTATGGAGACCAGCGCGAAAAGCGGCCTAAACGTCGAATTAGCGTTCACAGCCATCGCAAAGTAAGTGAGCGGTCGCGGCCCTGCCGGTGCGCAGCACGCAGCGCCCGCTCCCCTCGGCCCCTGCCGGGCCGTGCGTGACCTTGTCCTCTGCATTGCCACCCACTGCAGGGACGGCAGGTTCTTCTAACAGGCGGTTAAAGACCTGAGAGAGAGGCCAGCTGCATCACGCACCACTCTATCCTCTGGGCTCCTGCCCGGAGGATGTGCCTGGAGGCACTTACCCATCCCAAGCAGCTGCAGGATGCTTCCTGGGGGTGTAGCAAAGCACTTAGAGCAGGTCATAGCTCGGCGGAGCTGCTGCAGGCAGCTTAGAAGTAGGTGGCGTGGGCAGAAAGGTAATATTTGTCCCCTTCCTGCAGGGAACTGAAGCACAGGTCCATGAAGCTGCCCAACGAGCCCAAATTCAAGCTCCACGACTACGTGAAGAAGGAAGTGAGGGGCTCGGGCTGCTGCCGGTCCTAATGCGCTCGGTGCGTTTGTACAGAGACTCACGCCACGTGTTTGTGCGCCGCGCTCTCTCCTCGTGGACAGTGTGTGCATGTCTGTCTTGTGTCTGTATCCGCGTAAAAGGTGAGCTGAGACGTGCGGGGTGAAGGCAGCGGCGGGAAAAGCTCTTTGGGCCGAGGCCGGCCGTGCTGCACCACATGCCAGGCACGCTCCCCAGACCCCCCAGCACCCACCCACACCAGGGGCTCTGGTCCCCGCAGGGAAATGCATTTCCCTGGCCGGGCAGCTCTGCTCCCGCCCGGCTCGGAGCCGCTCTGCCCGCTGCAGGCAGGAGGGGACGCGGGGAAGGAGCTCGGTCGGCGCGGCCACGGCTCCCTCCAGGGTCCTCCAGCGGTGCAGCCAGGAGCACCCTGGGGTTGCTTTAATGCGAGGGGGAATGATGGGGTCTAGGGAAGGGAGCGCCTGCTCCCCACCAAAATCTGGGTAGGAAAAAAAACTGAATTCACTTTTCCCACGTGCCCGGAATTCAGCTGATCAGATCCTCGGCCTGGGGCACACAGGAAAGCTTTGTTTTCAAGGCAACCGTTTTTTAGCTGCTTATTCACGTCCATCAGTCCTTCCCGTGTTGTAACATAGCTCCTCAATGAAGATTTCTCCTCCTCCCCGCAGAAGACAAGAGCTTAGATGTCTGTTCGAGTAAGCTCCCGCAAACATCTGTTGTACAGAGGTTTCCTGACTGTTTATCTGTTCGGTGAAGGCTTTGGTTCTCTCACTACAGCCGTTTCTTGTACTTTAATGAGAAGAAAGCTAATGTACTGCAGCTTCTTCCTAATCCCTTCGTGTAAGCGCGATAGCTTTTTTAGACTGCAACAGTGCTTTGCTCCAAAGGTCTCTTGGGACAGCTCGCTCTTCTAAAGGAAGAAAGCCGAGGAGGATGCTGCAGGCATTGACTGCACAGGTTTGGGACTCTTCTGCCAGCTCTCTTCAAGGGACTCCTCAGCCCTTTTGTCTGTGCTGGGCACGTGGCTTTTGCTTTTTTTTTAACGTTGCACTTCTAAGTACAAATTACAACTCTGGAGGGAGGGTTTGGCCTCTGGCAATTTTCTTATTAAAAAATTCTACCTGCACGACAGTGGGTGCCCTGCTGCACTGACCCTCTGTGCACTGCACTAAACAGAGCACTTAAACCATCCCTCACCACCACCACCAGCTCCCAGCAGTTCGTTCAGCTGCACCTGCCCCTTGTCGCAGCAGGGGTGCCGGCCTGAGCTGCAGCACAGCGTTCCCCGAGGACACAAAGTCCCTCGGTGCAGGATTCAGGCAGGCAGCCACAGAGCAGACCCCTCGGAGCTGCACTTCTTGGTGAGCCACAGTAAAATACGCAGCTCTCAGAGCTACTGCTAGAGTGGCTCCAGCACAATGGCATGGAGTCAGAAACAAACCTCCTGAGAAAAGAGCATTTTTTCCTGCATAGCTTTTTAGGGAGAAATATTTTTGTTACCTGACTTAAATTTTGTTAAAAACCCTGTTCCTGAGGGAATGCTTGCAGCTGCCAGCCTGGAGCAGCCCCCGCTGCTGGGCATTGCTGGGCAGCACCTGCTCCCTGCTGGCTGCAGCACGCAGGGCCCAGGGGGAGGCAGCGAGGGCAGCCAGGGCCCAGGGGAGGCAGTGAGGGCAGCCTCCTGTTCAGTATCTGCCCTTCCCAGCACCAGAGGCAAAGAGCAACGGGCAGTTGAAACCCCTGGGTCTGTTCCCAAGCCTGCCTTTGGTGTTTTCTCAGAGTAACTCGGCTAAGAGCAGCCCCTCTCCCAAGGTGCCAGTCACTGCACAGACACTACCTCCTTCCCCCTCCTCGCAGGCAGGACCCCTCGCATCTTTGGCCACCCTGACAAAGCTGACAGCTCTGGGTACTGCGGGGTGGGACCAAGAACAATCTGAAAATTAATTTAAATAGAGCAGCTGTGAGCACTACTCTCTGGATATGCCTGTCAGGACCTAACTAGCACAGCAGAAGCAGAGCCGCAGTTGTACTCCCAACCCACCCCAACCTAAGGGACGCTCAGCCCCCGTCTACCCCGTCACAAGCTCCCCACGCACCGCTCACCTCCCCCTGCCCGCACACCAACCTCGCTGCTGCAGCACCCCTCCACTCTCCTTTGGCGTTTTTACATGGGCCTCCACTGCCACCAAGCGACGCAGAACAGTTCAGTGCATTCAGGCAAGCCGAGGACTTGGCGTGACATGCCATGCACTTATTTTCGCTGCCTCTTGTTTACAGCTTTTGTTTCATTCCTGTTAATAAATTTTTTTAATAATCTTTGCGGCTCCAGTGGTATTTTTGTCTCATATACGCGAGCTGTTTAATCATCCAAATAGTTCAGCTCATTCTCGAACCCACCCGGATGGTTGCATTACCAGCACGGGCTCAGGTACCCCACGCACCCATCGGGCACTCAAGGGACCTGGGCTAGAGCTGAGCTGCAGCACACGTTGTGCAACGTTCCCTTAAACAACAACAAGGATTTGCCGTGTGCCCAGATGTAGCATTTACAGCTGGTCTGTGGTTTTGTGTTATGCACGGGATTTGTAAAGAACAGAAACCAGAGCAGAAGTCTTTTGAAAACTTTATTAAATCTGTAAGCTGTAGAACCAGCCCAATATAGAACCCAAAGCGGAGATACAGCAGCAAACAGGTTACAAGTTACAATGTTGAACTTGCTTTGATAACTTAAAAATAAAGACCTGAGCAACTTGTTAAATTAAAAAAAAAAAGTTAGCTTCAAGGTATGTACCAGTCACCTACACAATCTAGCACTGTGAGGACTGCTACCGGTGAATCCTTTTGTTTACCTGTACTACTGCATCTACTGCCTGCCATTGTTTGCTGTAGGCTACCACGTGGCAGAGGAAAAGCCAGTTTTGATTTATGTCAGGCAATTCTGCAGCTGCTGCGTTAAGAACTGCACTGACTCTTTAGTGGCACAACATGAAAAACATCAGCTTCACTGTTTAATGAAGCAACCCCAGAGATTTTTTAGCCGTACCCGGGTGCATCCCTTGCTGTGTTCACAGCCTACATTATGCCTGAGGTCAGAGCTACACGAGGCCTACCAGGCCGTTACTCGAGCCCGGTTCTACTTGCCCCAAAGCACCTCGTGGTCCCAAACAGCTTCCCGAGCCGGCTCCAGAACAGCAGGTCGCCCGGCACACGTGTGCGCCTCACCGCCCGGAGCTCCACGGCGACCACCAGGCCTTCATGCCTCCCTTCCCGGTGCGCCGTTGCGGTGCGGGTCCCGCCGGGCCTGCGGAGAGAAGGCAGCGCGGTGAGAGCAGCCCGCCGCGCCCCGCGCCGCCCGGCCCGCCGCTCCCTCGAGCCTCAGCCGCGATGTGTCAGCAGGGGCCGCGGCCGCCCGCCGCCCTCAGACGAGGTGTCAGAGAAAGTCAGATCATCCCCGGCTCGCCTGGGCCCGTGCCCAGTCCCATGTAGCGGTCCCGGCCCCGCCGCTCCCCACCCCCCCCAAAGCACGTTGCCGCCCCTCACCTCCCTCGCCGCCGGAAAGGCCGAAACCTGCCCTCGCCGGTCTTTTTATAAGCACCTCCCTGCCGCTATTGGCCAGGCTTCCTGTGGGCTCAGCCAATCGCCCCCGGTTGGGGTGATCGCCCTCACCCCTCTGCCGGCGCTCATTGGCTGCCGCTCGTCCTCTCCCCAGTGGCGCGGTGCGGGCCGAGGCGCGGTTCGGCGCCGCCCGATTGGCTCCCGGAGGAGGCCGAGCGAAGCCAGTAGCACCGGCGGTTGTAACACCGACCGACCACGGGAGCGCCAATCAGCGCCGGGCCGCGAGGGCCGCCGGGAGCTGTAGT
>CM021744.1:1264112-1321720 GCA_011075105.1 Heteronetta atricapilla | reverse complement strand
GTGCCCCGTGAGGGCCGCTCGGCCGGCAGCGGCTGCTCCGGCGCTGACAGCGGAGGGAAGCGCCTGGCTTGGGCCCCGGCAGGCCGAGCTCGGCTCCTCCCGCAGCCTCGGCCCCGGGCCCGAGCGGCCGCCCCGGGCGGTCCGTGCTGGGTGGCCGCGGGCCGGGTGCGGGCGCTGCTGGCCCCGCAGCGCTGCGCTCGGGCTGCGGAGCGTGAGCGAGGGGCGGCTCCGGGAAGCCCCTGGGGGAGAGGGGCGTGAGGTAGGGCCTGCCCTGACAGCCCCCGCGTGGCTCCCCGGGGGCTGGGCGAGGGGAGGCGGCGGCTCCGGGGCTCCGGGGAAGGGAGCTGCAGAGCTGCCGGAGAGCTGTCAGCCCTCCTCCCGGCCTGGCTGCCCCGGTGCCGGGTTTGTGCGGCTGCACAGCTGGGGCCCTCCGGCAGGGATCTCCCGGCAGCGGGTTTACGCGTCTCAGCTTGTCGCTGCCACCGCGAATTGCTGCTTTCTGCCGCTGCAAGCAGCAGTGCCGGGGGCACCGCCAAAAACTGGGGCTGCATCACGCAGGTGCTGCGCACACAGCGCCGACTGCGAGCCCCGGGGGAACAGAACGCACAGAACACACAGAACGCACAGAACACACAGAATACACAGAACACACAGCTCTGCCCTCGCTGCACGCCCGGAGGAGCGGAAGATCCGAGTTTGGGGATTTCTCCGGGGGCGTGCAGGAAGCTGTAGGATCAGGGCAGTGCCCTGCAGCCTGCAGCCCCCAGAGTCGCCGTGGGTGCAGCGTGAGAAAGCCCGGGGTAAATCCGGCCACAGCCACGCAGAGCTCCCGCTTGGCGGTTTCACAGGGCCATTAAGGGGGAAGAGCCCTCCAGGATCACCTGCTCCAGCCACCCCCCTGCCACCACCGTCACCCACCAGAGTGTGTCCCCAGGCACCACGTCCGACCTTCCCTGGGACACCCCCAGGATGGTGACACCACCCCCTCCCTGGGCAACCCGTCCTGGGGCGTTGGGGCAGGCAGCAGATGGGGGCAGCGGATGGGGGCAGTGGATGGGGGCAGCTTTGCCAACCTGAGCCGTGAGGGGGGAGAGCCGTGTGCTCTGGGATGTCACTTGTGTGGTGTGACCGTGGCTGTGCCTGCCCTGCCCTGCGAGGAGCTGCTGTGGGTGCCCAGCACCCTGCTGCGTGGGCAGGCGTCCGGCAGCAGCCCCCCACCTCAGGCGTGTCTCCCAGGCCGGCCCCGCTCCCTTTTCCTTGCCGTGGCAGCTCAGTGCTAACGGCTTTTCCCCGGGGCGTCTCCGCAAGCGCAAACTGCGCTGCTGCTTTTTGGGCTGCGTGATATCCAGCGCTATGAATAGCTCAGAACCGTCTGAGGAGGGCGAGAAACTCCCAATTCCCTGAGAAGCGAGAGGTGGCTGAGCCTGTCCCTGCGGGCTCCCCGGGGTGAGAGGCACGGAGCTGCGTGCACCAGGAGCTTGGTTTCTCTGAGCTAGCCCGGGAGCAGCGCGGGGCTCTTCCAGCTGGCCGTACGAGTCGCCCGCTGCTCCGCGTGCCTTTGTGCTGACCTCACGGGGAGCCGCACGCAGATGGCGCCGGGGCCGCGCTGGCCGGGGGGAGCTGCCCGCAGCCGCGAGGCTTGGGGCTGGCGGCGGCTCCGGGCCCGGCCGCCCCGTGCCGGTGAGCGCTGAGGGCGGTGGGGCCCTGCCAGGCAGCCCCGCTGCCTCCCTCGGGGCAGCGGTGTGGGAGCTGTGCCGTTCTCGCAGCCCTGCTTAGGTCGGAGCGGAGGGCAGCGGGTATCCGAGATCCAGCGCCGGGTTAGAAGCGGTGCCTGCAGCTAGCTGCAGCAGCCCTGTGCTCCTCTGGAGATCCCGAGAGCGTCCCGAGGCCGCGTGACAGTGTGACAGCAAGTGCTCTCGGAGGTTGTTCCCGCTGGTTTCGGGAGGGTGAAATCCTCAGGATCTGTGGAGGGAGGCTCTGGGAGAAGCGGCAGGGTCTTAGGGCCCCTCTCCCTTGCATCTGAAGCCGTTGTGGCCGCAGTGCGGCCGCTGACCGTGCACTGGGAGGGATTTAAACATCACCTTCCTGGCGTGATGGCAGGGGGCTGCGGGACGCTGGAGGGTGCTTCAGGCCGAAACTGGGCAGTGGGTGTGCGAGGGTGGAAGGGGGAACACCCGCTGGCTTCGTCAGGAATCAAGGACTCGGTGCCCGTCTGTCTGGGGTCCGACATCACTCATTTAACGACTCCTTGCCTCGCCTGGCAGCTGGGAAGCACTGCAGGGTCTGTCCCTCGCAGCGCGTGCTCTGAGGAGCGGGCTCTTCTGCTTCTTCTCGGAAACTGTACAAAAAGAGAAGCACAAGTCTGAAACTTGCTGGGATCTTTCATTTGCAAGGAAGCCGATGGGTTTCAGACGGACCCCTGAGGTGGTCTGGTTGCACCCAGAGGGCAAACAAGGGCACGTCGTGAGGTGTCAAAGCTTTGGGAGGTGTTTGGGGAGAGCAGGGGCAGGAAATGATGGGCGTCCTTCTGGCCCGTGTCCTACAGGTCAGACGGGTGCTCGCAGTCATCAGCATCACGATGCTCTGGCAATGCTGGTGCTGAACTCCACAAGCACTTGGGCAATGAATGCTATTTCCACCAGAGGCACTGAGTGGGAGGGCTGCGGTGACTGCCCCGGGGCTGCCTCTGTAGGCTTGTTGGAGCTCCTGAATGACCCCGTTTGTGCTGCGGTCGGGGACCTTCCCTCGCAGTTTGCCGTGCCCCGTGTGAATCAGCTCACGGATGGGAAGTGTGGGCAACACCTCGTGCCGCAGAACGAGGCGGAAAGAGCCTGCCCAGAGGCTGGACGTACCCTGCCACCTCCCCGGGAACAGCCCTGCACCTGCAGGAGCTGCTGAGGGGGCCGAGGCCGCGGGTGGAGTCCCCGAGCCCACGCAGCGTGCGCTCAGCACCTGCCGTGCCCCCGTCCTGCCGAGCCGGGCTGTGGGGGCAGCTCGGTTCAGCTTGTGTAACATTTCCCCGGGGATGTGCCAACAGCGTAAAGGATGTGTAACCCTCGTGGTGCCCTAAGAGGAACAGAAACCTGTGCCTTTCACCATGAGCATCCGCTCCGGGAAGGCAGGAAGGTCACGGCACCCGGCCGCTTCCCAGGCGGCGCGGAGCAGGAGCGCTCCGTGCCTGCCCTGCCCAGCGGTTCGGCCCCGCGGGGTGAGCGGCCTCAGGGAGAGTCGGCGATCCGAGGGAGGAAAAAAGGAGAACGAAGGAGACTCAGGGCACGAGGCTGAGCCTTACGGC
This sequence comes from Heteronetta atricapilla, assembly GCA_011075105.1. NCBI lineage: Eukaryota > Metazoa > Chordata > Aves > Anseriformes > Anatidae > Heteronetta > Heteronetta atricapilla. The sequence continues at coordinate 1,318,425 of CM021744.1, read as the reverse complement.
CATCGGTTGCGTAAGACTGGGAGGTCTGCAGGTTTCTCAGCAGCTGCTTTGCAGCGGGGCGTTGTGCCTGGCAGCCACTCCCCGGGGTGCTGATTTCCTTACAGCACCCGGGGCCCTGCCGCCCGTCCCCGGGGCACGGAGCCCAGCGCTGCCGCTGTGCCCGTGACAACAAGGCTCTCGCGTCAGGAACTGGCTCCCGAACCTAGGCCGAGGCAGCTTACGTGGTATTTATGGAGGACGCGAGCTCTGCCATCCCTACATCTCCCCTCAGAGCCCCGGCCGTGCCCCTGAGGCTGGCTGTAAGGACGTGCTGAGCGCTGGGAGCAGCCAGGTGAGCGGGTGCTCGGGGCGATGCCCCGCAGCCGGAGGTGCCAGCAGCAGCCCCAGCAGCGGCACCTCCTTGGGCAGGGCCGCAGGATCAGCCCGGCTGCCCCCGCGGTTCCCCTCCCCGCTCCAAGGAGCGCTGCTGGGCTTGGAGGCAGCCGGCAGAGAGCCGCCTCGCTGCTGACTTTGCTGGCTTCCGCAGTGGGGGGAAAAGCGCTGCCTTCCCCAGCTGGCTGCAGCCAGCGGCGCTGGGGTTTTTCCTTCCCTGTGTTACTAAACGAAATTTTAAGGCTTTTCTCCTCGCTGAGTCTCCAAAGCCCGAGCCGATTGCTGCGTGCGGAAGGGCTGAAAGCTGCCCCGTCCCTGCCTTGCGTCTGGTTACTGGCAGCCACGTGGTTTGGTGAGCGGTGGGTTCCCACAGCTTCCTTTTTCCAGGGGAGATTTTTCCCCTTGCTTTTTATGGTCAAAAGCAGCCTTTGAAAAACAAACAAACCAGGCACGCAGAGCCTGGGCCACAGCCCCCGCAGCCCGGTTCGCTGTGAATCCCAGGGTGACCCTGCAGGGCCCTGGGCTGGGAAGTGAGAGCGTGCCCAGCGCTCCTGCTGGCTGCTCCGTGGAGCCGCCGCGTGCTCAGGGGATTCCCGGAGCCCCTTGGCGAGCGGTCGGTCGAAGGGAGGCTTCGCAGAGCGGAGGATCCTGTGACTGGCAGTAATTGTTGGTTATTCCTCCTGGGTCAAAGAGCACACGTCTTTCGTAACGAAGCAGCTGACAACTGGCTGCGTGCTCGTTGGCATCTCCTCCAGCCACGGCTCTGCTCCGCTCCCGGAGGGCCCAGGTGCCAGGCCAGGGCCCAGGGGTGCAGCAGGGATTTCTGCTAATGCTGTGGGAAGCTGCTGGGATGGCAACAGCATCTCTGCAGCTTTTCAAACTTTGCTGTCAGTCGGTAAAAGCCTTTCCCAGCACCTCGTGGCAGAGCGCTCGAGGCGTGAAGGCATCCTCGGGGAGGCGTCTGCTCTGTTGAAGTGGTTCCTGCGTGTGGTGGTTGCAGAGATTTGGGCTGAAATCAGGCGTTTCTGTGGCGGCTGGCGTTCTGCACGCTGCCTGCTGCCCCAGTGCACATTTTTGCCATTGCTCGCATTCCTCTGGTTTCTGCTCAGAGCAGGCGCAGAGCAGCTCCCTGCTCCTGGCAGGTGGGTCGCTCAGCCAAGCGGCAGGGCTCGGGGCATGCTTACGAGCAAGTAGTGGAAAGTCCCCGTGCTCCAGCCCGCCTTCCCCGCCTTGCTGTGGATTTATCCAAGCTCTGTTGAAATGGGGCCCTGCAGCCATTCCCGTGGGCTTTAGGGCAGGGCGCGTGTGCAGCTCCCGGGGAGGTAACCCAGAGGTGCGACAGGTCCTCACCTGTTATGTCTGGAGACAACACAGGCCCTGAAAATGAGGAGGGGGTGAAGGGTTTGCCTGAGCCCCGAGAGCCCCCGGTCCTCTGTAAGGATGGGCTTGGCTGCTTTCCATCTGGGAGAGATTATTTGCCTTGAAGCCGGGCAGGAACATTTGGTATGCCAGATAGCTCCAGGGGCTCGCCCGAGGTCACCGGAGAGCAAGAGTGGGGTTCGGATCTCTGGGGGCCACGGCCAGGTGTTCCCAAAAGCTGTCTGCCCTCCACAGGTGGCCTTCAGGTCTGTGTGCCCTGAGAAGTCCCCAGAAGGAGCACAAGGATCCTCACGGCAAGCTCCTGCGGGCTGGAGCCTGGTGTTGTGCTCGGCAGGTCTCTGTGGCACGGCAGCGCAGCCCTGCTTCGCTCCTGCTCTTCCTGGGACAGCTCCAGGAACTGCCGAGCGTCTCCCAAGGGATCTGGCATTCGCAGGCAGCCAGGACAGAGCTTTAAAGCGTGTGGAAAACGTGATCCACATCCCTGGCTTTCAGATGGTGCTGGGTTTGGTGGGGGGGGGTTTGTTGGTTGGGTTGGTTTCCTGGTTTGGCCGTGAGCAGGGCAGTGGCGAGGGCACCTCGGCTGTCGCGTTGGCGGTGTTGGAGCCACGGCCGCAGGCTGTGACCGGGCGGCGTGCAGCCGCCGTGCTCTGCTGCTGGGACCGGGGAGGCTCGGCGGGTCCCAGCTCGCAGCTGTGCAGGTGGGAACCCGGTGGTCTGCTAGCAAGTGCCTGGGGGTTTAGGACTCCTCACCCTCGGGTAAGAGAAAACCAACAGCGCCCTTCGCCGGCGGGGGCTCCCGTCCCGCAGGGAGGGATTTGGGTTGTGTTAGCTGGTTTTGGCCAGCCTGCTCTCACTGCAGATGTCTGTCTGTTCGGCTCTTGGATTCCGCTGCTGGCAGGAGAGCGACGAGATTTAACCTTACCTTGGACGGAAGGGATCTTGTAATCGGGGTTTTTCCCGAGCAGCTTACTGCTGGAGCGCCTGCGCAGGCTGGGACAGGCTGCAAGCGCGAGCAGTGCCTCCCAGCTGCCAGGACGCCTGGGAGGAGAGCTCTGCACCATGCCCAAACCCTCTTCTGTGATGGAAGCTTCTGTCCGGGCCAGAGGCGTCTCGGTACGGTGGCAGAGAGGTGCAGCCCCTTCCTGTAAGCGGCGTTGGTACCCGGCTCCCGCAGAGACTGTTTGAGAGCATCGGGCCAGCTGAGGCAGCAGCGGGGCTTTGTGCCCCCCGCCAGCATCAGGTCTCAGCAGAGGTTAAAGAAAGCAAGTTCCACGCGTTTCCGCAGAGCGTTGTTGTGCAACATTTGACTTTGCAAATTTGAAGCCGATTAAAGTCCTGTGTAAACAACTGAGGACGAGAAGCGAGCCCCTCGGCTGCCTGCTGTCGGGAGGTTTCCCGGGCTGGCCGATGAGCCAGGCTGCACGGGCTGTTTCTGGGCACAGGCCATGAGTGGGATCCAGGACCACCAGCGTGTTAACTGGCTAAGCTTTATTCCTTACGTAGCGGGATAAAGGTTTTACGGGTACAGCCTTGCACCCTTTCCTGCCCCCCACGCATGCGCAGCTCAGGCGTGATTTGAAGGGGCCTGGCTTTGACCTTGGTACTTGCTGCTGAAAATCCGGGGCTGTGTGAATTCAGGTGAACGCTCGGACGTAATGCCACAGAACGGCGCTCTCTGAGCCCAGCAGAATCCATGCAGTGATCCTAACTCTCTGTCTTTCTTCTTCCACAGAGCAAACTTCCCATGACTAACAAGTGCTGGTTGGATTATGAGCTCAAACAAGAACGCTCGCTACAATCGTTTCTCCAGTGGCACAACAAACATCACTACTTCCGAAAACACTAACGGGGTAAGCCTTGCTGGTAGCAGGGGACGGGCTGGGGGTGCTTCTCGAGTTCTCGTCCTTCCTTTCGAGAAAAGGAGGACGGCTGCTGAGGATTTGGTGCTCTCTCCCCCTTAAAAATCCTGTTATCCAGAAGAAACTTGGGAATATATGTGCTGTATTCATGGCTATTCGCAAGGTCAGGAGAGTCTTCAGGCTGGGCCGCGCCCATACGCTCTGACCTTCTTTCTGTCCATATTTCAGACAAGAATGGAAACAACCTTTGGGCCGGCCTACTCTGCTGTGACAACCATCACAAAGGGTGAGCACGTTGTGCGGAGCTGCTCCCCAGAGCAGCGCGTGTGAATCCGGGCAGACTTTTCCGTGTTGTTTCCCAGATCGTAAAGCTGCTGGGAGAGTCACTCCCTGTTCCTTACAGACAGGTGCCGAGGTGCTGCTTTCAGTAGTCTGCAGCCCAAGTGACATTTAATCACGGCATCAGATCACCAGACATGATGGAACAAGCATCCACAGGAATTTCCTCCTGTTACACAGGCTTTGCAGTACCACTGGGAAGCCCTTGCTGAAGTTAGGGTAGTACGACAGGGTCTGATACAGAGTTTAGTCCCAAATCTTCACTCTCAGCCTGCCTCTGAGTCACTCGGAACGCTTTGGTAAACCCCCATGGCCGTTTTTAGCTCAGACAGGAGGGGGTGCGAGTGTACCTGCCCATATCAGATCCTTGTGCTTTGTTCTTCCCAGCCCAGCAGCTGAGCCTGAGCTCTGACACGTGGCGTGAATGTAGGAAGAGATCTGGTTTCCCTTTGGAATAAAAATACCCTTACTTCAGTAAAGATAAGGAACTGTGGCACTTGACACTGATTTAGATAAGGAAATGAACAATCTGCTTGGAGGAGCTGTTTGGATTGCGTTTGGACAGGACTCTGGAATCTAGATGGTTTGGGACTCCTAAATATTTACCTCTAAAGCTTGAGGTACTTCCGTAACACGATCTCTGTACAGCCAAGCCCAGTTTAATGTAGCATAGCTCTTCGTGCTACAAGAAATAGCCAGACCTCCCTTAACCTAAGCAGTTTCTGATGGGTGACTGAGATACGTGAGTACAAGGTTTCCTTTTAATAGTGTTTTTAACCTATGGACCTGGCAGAATATTAGCTGTGCTCTTCGAAAGATCTCATGCTTTTCAGCAAGCTATCGGAGATCAGGGCTATTCTGGCTGCACTGATGTGTCCAGGTCAGGAACTGGAGGAGGGGAATCTCTCATCTGTTCCTTTTCCAGGAACACGTAGAGTTACAGATACCTGTAGCTTGGGAATGTTACCATGGAGCCTAATTTTTATTTTTAATTTGCATTAAAGCTGACGGGACCAATACTTTTAAGCAGCATCGTCGGACCCCATCCTCCTCCAGCACGCTCACCTACTCCCCCCGCGATGAGGACGATGGCATGGTAGGTGTTGCCCGGAGCCCCCTGGTGAATGGCTTAGCTGCTTGCGTCTCAATGAGAGGCATCTGGTGCTCCTCTGGACGTCTGGGCCTCCCTCTTTGCTCCCATGTGTGGTGTTGTATCACATGCAGATGTCTGCACCAGAGGCAGGACCAGGCTCAGCATTTCCTGGCTGCTCCCATGGCAGGGGCAGGGGGGATCAGAGGCTGCTTCTGGCCGGGGGCATTGCTTGGAAGTGGTACGTGGTTACGGAGCCCAGGAGCTCCGCATCCCCCAGACCTACTGGTGGGGATGCGCCTGCCTCCTGGTGTGAGCGGGGTGCTCTGACTGGCCTGGTCTCGGGAGAACACAGAGCTGTTGTCAGCGAGGGCTGGGGCTGCTCAGCCTCCGCCAGGGCCCGCAGCACAGACCGCCCAGCAGCACAGCTGGACCTGCAGTTAGGACCAGAAAATGTATTCCTCTTTCCACCTCCAGATGGGGCTTCTGACCAGAGCAGCAGGTTTGAAACCCGCAGAGCGGGCTGTCCGGCCCTGCGGGCTGTGCCCAGCTCCCAGCTGACATCAGCGGGGTCTGCTCCCACACAGCGTGCCCGTGGCTCGCAGTACCTCTGCGGAAAGGCACTTCCCAGTTTGCTGTCCAGTTTCCTCATTCACCTCACGCAGTTCTCGGTAACTTCCTTGGGGGGAATTTACTGATCCAACGGGCCCCAGGGTTAGCTGCTTAAAGAGAAATTAAATTGGCAAAATCAATTAAATCAGGATCAGCAACAGCAGAGCAAACCTCAGCGGACAGACAAATAGCACTGAGACCTGGATCTTCCCGTGCCCGCAGTGCTCCAGCCGTGTCTCGTAGCCACAAGCTCCTGCTTGTGAGTTACGCGTGTGAGTAACAGACTTTGTGTTTAGGACTTGTAAAGCTTGTAGGGTCAGGGGACCCAGCCTCAGAGCTAGGGAGAGTGGGTCACTGCTGCTGACTAAGTTAGGCGCTGGCAGAGACTGGGGTCGCAGCACCAGTGTGAAGCTACAACGCTTCTCAAAATACACTGACACCAGATTGCAAAAGAGCTTTATTGTCAGCATCCTATAAAGTTCCTTCTGTTGCTCGGAGATCTTGCTGTGTTTTATGTGAGCGAGTGTTTGTTTTTCAAAAAGTCCTTTGAACATTTGGCTCGTGTCCTTGGCACACGCAGCTCTCCATCGCATCGCTGACCCCGGGGTGCTGGAGCATGGTTCCAAGGAGCCCGTGGCTGTCAGCCCTGATCAGTGGCTGCGTGCTGTGCTCCCTGCGCCGTGTCATGAGTGTGTGGTTCTTAAAGTACGGATGAGGACTTCTCTGAAGGAGCAGGGGGTGCGGGGGACATTACACTCATCCTGTCTGGTGGAGAAACTCCCTGGCTCCTTTAGAAACCTGTGTCACAAAGTGGGGCACGCAGCCAAGATGAGAAGTTTCTCCTAGGACCTAGCCTCAATCCTCTTGGACAGCGTCAGCCCCTCTACCCTGGAGTGCTGAAGGTTGTTAAGCAAAATCAGCAGAAGGACTAAGGAGCGGTTCAGGAAGCAACCTGCAGCTTGTGGTGCTAACTGACGATGAGCGCCACGGCCCTGCTCTGCCTGCTGCCCCAGACAAACTTGCTCTAACCCTTTCATGAGGCTTCCTTTGCTTTGTCAAGCATTAATCTGGGATTTCCCTTCCTGATCACTGAGTTTTCCCTCCTCCAGAAGCTGCCAAGGGTTTGTCAGCCACAGAGACAGCTGGAGAAGGGTCAGAGCCCTCCTGTGACCCCTCTCCCCACTTCTTTCTTTTTAAAGCTTCTGTTAATGAAACCAAAAGCAGAGCAGAGTGTTCTGCGTGCAAGGCGGAGATTATTGATCATCTGCTGCCCTCCTCCCTGAAAACAGTGCCACGTGTTCCCAGCCTCGCTATGCCAGTGGGGAGCAGGAACGGGGATTGTACCTTCACCTAGGGGCTGCTTTTGTAGCTGGCGTGATGGGAGGGGACTTGTTCCGGACTGAGTCAGCACAGCTACAAGCCCTTCATCTTCTACCAACATTCATTGAGTGCTCCATGCCCTGGGCTGCCTGAAGCTGATGTGTAGTGCAGAGGGAGCCCTGGTGCCGTGGTGAGGTGGGACCGCGCTCACCTCTACCCGTGCGGCGTTGTTGCCGCAGTTGTGTGCGGGGATCTTAGCACGCCGGTTTCTCTCCTGTGTAGTTTACACGGGCGTTAGCCCAGCTGGGACGTGTGGAGCAGTGCCGGTGCTGCATGAGCGCAGCGGGGCTGTCGTACAGCGGGGCTCCTGGAGGTGCAGCCCCCTCTTCCCCCTCGGCGACCCCCGGGGGCTGCTCCTGATAGCGCTGCCTGCCTGTGCCGCCCTGCTCCCTGCCTCGCCTCCGGAACGGGAACTGTGCACAGCCAGTCTTGTTATTTTAATAACTTCTGTTACTAGTGGAGGGAAATAATGAAATTAATGGATGCCCATAAAACTGATTTACCTCCTAAGCATTCCTCCTCAAGGTTTACATATTTGACCAATAAACATGCCTTCTTTAAGAAAAAGAGCTTTATGAGTTGGCTGCTAAGCAGATGCAGCATTTCTGAGCTCCTAGGATCCCAGGGTCATAACAATTATGAAGCACGGCAGTGTGAGGACCCTGCAGGATCCTGGTCTGCTCCTGTCCCGCAGCCCAACGGGGGCTGTTCCCAGCCTGCGGGATGGTCTGTCTCCAGGGGAGGTGGTCTCTGAAGCTCGTCGTACGTCTTGTATTGCTGAATTTCCTGACTGCTCCGCTGGCCTCGTTCATTGTGTTTGCCTGCCCTTGGGTCTGCCGTTGCACACTTTCTTCCCGGCTGAGCACACAGAATGCAGCTCGGGAGGTTCAGGCAGAGCAGGAGGAAATGGCTTTGTGCTTGCACGGCAGTGCAGGGCAGCAGCCCGGGGCTGTGGCATCTCCTCCGTGGAGCTCTCCCGGTTCCAGGTAGGCAGCGCCAGGGCTGATGCACCCCAGGGGCAGGAAGAGCCCCTCCTGGAGCAGCAGCAGGGCCAGCTGCAAGGAGCTCTGGAGGTGGCTGTGGAGTCTGAGCGGTGCATGCTGCAGTCGTGCCGGCTGTAGGTGCGGCGGGGCAGGGCCAGGCAGCTCGGCATCGCTCATCTCTTGATGCTGTGGATGAAGCTCCTGGCTTCGTTCTGCCTTTCCTTTGTCAGCCCGTTCCTTCTGCCCCATGAAGATGTGAGTTGCTTCTCTCTGCGCTCCTCCCCAGTGGCCAGAAGGGTCTTCCAGAGTAACCCGGCCGTAGCTGTGCTGCCGGCTGTGCTAAGCCCCACAGCCCCCCAGGTCCGAAGAGTCTCCGGCTGTGCTTTGGTGCAGGGTTGCATCCTGGCTGGTTGATACCGCGCCGTTTGGGGTGCGCTCCCGGCTAATCTCCCAGGGCAGCATTCCCTCAAAGCCAACCCCGAGGGCGCCGTAACCGGTGGGATTTTCCTTGATTGGTGCACGCAGTGTCCACTGAGCTCTCCCCTCCCAAGCAGGAAGCGACGAAGCCAGCCTGTTGCTGAATTGAATAGAAGGAAGTCTCCACACTTACGCAAAGAAATTTGGCAGAAGTTAGATAGCGAGCGAAACAACAAGTGCTGCTGCAGAGATTAGAGAAATTGCAGAAGATGGGAGCTGTCTCGGGGGGAGACTTACAGAGCTTTCGGTGAAGGGCTCATTCTGCCAGGCCTTTGCTTTGCGGGTGGGCACAGTAAGTAGACAAATGCACCTTTGAGAAAGTTACGTGCTCGGAATGCAGATGTCGGCTTGGGTTAGCCCCCTGCAGCTGACTGGTGCCCGTCCTGTCTCTGAGGGTGGCGTGGCATCCCCAGGCTGCCGGGAGCTGCAGGCAGCAGCGAGGCACTGAGGCACGCTGCGCCCTGGGGGCCTTCCCTGCAGCTTGGCAGAGGGGACGAACCAATGGAGCAGCCGAGTGTTGGGGGGGCTGCACCTGAAGGCTCTGTGCGTAGGGCTCTGGAGCGGGGGGAATTATCTGCAATAACAAGAATCTGCTTCTGTCTTTTTGAAGCCTCCGATCAGCACCCCGCGGCGCTCCGACTCCGCTATCTCCGTCCGTTCGTTGCACTCCGAGTCCAACATGTCCTTGCGCTCGACGTTCTCGCTCCATGAGGAAGAGGAGGAGCCAGTAGGTATTGGGGATTGTCTGAAGGAGCACTGCTAGGAAGTTCAGTGTCCAAAGAGTAACTTAGCGGACTCTTGCGAGAGCGTAGAGCTACAGCGGGCAGGTTCTCACGTGGTCTGGCAACTAGGTCTGGCTGTCAGGACGGTTGGTTATAATTGCGCTCTCACCGCTGACTTCTGCAAGCTACTTTGCTTCCTTGTGTGCCATTTCCCCATATGTAAAGAGGGGACAATGGCGAGGCTTCTCTGCTTCTCTGCTTCTCAGAAAAACTGAGAGTCTTTGCAAAGCCATGCATGATTCCCCAGCTCTGCTACAGAGCAGCAGGGGGTTGTAAATCTTCAGGCTGGTGGTCTAGCCCCAGGCAGCAGGGCTAACACAATTCCCCGCTGATTCAGAGCCCCCATCCTGCATTTAGGGCTGTGTGGCACCCCACTGACTTGATTGTAAGCCCCCCGGGAGGGTGCAAGGAATTGTCCACGAGTGACCCTTGCAGGGGAGGATACTTTTAAGCGACACTCAGCTTGTGACCCGGTGACACCAGCCTGGATGCATAAAAGGTCGGGAGGCGTTTTGCCACAGATCTGGGATAGAAGTGTGTGTTTTGTATTTGGGAACCCAGGGGGTCGTGTGTGCAGTTCCCAGAGCAGCACAGGCTGAAAAGGCAGGCCGGACTGCAGCGGTTGGTCTGAAATGCTCTGAAATGTGAAGCCCTGCTCTGGGGTGCGGTGGGGAGCTGTGCCTCTCGGAGGTGCCGTGCCCAGAGCCCGCACGGCAGCAGTCTTAGCTGGTAAACGATGAGATTTTGTACCATTTGGGTACATGCAGTGTTATTTCTGTATCATAAGGTCATGAAAGAGTCCTTCCTTCAGGACGTTTCAAAAATACAAAGGGGCAAGATGTTTTAAAATGGCTGCTGAACTCCGGGCTTACTACCAGGGACACTTACACTTGCATGTGTGTGAACTCTTGTGTTCTCCATCCCGTTCTCTCTTCTCTTCAGGAGCCACTGGTGTTTGCTGAACAACCGTCCGTGAAGCTGTGCTGCCAGCTGTGCTGTAGTGTGTTTAAGGATCCAGTCATCACAACCTGTGGGGTAAGGTGGCTCTCTTCCAAATCATGAGCTTGGGTCCCACAGACGTCCTGTGCGACCTGTAGCCGAGCCCTGGCTGATGGTTCCCAGTGGCTGCCAGCTTGAGTGAGCAAAGAGGAGGCAGTGCCTGGCTGGGGAAAACAGACCAGGGTGGGAGCACAGGTGCCGATGGCCGTGTGGCAGGCAGGTTTCCCTGAAAGGCAGCTCCGAACCAGTCTGTGGTGGGGTGTGAGGGCACCGCAGTCAGCCAGAGAAGCCTGAGGCTTGCTCAGAACTCTGCTGCTTCCCCCAGTAGAGGTGTGCTGGTAGCCTCTCAGTCCTGGCCAAACTCAGTCTCCCTGGTGGGCTTGAGTGAGGTCAAAACTCCTTTTTCCCTGTCCTGCAGGGCTCTGCAGAGTGCTGCTGCCTTCTGGGCACCCCAGAAACAGCTGCCTTTCCGTTGTTAAAAACGTGTTTCTTACAAGACAATGGCTTGCAGCTTCATTTAGTTAATGCTTGCAGAGGGATTAGACATCCGCTAATGAAAGGCACAGAGTATTATGAATATTCCTCTATATTCCATTTTATTGGGATTTTAATAGAAACCGTATATTATTCCTGCTTCTGTGCTACATGGGAAGAAAGATGGCTTTGTGACGAGATCGCTAACGCTTCTGACATGCTTCAGAGTGCTCGGATGGAGCTCTAACAACAAGAGCAGAGAGCAGGGTTGTTTATTGCAGAGGGGCTGCTATCCCCAAAGGCGCTGGAGGCTGGTGCAGTTCCACTGCATCGTTTCAGTAAGCAGCTCTTCATGGAAACACCGAGATTTACTGGTTAATATGGAAAACAAAATCTCCTGCAGGAAGCAGACTGGCTTCATTTGCAGCCCTGGTTTGGCAGCTCTGGAGGGAGCAGCATGCAGCTGTGCAGGGCAGGAAAAGGCCGCGTGAGCAGGGCTGCAGATAACGGCTCTGGAGGGCGACTTGCAGCCCTTCCAGCACTGCTGCCAAGCCCTGGCCCTGCGGCAGGGGAATGTGGCTGAGGAGGGCCCAGGGGACCCACGGGGTGAGCTCGGGACCAGTGAAGTGCTGCAGCCTTTGTTCCTTTCTTCGTATTCGTTAGCATGTCAGACTGAATTTGCTACTTTATCAGGTGAAGCTGTTGCTGTACATTTCTGCTGTAAGCACAGAGAGCTACTTCAAGTGGCAAAATTTACAGTGCGTTTAATGGGTTTGCAAACCAGCTGTCCCATGCACCTGGCAGCAGGACAGCTTCACTAGGAGAGCTACGGAAGAGTGCATGCAATGAACCAACTGGCCAAAACAGGGAGAGGCTGATGTTCTTCTCCTTGGAGGCTTCTCAGAAAAACGAGAGGAGTAACATGGGCTAAAGTGGAGGGTGAAGTAGAGAAACTCTATGTGGACTTGAAGGGTAGGAGTATCAGCATGGCAGAACATCTCCATGGCTTTAGCTTGCACCGTGACTCTGGCCTGATCCTGAACAGGGCAGGATCCTCAAAGCACCAAACCACATGCTTGGCACTTCTCGGCAACAGGACCTGTGCTGGAGTCTCAGCTGCCTGCAAGCTGCCCCCTCTAGGCTGGTTTTTGCCCTCTGCTGCAGACCAAGAGTGCCCCGAGCTATAAAGCAGGCAGAACAGCTGCTGGGGCCTTTGTGCTACAGGCTGTGGTATCTCCATCCTTCCCATCATTAGCCACCGGGGGTGATTTATCTTACGTTGTTTACGCTGACACTGCTGTTTCTCTTTGTCTCCACAGCACACGTTTTGTAGAAGATGTGCCTTAACATCTGGTGAGTACTGAACTGCTCTTGTGTGCTGCAGCCAAAATGTTGCCATTTTCCTGTGTGTTTGCTCTCACTTAAAAAGAAACCTGCAGAAAGAAGGGCTTAAAACAAGCCATCAGTCTCCGGCTACCACTGCAGCAGCAGGCACCGGGCTGGGGCCTGTGCAGCGCTGAGCCCCGACGGTGTGGGCCGCAGCATGGGCACCAGAGGGCCGGGCCGGCCCTTGGGCACAGGATGTTCTCAGATCCAGGAATAGGCAATGGATAATCCCAGGATAATGTGCGTCTCGCTCAGAGCTGACCCATTGATTTCAGAGTGAAAGCTTTCTGTGGCTCTGCCCAGGGAACAAGGGGGCTGTGTTTGGCCGCGGCCCAGCAGAGCCCTCCTCCCCCAGCCCATTAGCGGCAGCTCCCCGTCGCCGAGCGAGCCCACGTGCAGCGGCTCACGGAGCTGCTGGGACTCCCCCGGCTCTTCCAGAAGCCTGGTGGAGCCCAAGTGCCTGGCTGCCAGCCTGCCCCAGCCAGCTCCCGCTTGGCTTTGGGCGCTGCGCTCCGAAAAGTACTGCACTTGGCATGAGCCCCTGCCCCTCTTGGAGAGCCGCTCAGCACAAAGCCAGGCCGTTCACACTGCCAGAACAAGCCCCGAGGAAGCTCCCCGAGGAGCCCAGCAAAACAGTAGCTCTTTCTGCCTCGAGATGTTCATCTTCCACATGTCAGGGGGTCCTTCTGCTTTGCATGCCAACTTCTCTGTCGCTGCGCTGTCCTGCATCTATCCCAACCGACAGATTTGTAACAAAAGGCTTTGCAGTTGCAATCCTGCCTTGCTCCTGCCCTCAGAGCTCGTCTTCACTGCTAGCGGTGATGCTGAGCCCTGGGTTTGGGTGGGAGACTGGGTTACGTGTGGGCATCAGCAGCTCTGGGGGCACTGTCTGAATACTCTCACATTTCAGCAAGCACGAGGCAGTCTGACTTAGCATGGTATTCCTTCGCTGACAGCTAGCTTGAATTACCAGGGATGGACATCAACTGTAAATTCTCACCAAGCTCCAAGGCAAAGCAGAGCCAGTGGCCTGCAGATGTTCTGTGAATATTTGTGGCTCCATCGCTCCTGTCACCAACCTGGGAGTTGGCTGTCTTGGCCAGAGAAGGCAAAAGAATAAAATCTGCATGTGGAGGCTCTTTGAAATGCTCCTGCTGTGTCCCAGCCCTTGCTGACTCTCTTTTTCTTCCCCCCCTTTTAGAGAAGTGCCCCGTGGACAATGCCAAACTGACCGTAGTGGTCAACAACATCGCCGTGGCTGAGCAGATCGGGGAGCTCTTCATTCACTGCAAGTATGGCTGCCGGCCTGCAGCCAGCAGCAAGCCCGCCGCCTTCGAGGTGGACCCCCGTGGATGTCCGTTTACAATCAAACTGAGTGCCAGGAAGTAAGTGGCTTGTCACCAGCAGGGAACGGGCTCTGCCCCCAGCACTTGCTGTTGTATCCGAGCTGCCCGGCGGCTCCTAGGGACCCCGCAGCTCCCACCTGCAGCGCCCTGCTGGGGTGTGGATGGGTGTGGGAATGGACTTTGGGATTCTTTTTGTAAAAGGAGCTATCGTGGTTGTATCCTGCAAATGAGCCTTCTGAAATCTACTTTCCTTCACATCCTCAATGTATTCACTCTTCCCTATCACCTGGCCATTGCCGCTGCTAGCTGTCGGAAGGCTCAGCCCATCGGCTGCAGAAGTAGCTGCTCCCTGCGTAAATGTGGCCTATTGTCACTCTCAACTTGCTAGCCAAATGAGAATTTAAAGCTGGAATCACAGCGCTAGGACAGGAGGCTTTGATCACTTCACAGTGTCACAGGCCTGGCTAGCTCCTTTCCTGATGATCCGCGGGGTTTCCGTTCATTTTTCGCTTGTTGCTGATTTTCCTTCCTTTTGCTTTTCTCCATGGGCAGAGACCATGAAAGCAGCTGTGATTACAGGCCCGTTCGCTGCCCCAACAACCCCAGCTGCCCGCCTCTCCTGAAAATGAACCTGGAGGCACATCTGAAAGAGTGCGAGCACATAAAGTGTCCCCACTCCAAGTACGGGTAAGGAGCGGGTGCTTTTCAGCTGCAGTTTTTTTCTGGTTTTGGTGGCTCTTAGATGGGGCTCCTGGTGACACCATCTTCTGTCTCTTGCCCCAAATCTGCTGCTCCCTGCAACTACCTAGACAGATAGTTTGGGAACAGAGCCCTGGCCAGAAGAATTGGAACTTCCTGGCCACTCTGTCACCCTGCAGTCACCTGCACCCAGCAGGGTGGCGAGCCACAGTACCACTGCTCCTTGGAGGAGGAGCAGAAGAGCTGGGCACCCACAGAGATGGAGCCTGCTGAGCAACTCCAGCCAGTGCCTGCCTTCCCCCGTAGGTGTACATTCATAGGAAACCAAGACACGTACGAGACCCACTTGGAGACGTGCAAGTTTGAGGGTCTGAAGGAGTTCCTGCAGCAGACGGACGATCGCTTCCATGAGATGCAGGTGGCAATGGCCCAGAAGGACCAGGAGATTGCCTTCCTGCGCTCCATGCTGGGGAAGCTCTCGGAGAAGATTGACCAGCTGGAGAAGAACCTGGAGCTCAAGTTCGGTGAGTCTGCGAGTAGAAGTGCCAGCGGTGCTGCTACGTTACACGCGTTTCCTGCACACCTTTGCCGTGCCCAGCCCTGACTTGCTTCTAAAATCTGCCGGGTCTTCAGCATTTTTTGTACCATTTGCATTTGAGCAGCAGACACCTGCCTGCTTTTCCCTGCTGTTAACTACAGCGGGTTCTCCTTCCTCCTTGTGTGGAGGTTGGGCAGCAGTGGGTGTTCTCTGCCTGTTCCCCTGGGTGCTGTAAGGGCCTCTGCAGTGACCGTGGGCCTCTCCGTCTCTCGCAGATGTGCTGGACGAGAACCAGAGCAAGCTGAGCGAGGACCTGATGGAGTTCCGCAGGGATGCCTCCATGCTGAACGTGAGGATGGGGCTGGGCCCTGGGGCTGGGCAGGGTCTGCACTCAGCTGCTGGTTTGCTACTCGTTAAGCTTCTCCTGCGGTGGGGGAGTCTTTGGGGTTCCCTCCAGCTCGCTGGCTCTGTGCCCCCCAGGTCTGGTTTGCTTTTACTGGGGCTGGGGTGTGGGTGAAGGTTTCCTCTAGGCTGAGTTAAAGGCAGCTCAGGGGATGTGTTCTGGGTGCTGCGGCTAGGCTGTCGTTTTAATTGGTTCTGCTGCCTTTTCTCAGCCTCTTGCTGCTCTTTCAATGTTTTAACAGAGGAAAGTACCCCTGCTGCAAAGAGAGCCCTCTGCTCCAAAGCCTGGGCACTCCTCTACCTTTTATACGAGCCAGGGACAGTACGTCCTTCTCCTTGCCTGCAGAGAAAGCAGGCAGATGAGCAGATCCCTGCTAACAAGCTGGGAGTGAGAGGTGTCTCATGATTTTGGACCTTATTCAAGCACTGATGTTGGATAGACATTCTTCCCTAGCTCCAGCAGGCTGCATCCCACTGAATGTACTGACTGGGAGGAGCTCGCCCTGGCTTACCGAAGCGTACTGATGAAGTGGGTCCTCGTGGATGCAGTAGGGACGGGGCTGTGGAGGAGGCTACAAAGAGACCTTCCAATTCTTCTCCAGCAAAGTGGGCTTCAAAAGCCCAGCTGAGCAAGCAGCCCTCGTAACCGATTATTTTTAGCAGTTTGGTGAATGGCAGAGCAAGGACAGTATGCTCTGGAAGGTGATTCTGCCTGCCTGAATACTGAAGAGTTGAGTGCAGGTCCGAGGTGCTGTCAGAACCCCGTGGTCTCTGGAGAGAGGTGACAGAGGGAGGCAGACAGACCTAGAGCAGGAGACCTCTGATGGGAGAATGAGTCAGCTACTATGGGAGGGCATGCGCGGGGAGGCAAGAGCTGTCCAAAGGCAGGAATGGTTTTAGCAGTGGCTGGGGACAGTCTTAAAGCCATGCCCAGAGGGGCAAGCTGGTGTTGATAGCTCTGCAGCTCATGCAGCTTCTTCTGTTTTTCAGGATGAGCTCTCCCACATTAATGCTCGACTCAACATGGGCATCCTTGGATGTGAGTATGCACAGTTCTGCTCCGCTCGGGCTGGTTTGGGTGGTGGCAGCGAGCCTTTTTAGGCTAGGTCCCAGACATGAAAAGTACCAGTTTATAAAAAGTGCCAGATATAAAAAGTACCAGTTTTCTGCCGTGGCAGCAGTGATTTGTTTGCAGGATCAACACTGCTGCAGGAGGCTGGTGGGAGATGGTTTGCCAGAAGCACTGGCCAAATGGGCACTAACTCACAGTGCTGCAGGCTTCCGAGCTGCTGAGATGTCCCTAGCTCCAGCCTGGCAGTTGCACTGGGGAGATGAGTCCTGGGGTTCAAAGCAAAGATAAATCAACGTGCTGTAAGGGTGGGACACGAGACTCTGGCCAGACTGCTGCAACAGCACGGAGTGGGAGGAGAGTGCCGGGCTGGTACAGGGAGCCCTCTCCCCTCTGAACTGACGACGTGGTGCAGCACCCTTCTCCCCCGCTAACCTGCCCTCTTCTTTCCCTAGCCTATGACCCTCAGCAGATCTTCAAGTGCAAGGGGACCTTCGTGGGACACCAGGGCCCTGTCTGGTGTTTGTGTGTTTACTCCATAGGAGATTTGCTCTTCAGTGGCTCTTCAGACAAAACCATTAAGGTAAGGGCCCTGCCTCCTCGGCGTGTGTGTTGTGTCTGTAGATGTCATCCCTGGAAGTCTTTAAAAGACGTTTAGATGTAGAGCTTAGGGATATGGTTTAGTGGGGACTGTTAGGGTTAGGTTAGAGGTTGGACTCGATGATCTTGAGGTCTCTTCCAACCTAGAAATTCTGTGATTCTGTGATGTGCTCCAGGTGGGACAGAAGCTGAGGTCCGGTTCAGCTGGGAGGCTGAGAGGGGTGCTACTTCCCAAGGTTTCTCCTGAAACCTTAAATTAATCTTTGCAATTATAATTGGGCAAAGTCTACTTTGGTTTTGCTGTGAGGAGATGTTACACGATAGGGAAATCAAGAGACAAATAGTGTTTTTTTTTGTGAAGCCCTGATTAGAATCTCACTCTAACTCCTTTCTGTTCGCTTTATGTGTTGTCTAGTGTATCTACACCTATTTTGGCTTCTGATTTTATTTTCCATTGATACAAAAAGTCATCTTAGAAAAGAACATTTTCCCTGATAAAATGTGTCCTTTTTCCATTTTATGGCATGTTTGTTTTTCTTTGCCCTGTTTTCAGTAACTCAAACTGACAGCACTGCTCCAGTGCCACCTAAACAGCAGTTCCCAATGTCACCGTGTTGGCTGCTGGCTGAGCTGGGGAGCTGTGCGACGAGCCCGGCCAGCAGCAGGGCTGTGGTTCAGTTTTTTTTGAGGGAGAGCAAAGCCACATGGAACAAAATGGACTTTGCTGCATGTCGGTGCAAGAGAACAGCTTTCTGCCCTGTCCTGGCTGCTCTGGGCACCGCCCAGCCAAGCGAACACCACGTTCTGCCTTCACTCTGGAGAGGAAGCTTAACTCTGCCACCAAGGAGTAGAATTTCTCTGTGGTGGCAGAGGAGGCCGTGCTGTGCTGTTTGAGCCCCGGGGACAGGGTGTGAAATGCTAAAACAGGAGTCTGAGAGCCGCTCCTGTGGTTCGGTGTGTTGTTTTGGCCTGGGGCTGTGAAAGGCAGTGCTGGAGAGGGGCTGGTGCGTGCTCCTCTTCATTGCCTCTTGTTAACTTCAGCCTGACCCTTTGCAGTAAATTTCCTTTCCTAGACGTGCTTATCTGTGCCTGGGAGCCAGGAACACAGGTGCCCAGATGACACAGTCTGTTTCCTCCTTTCCATGCTTTTGTGGCTTCGCTGACATCCTGCCTGGGTCCCCAGCTGCTGCGTGTGCAGGCGTGTGACCCGCCGCTGCCTTGTGTTTCCTGTTAGGTGTGGGATACCTGTACCACGTACAAGTGCCAAAAGACCCTGGAGGGTCACGATGGAATTGTACTGGCTCTCTGCATCCAGGGGTGAGTGGAGAGGGACACGTGCCACGCAGGAGAGGGTTGCGAGCACTGGGGGCTCCCAAGCATGCCCTTGCGGTTCCCATCCTAAGTCCTGCGTGTGCCAGGGTTGTGCACGTGTTTCGGGGTGTGGGAGGCGGGGAGAGGAGGCCTGCTGGTTCACTAAGTCCCAGGTCTCACCTTTAGATGAACCCCTTCATAAATCTCACATCTTGCCTCTTTGCTCTTTAAAAATTGACGAGGCGCCCGTCTCTGTGGCTTCCCCTGCTGTCCTGGCTTCCTTCCCTGCTCACCCGGGGGGCGCTGGGCTGCTGCTCGAGGAGACAAACCAGCCTGTCCCCCCCCCCCCAAGCCCAGGCTCTGTTCCTGGGGCTGCTGCCTTGGGTCTGGGCCCAGTGAGGCTGCGGGACTGCGGCTCCTCGCCCAGCGCAGTGCCTGGGAGCGAGCTGGGGCCCTGCTCTGGCTCCTCTCCGTCGCTGACCTCCTTTTGTTTTGCGGTGACATTACAGGAACAAGCTGTACAGCGGCTCTGCTGACTGCACCATTATCGTGAGTACCCAGGCCCCCTGCTCTGCTTGGGGGTGGAGATGGGAGATATACAGGCAGCCCCAGCTCTTGTAGAGCTCTTCAGCTGCCGGTGGTGTAGGATTGATGTCCCGTGTGGGCTTTATCTAGGGCCTTTAGCCAAGTTCCTTCTGGGTTGGGTTTAGGTGTCCCTCCCGCGTGGGCAGCAGCAGGCCGGGGCCCTGGGCTGGGGCAGGGTGGTCCGTCCTGCCCTGGCCAGGCCAGTGGCTCACCCAGGTGCCCTCCCCTGCCTGTTTTCACCTGCCTCTGGCAGCAAAGAGGAAGAGCTGCAGCACAAGGGGCCTGCCCCTGCCCCTCACGGGCACTCTTCTTCCCCTTTGCAGGTCTGGGATATTCAAAACCTGCAGAAAGTGAACACGATCCGAGCACACGACAATCCTGTTTGCACTTTGGTCTCCTCGCACAACATGCTGTTCAGCGGCTCCCTCAAAGCCATCAAGGTAGAGCTCGGGGGTGGCTCCTCTTGATCCAGTTGGGGACTGATGCTACAAGCTGTCAGGTAGCAGTTCCCAAGCAGGAATAAAGGGGCATTTGGGTCTTTAAGCTTGTTGCTCTGTTCTCCGGAGCTGCACAGACAAGCCCAGCTACACAGAGCAGCCCGCACTGCAGAGGTTTAGCCTGTGCTCGGTGCTGGCCAGAGGTGCTGGCTGAAAAAAATGTGTTGTTTTTTTTCTAACCCTGTAAACGTGAGGCTGCAGGTGGAGTTCCTTGGCAGTTCCTGAGCGTGTGCATCTTCGGCCCCCTAACAAACCTGCTTAGACTGCAAATTGTGAATTGGCTGCTGCTTCAGGCTGCCTGTTTTGAACCCCCCTCCGAAGGATCTTGAATCTGCATTCTTTTCCTAAAGCATGCAGAAATAAGGGAACAGCTTTGCAAGTTGCCCTTTAAAGCCTTGGCTAGATTCCCGTGGTTCTGCTTCCAGCTCCTGGTGAGACAGCTTATGGGAGCGTCCATCTGTAGGAGAGCGCGTGCTCTTTTCTTTATCTGGGGCCTGGGGTGCTTCAGCTGTCTGCAAAGTGCGTGGGGCTGGGGTGACAGCACTCAGCAGGAGAACGTGGGGCCTTTCGTTGTGGTCATCCTCAGCCTCTTGCTGCCCGGTGAGCCGAGAGGTCAGCAGCAGTGCTGGGAGCAGCGGTGTGAGCGCCGTCAGCCTCTGCGTGCCGAGGGCTTCAGCAGGGTTTCCCCAGGAGCTGGGGGAATGGAGCCCTGCTTCGTGGGGACAGGCTGGCAGGGGAAGTCACGAGCAGGTCTTTACTCTGGTTTTGGTTTAGGTTTTCAAGCCCATGGCTCCGTTAAGGAAAGGTCTCTGCCGGTGGTAACGCAGGCTCCGAGCTAGTTCTGCCAGGCCTGCGGGGGTGCTTATTCAGCATAGTTGTTGTGGGTTTTATCTGCCAGGCTGTGGGTGCAACTGATTCCCACGAGGCAGGAGAATCAGCACAGGGTTCCACTTGGTGAGCTCTTAGGGCCCTGTGCTGACTGTGTGTGTGTGTGTGTGTGTGTGTGTGTGCTTTCCACAGGTCTGGGATATCGTGGGAACCGAGCTCAAGCTGAAGAAGGAACTGACAGGTCTCAATCACTGGGTGCGAGCGCTGGTGGCTTCTCAGAACTATCTCTACAGTGGATCGTACCAGACAATCAAGGTGAGCCTCGTGGCATTTGTGAGCCGTCAGCCGTCCCTGATACCCATCTGTACTCTGCAGCCTGGCTTGGCTGGGCAGGACAAAAGGCAGCTGCTCAGAGGGGAGAGCACTGCTGCAGCACTGCTGACACGCGGGGTCTCACTGTGCTGATGGCGTCTGTGCAGGCACAAACTGCCCGGTCCCCGTGCGTGCAGCTGCTTGGGGATGCTCGCTCAGATAAAACGCGGCCTCGCAGCCACGGCGCCTCACGCTGCAGCGCTGTCTGCGCTGACAGTCCTGCTGATAAGAGGAGAAGGTCACTGCCTGGGTGCAGTTACCATCAATCTGCGTGTGGTTTCCAAAATGCTCTCGTCTGTCTTGGCTCAGGCTTTGACGAGCAGCTCACCTCTCAGCATCTGGGTGACACAAGAGAACTTGAAGTTTCCCTTCTCAGTTAATAAATCCCTATTAATTTGTCTGCATCAGTTTCTAGTGCTATGAGGGACTGGGTTGTGTGTGCACGTGTGTGCACAGTCACACACACAAGGCATAGGATCTCTACACATTTTTCAGTCTAGATGTTCAAAGTCGGGCAGCTAAATAAGGCAGCAGGACTTTGCTCATCAGTGCTGGCTCTTTCAGATCTGGGACATCCGGAACTTGGAGTGTGTGCACGTGCTGCAGACGTCAGGAGGCAGCGTGTACTCTATTGCTGTGACAAACCACCACATCGTGTGTGGCACCTACGAGAACCTCATCCACGTAAGAGCTGCGGGGTTTGATGCCTGCGTTGGCCTGGGGCTGGGGGAGAGGGGCGAGGAGACGGGAGGCCTGGCTCTGCTGGTTGGGTACGACACACTTGGGGTGCGCAGCGCCCGTCCCGGAGGTGTGCACCACCAGAAGGTGGTGGCCGGCAGCCCAGTGCGGTCTGTGAGCCTGCTCTGCTCCTGCAGGTCTGGGACATAGAGACAAAGGAACAAGTCCGCACGCTGACCGGCCACGTGGGCACGGTTTACGCCCTTGCTGTCATCTCTACGCCGGATCAAACCAAAGTCTTCAGTGCGTCGTACGACCGGTCTCTCAGGGTACGTGTCCGGGGCCGTGCAGCCGGGGCTGTGTGCTTGGCACTGCTGTGAGGACACAGGCAGCACTGTGGGCGTGAGGGAGAGGGAGGACGGGGAATCCTCTTCACACCACATGGCCCCGCTTTTAATTTGCCATCTGGCCCAAACCCTGCGGCGCTCGGCGTGCTCTTCCCTCCCGGTGCAAGGGTTGGGCCAGAGCCCTGTGCCCCGTGCTCGGCTCACGCCTTCTGTGTGCCCACAGGTGTGGAGCATGGACAACATGATCTGCACTCAGACACTGCTGCGGCACCAGGGCAGTGTCACTGCCCTCGCAGTCTCCAGGGGCCGCCTCTTCTCCGGCGCTGTGGACAGCACTGTAAAGGTTGGTTTCCTCCGGCTTCTGGGTGGTTTGGGCTCTTCCAGTGCTAGAACTAGGGCATTAAACGAGGTAAGAGCTGGCTTCAAACAAACAAGGGGACGGTTCTCAAAGGGTGGGAGGTTTAACTCCTAGCAGAGGCTGTTACGGAGTCTCTCTTTGGGCTTTCAGCATCCACAAGATGACGAAGAGCAGCCCACGGAGCTGCTCAGAACAGTCGCTGCCATGGGTTCCTCTTGTCTCTCCTCCACAGGTCTGGACGTGCTAGCGAGAGCAGCCGCACTAGTCCTGCACACTGAAAGACCAAAAACTCCTCCCCTCCGTCGGCCTGCTGGGTGACTAACACCACTACGAACGACTGCTGCAGCTCTTCCCCGCACCGACCACTGCCTGCCGCTGCCCAGCAGCCGGTTCCCCCACCGGCAGCGCTCAGGACCTGCCCGTGGACGCTCCAGATTTTCCCTCGGGTCTGCTGGGCATAGCTGGAAACGCCGAGGAACCCATTAGGGTGCCGGGGCCTCCCTCAGGGCAGCGTGCCCTCCTCTGCCTGCCTCCCAGAGCTGGGGAGCAGCTTCTGGAGCTCGGGGCTTGCTGCCAGGCTGCGCCTCCACAGCCTGAACGCCCCGGAGGGACGCAGCAAGGCCGTGGGCAGCGATGGCACCGAGCGGTTTGGGTGGTCACCGGTGGGGGCTGCCGGTCGGGGAGCCATGCACCAGGAGGCCGGTCCCTTTGTAAATGTAGGACTGAGCATTCTGCCTCGCCCAGGGTTGGGTCCCCGACCCCTTTCTGTTTCTAGTATTTAATTTTACTGCCAAGATGTCAGGCTGATCCATCTGGAAAGAGGTGTTTCCTTGAGTAGCCAGGTACGATTTTTACGCCACAGCTAGTTCTCAATTCAAGTAACACAAGCCCATTGTTCACCACCCTGTAATAATGGTCTCCACATTAAAGAGAAAAAAGCCTCCGTTGCATTTTTACTCACATTTTCTACTGTTTTTAAGATTGTAATATAGATTTGATTATTTCTTCATTGACAATAAAAGTGGAAAGAGTTCTTCCTGGCCAGAGTGAGTTATTGCAGGTGGGTACAGCCTTCCTGCCGCCAGCCCCTCTGTCCAGCCCCCCACGGGTGGGCATCGTGGTGGGGAGACGTCCCAGGTGCAGCACACCCAGCTCCCCTCCCCGGCTGGCACCTTCCCTGCCAGAGCAGGGGCACCCCGGGGTGGCCCCAGGCCAGGCAGTGCATGCAGTGCATGCAGCGCACACCGCGACCGTGCCACGAGGACCTGCGAGCATCCAGCCCCCCAGCAGCCCGGGTGTTCAGCAGGAGCCCTTACAGCCCGTGCCTGGAGGGGCAGGGTTCTGGTCACAAACTGGTGGCAGCCCGGCGGGGTTTTATCTTTTTTATTATTTTTCTTTAAATATTTGTTGCCAGACTTCGTATAGGAGCAAACTTCTTCACAGCACCACGAGCCATCTACTATTCAGAATAGGAAGAGTAAGACGAGTAGAGGTGAAATCTAAGCACAGAAGAGCAGGGAAAGCACCAAGATGCATAGCTTGACAGATGGGATACGATACAGTCCATAACTTAATCATAAAAAATATATATATGTATATATCCATCATGTAGAACTTTATGGGTTTTTTTTTTTAGATACATATTTTTTTTTTCTTTTCAACAGATATTTTCAGGCGGGTGATTTTTTTTGTTATTTTTTAAAGTCTTTTTTGTGTTTTTTTTTTTTTTAAAGAAATTTCAAAGTTGTGCCAAACACATCTGGATCAGCGAACACAACGGGAGAGAGGGGAGGCGGGGGGGGAGAAGGGAGAGGAGAGGAGAGGGAGAGGGCGAGACCGCTCTGTACGTCTCAGGAAAAGAAAGGTACATCAACACTTTTTGGAAACCACAAGCAAAAAATGCATTCATCAGAACTCAAGCGACTGAACCAGACTCCAGCTCCTGTTTATACATGAATGTACAGCCGTGCGCCCCGGGGACGCACACGAGCACACGCACACACGCACGCACACGCACACGGGAAACGAATGCCGAAAAAAATAAAACCAAAACCTGAAGACACTCCAAAAGAAATGAAACACCTCCAGTATAAGAGTTAACAAAAACCTCCATAAAACAAGGCACATCCTTTGAGTTCTTAACTGTGTAAAAATAAAGACGCTACACTGACCTGGAACAGAAAAACCCGAACAGAACTGCTTGCACGTACCTTCCACCCAGATAAAAGGTAAATATTGTGCTACTCGTAGAATGAGTTTGCCACAAGACACACAGCTTAGTATAATCTAATAGTTTTTCTCAAGCTAAAATCCAGTTTTCTCTTGATTTTTTTTTTTTAAACTGCTTTATATATAATTGCTAATATTTTTAAATCTTTTAAATATATATTTGTTAAAGTTTATTCTTTTTATTATTTCGGGGGCGGGGGAAATCCATTTTATATCTCTCGTTTGTTTTCCCCTCCAATAAATTAATACTTCTGTATAGCTTACGACGTCCTCTCCCCCGGCGGCGAGGGGCCGGGCAGGGGCACGGCCCGCTGCCCCCCGCCCGCCCCAAGGCAGGGCGCTCGCTCACCGCTTTGCAACCGGTGCAAACAGAAATCCCCTTCCTGCGCCCCAAGGGAAGACCCCACGCAAGGAAGCACGGCAGCGCCCGCGGCACCCCCTCCGCGGAGCTCGGGGCCCTGGCTCGGGGGTCCCGGCGCTGCCGGGGGAGCTCGGGGCAGCCCCGCAGCCTGGTCCGGCACCGCGGCCCCGCGCCCTGCCCGCCCCGACACTCGCAAACGACGACGGAAAAACAGGAAATCAAAAAAGAAAATTAAAAAGAGGAAAAAAAAAAAAAAAAAAAAAGAAACCCAAGTTGCCCATCCGGACTCCCCACCAGAACAAATCGGCACGGCCACCGCGCCCGGCCCCCGGCACGGACGGACGGACGGACAAACACCGTCCGCTGAACGGAGCCCAGGGAGCAGCGTGGCCAACGCGCCGGGGTTGTGCTACATTCGGGGCCGGGGCCGGCAGGGCACGGGCACAAAGGCAGCGGCCGTGGGGCCGGGGGGCTGCGGCCACCGGGCAGGTAGGTAGAGGAGAACACCCGGCACCCCCACAGCCGGCGAGAGGGGGGCGTTTGGGGCTGGGTCGCGTTGCTTTGTTTCTTCTGTTGTGGTTTGTTGGTTGGTTGGTTGTTTTTTTTTGCTTCTGCAAAAGGGAGTCCTGCCAGAGCCGTCGCGGGGCGGCGAGCGGGCGCCGAGTCCGTGAGCACAATCCTGAGGTATCTTCTTCTTTGTGCAAACCCCGAGGGATGGGATGTCCGGGAGGGGACGGCTGTACAAAGGGGACGGGGAGGGGGCGGCGGGGCCGGGAGGTCGTGGATCGTTGTGCCCTTGTGCCCACGTAAGCCCTGAGGTTCGCGGGGCCGTCGCGCCCCTCACTCCAGCATGGCATCCAGCTGGTCCGCCAGGTCGTCGAACATGCTGCCGATGTCATCCAGGATGCTCCCGGTGCTCTTCGACTCCACGGCAGAGCTGGGGACCGGTGAGGACGGGTCAGCGCCGTGCACAGGGACGGCAGCACTCACACTGCCCCCATGCCATGGCACTGCCTCTGCCCCACGGTGCTCAGCAGTGTCCCCAGTGCCACCTCTCCAACACAGACCCGGGTGCTACCACACAGCCGAGGCCCCCAGCCCGTGGTGCTCCCCTCCAGGAGCACAGTGACACCTCTCCTAGTGCCGTGACACGACCCCTGCCCATGCTGCTCCAGCATGCTGTCCCCAGTGTCACCTCTCCAGCACCCTGTGCTCTTGCACAGCCAGTGCCCTGAGGTGTCCCCTCACACTGTGCTCTGGCCCAGCCCTGCTCCTGCCACGCTTGCACAGCCTGACCCCACCTGCTCAGAACGCTCCCCATCCCCACGCAGCCTGCAGGCACAGCACAGCCCCCTGCCCTCCCGGAGCCCCCTGCCCACCCCTTATCCCCCCGCGCCCCCTTACTCTGCCGCCTGGCTGTCCTCCTGCTTGATCTTCTCCTCCACGGCCTGCAGCGCGGCAGCCAGGGACGCGCTGGTCTCCTCCAGCTTCTGCTGCACCAGCTCGGGGCTGGCGCTGTCGACGGAGGGGCCGGCGATGGCCGAGCGCGGCGGCTTCACCGGCACCTGCTGGGGCTGCGCGCCGGGCGAGAGGGGCTTGGCGGGGCTGGAGCAGAGCGAGGGCGGCGTGCTCGAGGGCTTGGCGGCGGCGCCCAGCTGCCTGGCGGGGGACGGCGCCGGCGTGGAGCCCGCGCTCACCGACTGGATGGCGGCGTGGGGCTTGGGGGGCTTGGGCGCCGTGGGGGGCGGCGTGGGCTTGGGGGACACCGGGGGCGGCGTGCCGTGGACGCGCTTCACCTCTGCAGAGAGAAGACAGAGTGGGTAGGATGGTCGTAGTGCTGGCACAGCACCCCACGGGGCACTGAGCCGCTCCACCCGTGGGCACCCCGTACCCACCCTTGCCGCGGATCCGCGGGCACCTACCTGGGCTGCCGGGGCTCGGGATGGGCACCTTTTTGGGGATGGGCACCGGTGGCCCAGGGACCTTCTGCGCCGGCTGCGTTAGCACGGGTTTGGGGGACACCGGCGGCTTGAAGGGCTTCTTGGGCTCGGCGGGCGGCGGGGTGTATTCGGGGCCATTGGGGCGGGCGGTGGGCGGCGGGGTTGGGGGCGGCTCGGCCCCGCTCAGCTCGGAGGCTGGCCGCCGCTTGACGGTGCCGGTGCCGTTCTGGTAGACAGCGAGCGGGGCCGGCTCCAGCGCCGGCTCCTTGTCCTTGGCCTTGGGCCGGCGCTTGACGGTGTCGGACTCGGTGAGGATGAAGCGGACGCTGTCCTGCTGGCTCTGCCGGGCCCGGATCCGCCGCTTCAGCGTGGCGCTGGCCTCCACCTTGGCCAGGTCCCCGTGGCGGTGGGCCGGGGACAGCCCCTCGCCCGCCTCCACGCGGGATGGCCCCAGGGGCCGCGGCCGCTGCTTGATGGTGAGGTTGCCGTCCTCGGCGAAGGGGATGGTGTCCGGGG
The DNA here is from genome assembly GCA_011075105.1 of Heteronetta atricapilla. Taxonomy (NCBI): domain Eukaryota; kingdom Metazoa; phylum Chordata; class Aves; order Anseriformes; family Anatidae; genus Heteronetta; species Heteronetta atricapilla. The sequence goes on along the minus strand of CM021744.1, from coordinate 1,291,616 downwards.
AGCCGCCGCGCTCGGCCCGCAGCCGCTCGCCGGGGCTCTCAGCGCCCGTCTCTGACCGCACGCTGTCGGCACGCTCACGACGGGCGGCTGCCACCAGCCCGGTGACGGGGCCGCTGATGGTCCGGCGCCGGTTCACCACCTCCCCATCCAGCCCGATGGCCTCCTTGTGCTTGACAGTGGCGAGGACTGTGGCCACGCGGGCGCGCTCGGGGCTGCCTGGGGGGGCTCCCGGCTGCAGGTAGTAGCCCTCGGGTGCCTTGGCCGGCCCTGGCACGCCGGCCCCGGGGGGTTTCTGCAGGGCCAGCGCCCGGGCCCCGCCGCCGATGGAGGACATCTCCAGCATGGCCGCAATGCTCCGCACGCTGCCGGCGCTGCCCGTGTCCACGCTGCCGCCCAGGTCGCTGGCCCGCCGCTGCTCCCAGCGGCTCTCCCCCTCAGCGGCAGGGGGGCCAGCGGCCGTCTCACCCTCACCCTCCTTGGGGAAGTCCTCGGCCATGCCGGCGCTGGAGATGGCGGAGCTGGAGCGCTTGGGCGGGGGCGGCGGGGGCCCCTTCTTCTTGGGGCGGACGGCGAAGGACTGGCTGCGGTTGACGTTCTTGTCGCCGCCGGCGGGGGCCCGCACCGAGTGGCTGCGCCCCACGCGCCGCTGGACGGTGGCGTAGGGCCCCGCGTCGGGCACCAGCAGCTCGTCCCGCTCCTGCTCGCTGTCGGAGGCGGCGTAGCGGTTCAGGCTGTGCGCTCGCTTTTTCGGCCGCCCCGGCTCCTCCTCGCCCTCGCCCGCCGGCGGCAGGCACAGCACCGGCACCGAGACGGGCAGGACGGGCACCCCCGGGGGAGCCCCCTCGCCCTCGGCGGGCTGCGGCAGGACGTAGGCGAAACCGCGGTGCGTGGGCGACTGGGGCAGGGAGCGGGGCGACGCGGGGCGCTCGCCTGGCGGCAGCAGCTGAGGGGTGGGCTTCACCTTGGCGGTGGCGTGGGGCACCGCCGGGCCCTGCGGGGAGGGGGGCCGTGGCTTGCCGGGGGTCTGAGGTGGCGTCAGGTGCCCGGCGGCGGGTGGGAAGGGCTGCCGGGGCTTGCCGGGCACTGGCGGCACGCTGGCACGCTTGACAGAGTGGCCGTGCCGTTGAGGTCGTGCCTCTTTGGGTGGCGCGGGGGGGCCCTCGGCAGCCCCCTCTGCCAGGTACTCCTGGCTCTTGGAGATGGCGGCAGCGGCAGGGGCCCGGGGGCCGTCCCCCAGCAGCTCCTGCGAGCTGCTCATCAGCCTGGTGCGGCCGCCCAGCCCCGGGGGCGAGCGGTAGCCGGGGGCCGAGGGGTTCGCGGGCTTCTCGGGGGGTTCCTCGGGGCCTTCGCCCGTGATGGCCACCTGCAGCTCGCTGCTGAGCTCGCTGTCCTGGAAGGTGGTCATCTTGGGCGACTGGCACTCGGGCGGCTCAGGCGGCGGGGACTCGATGGCCAGCACCTCCGGACACGCTGCTGCCTTCCTCTTCAGCGTGCCTGGCTCGTACTTGCCCAGCTCAGCCCGCTGCAGCTCCGCCAGCTTCTTCACCGCCAGCATCAGCTTCTTCTGGTGGCCTGGGGGCAGCACACGGCATCAGAGCCGTGGCAAGGGGGCCGGGGCTGCCGCGGTGCCGTGGCACAGGACCTTACCCAGCTTGGTGATGCCGATCTCCTGCAGGTCCTCCCAGGTGATGTCGGTGATGAAGTCGATGTTCTCATAGCCGTTCTCCACCAGCAGCTTGTAGTACTGGGACAGGCCGATCATGGAGAGCCACAGGGCCAGGTTGGCCTAGGGGGTGTGGGACATGGCTCAGCGCCAGCTTGCACCGAGGTCCGGCCCCCAGCACGCACGGTGCCCCAGCCACACGAGTGTCCCCAAGCCAACGGGGGATGTCCCCATGCTCTGCGAGCCCCCCATGCTGGGGTCCCGTTGGTGGGGCAGTGTCAGGGCACGTGTGGTGTCACACCCAGGGGGATGGGGCGCAGGGGACGTGCTGCAGGGATCCCAGCACGGCTCAGTCCCAGCACGGCTCTGGATGTAGCCGCAGCGCGCCCGGCCCCACGCCGCCCTTACCGGCTTGTACTCCGGCAGCCACTCGGGGATGTTGAGGTTGTTGATCTCGGAGGCGATTTTCTTTCTGTGTCCCGGCTTGGTGACACCGATGGCCGTGAGGTCCTGGGACAGAAAGGGGTCAGCATCGCCCTGCACTGGCCACGTCCCCCTCCCGGTGCTGGTGGCCAGTCCCAGTGCCCCCACGGCCTCACCTCCGGTGTCATCCGGCTGATGGTGGTGATGTCGTAGCCGGCGTTGATGAAGTTGGGTGCGTAGAGCTGCAGCTGGAACTTGCACAGCCACTGGTACACGGCCTCTGAGCTCTGGAGCGAGAGGGACGTCACGGCTCGGGGCTGCCCTAGGGACAGGGACCCACCACCCCTGTCCTTGGCACGGCCCCTGTGCACCCTGCGAGCTGTGCCCACATCCAGCTGCGGGCTGGTGGAGGCATCAGCTGGGGGCCAGCACTGCAGGGGGACGCCGGGCTCAGGGCACCCCATGGCATCGTGGCCAGCACCCAGAGCCAGCACCCAGAACTGTGCCAGCCTCGGTGGCCGTGGCACGGCTCTGCCGAGGCACCCACAGCTGTGGGTGCAGGGGTGGCCGTGCCTGTGCCCCCCATCACCGCCCCCAGTGCTCCCTGCTCACCTTCCCCTCCGAAGGTGGCTCCATCTTCTTCAGCTGCTGCTCGGCGGCCGGCTGGGGGGCATAGGGGGAGCTGGCCACGCTCTGCGACCGCGAGGAGCCTGCCGGGGAGGCGGTGGTCAGCGGGGGCCAGGGCCGTGCAGCCTCATGGGGCTGGGGTCCCGGCCAGGCCCTCCCCACCACTGCCCTGTGCTGCAGCCCCTGGGCGCTGGCTGGGCAGGATGGGGAGCAAAGCCCCCACCAGGGGCAGGGTGGCACAGCCACGTCCCTGGGCAGTGGGGCCGGGGCAGGCACAGGAGAGCCACCTCTGAGCCCACAGAGCCCTGAGCCCAGGGGTGCTCCCTGGGGTGCCCTTACCCAGGCTCTGCTCCCCAGCATGGTCACAACCCCGCAGTGCTGGTGCCCAGCAGGGCTGGCAGCCGGGCTGTCCCCAGCCTTACAGCAGCCGCTGCACTTGCACAGGGTTCTCCCGGACCCTCCCTGGCCCCGTGCCATGGGGCACACAGCTCCTGGTGCCAGGGCATCGCTGGGGCAGCGAGGGGTCGGTGCTCACCTGTGGGGCCCAGAGCCAGAAGAGCCCCAGCCCAGCCCAAGGGCTTGGGGCCAGGGAGCTGCAATGCCCTCTGCTGAGCACAGCCAGGAGCAGAGGGACCCAGCAGCACCGCATCCCCCTCTAGAGCCGGTCTCCTTGGCTGCCCACATGCCCCAGGAGCAGCCTGAGGGGTCCTGCTGCCCAAAGCCATCCGTGCCCGCTCCTCTGGCCGTGCCACCGGCACAGGACTGGGCTCAGCCTCACCGCAGCGAGGAGCCCCCGCCGGGGACAGCAGGCTGGCACGAGCTGCCTTGCCCCCAGGGCCCCAGCAGGGACACCCGGGCATCCCCACTGCTCCCATCCCATGGATGGTGGCCTTCACCAGCCCTGCGGGTGACAAGGGCTGCCCAGAAATCTCTGCCTCATATCTCGAATCTGGATCAACAACAGCCTCCCCTTCCCCCTGCTGGCAAGCGCGTCCTCCTCGCCTGTGTCCCCGCTGTGTGAGCAGCCTCCTTGCTTGTGGCTGTGTGTGTGCGTGTGTGCACATCCCCCTGGCACCGGCAGCCCAGCTGCGTGTGCAACCTCCCTGTGTGTGTGTGTGTGTGTGTGTGTGTGTGTGTGCTGCCCCCTCCCTGTGTCTGTGTGTGTGCCCCCCCGTGTGTGCGCATCCCCCTTGTGCGCGCACCCCCCGGCGCCCGCATCTCCGTGCGTGGGCAGCCGCGTCTCATGTGCATCCCTCTGCCTTGTGCCTCCCCCTCGCGTGGGCACCTTCCCCACGTGAGCATCCCCCCGGCGTCTGCACCCCCCCTGCTGCGCGCAGCCCCCCGCCATGCCGGCACCCCCTGCCCCGAGGTGCGCGTCCCCCCGCGCACGGCTCCGCAGCCTGGGCACCCGCTGCCCGTCGGCCCCCGTAGCTCCCACCTGCGCCCCCCACGTGCCTCCCCCGCGGCGTGGGCAGCCCCCGGCTGAGCCCCCCGGGCGGCGAGGCGGCGGCGGGGGGCCCGGGGTTGGAAGGGGGCCGGGGAGCTCTCTCGCCCCGCCGCCCGCCCGCGCCGCCCCCCCCGCGGTGCCCCCACTAACCGAGGCAGGAGAAGGCCTGGCAGCAGCCGAAAGGCGAGAGAGTCATTTTTTACCCACACGTTTTCTTCTTGCGCCGGGCGCCGTGGCAATAAAGAAAAAGACAAATCACTCAATCCACGGCAAGCCCGCGGCGGGGCCAGGGCTCCTCCTGCTCCCAGCAGCCGGGCGGCCGGCGGCACGCACCTGCGGGGATGTCCTGCGCCTTGGCCGGCCCATCGCCCACGGCAGCATCTTGCGCAGAAGCCTTCTGGGAAAGGACCGTTGCCAGCAGCTGAAAAACACCCCGGGAAGGGGGGGAGAGCAGGCAGGAGTGAGGCGAGCGGGCGCCCGGGGGGGGCGGCGGGCTCGGGGGGTGCGCGCGGCGGGCGCTGCGGGTGCTGCAGGGAGGGGCGCAGCGGGTTCGGGCTGCGGCGGGGAGAGCGGGAGCAGCGCTCGCAGCACAGATGGTGCCTCGCAGGCGGCGGGAGCCTGCAGCGCCGCGGCACCCCGAATCCAGCCTGACGCACGCCCGGAGCAGGCTGCCAGCGTGGCCCCCATCCTCACGGCGGTGCCGCGGCGGCCGTCAGCATGGGGGCACAGGGACATGCAGAGCTCGGTGCCCAGCTGGCACCGGCATCACGCGGGCACTGCTGTGGGGAGGTGGGCTCGTGGGGCTCCTCGGGACGGGATGGCGTGGGCAGGGGCTGCGGTGGGCAGTGCACAGGGGGCAGTGAGCTAGGTGCGGCGAGCAGCATGCAGTGCGTAGTGAGCAGGGTGTGATGTGCAGTGTGTAACGCGCAGTGTGCATCGTGCGGTGTGCAGCGCGTAATGTGCAGCGTGCAGCGTGCAGTGGGCAGCAGCGTGCCCGGCACAGGAGCGTGCAGCAGGCAGACGGCAGCGTGCAGCGCGTAGCTGCGGCGGGCCGCGTGCGGGCGGCAGGCAGTGCGCAGCCAGCAGTGCAGTGCGCAGTGCAGGCGCAGCCTCAGAGAGGCAGCAGAGACGCACGCCTCCGGCCTGGGCCACACGCTGCACAGGTGCCGAGGGCTGAGCTCAGCCAGCAGCCGGGGCCAGTCGGGAGGGGACACGCGGCTGACCACCGGCTGTGACAGCCACACCGCGTGCCAGCAGCACCGGGCTGAGCATTAATGTAAGCGGGGACCCGGGGGCATCGCGCAGGATGGGGTCCCGGCTGCCAAAGGAGCCACGTCCTGCCCGCGAGCAGGTGCCGATGCCGCAGCGGAGTGCCACCTGGAGCCCCCACCCCGGGCCCTGCCTTACCTTGACGCCCTCGGAGCCGGCGTGCAGGGCGTGCGCCCCGCTGCCCGCGCTCTGCCCGCTCCCCGAGCTGCGAGCTGAGGCCACACTGCCCGTGCTGCCCAGGCTGCTGCGGTCACCACCTGCGCAAGGAGAGGAGAAGCCGTCAGGGCCCTGAGCCCACAGCCAGGCAGACGCACCGCGGTGTCACGCTGTGTCCTGGCGCGGGCTGCCCTGGGGACAGGGAGCTGGCAGCACATGCCCACCGTACCTGCGAAGGGTTTCCGCAGCACCCAGATCTCCTCGGTGGGAGCCGGTGTGGCCGATCCGCCCTGCGACGGGGAGAGGTGGGACGGGCTCATGTCGGCCCCCCGGGACCCTTGGTGGCAGAGCACAGAGAGCGGCCATCAGGTGTGCGTGGCCCCAGCATGCTGGGGCTCACAACAGGGTGGCATGGGGAGAGGCGAGCCCCGGCCCCAGGTCCATCAGCCCCATATCCAGGGAAGAAAACAAAGGTTTTTGGGGGATTCCTGGGAGGGACAGCGCTGTCCTTGGCTCCCAACCTCCCCGAGCAGCCAGCACAGGGTGACAGGGAGGACAAGTGGCTGTCTCCAGGACCCCATCCTGCAGGGCACCCCATCCCTGCCACCAACCAGGGACATACCCATGCAGGGGGTGTCCCGGTGGTCCAGCTCAGCCTGGGCAGGGGACAGGGCCGTGCTGTCCCTGTGCAGAGCAACACGGGGACATGAACCACCGTGGGGGACAGGACTGGGCACCCCGCTGTCCCTGGCCGATGTGGCTCTGCTATCCCACTGTGGCCACCTGCGCTCATCGGGTGGAGCACGCAGGGGCTGTGTGGAGCCAGGCACCAGGGTGCTGTGCACCCCAAGCTCCCCAGGGTGCCCCATGGCAGCCAGTGACATGGGTGACACATCTGTGGGCGAGGGGACCTGGCCCCCACGCAGGTGCAGCTTCAGGACCACCCCAGAATCGCTGCTCCACCAGCACTGTGCTCCTCCCCGCTGCCCCGGCCCTGCCAGGTCCCGCTCACACTGGGAACAGCCGGGGGGTCCCAGCTGGAGGGGACCCAGGCTGATCCCCTGTACTGAGGGGTCCAGAACAGCATCAGACGGTGATGGAGAACGGCCCCACGCTGGGGAGTGCCCCATGGGCTCTGCCACAGCCCCCAGCTACGCTGTGCCGGGCACTGCACCTTCCTCCCCGCCGCTGCTGCAGCCGCTCTCAGTCATTAAACCCCCGGCCCAGCGCACGGCCGGGCTGTAGCGCAGGGCAGACGGTGCAAGGTGATAAATTCCCTGCAGGAGCGTGAGCAGGAAGCCAACGGGCACGTTGCTCTCAGGCTGGGCCGTGCCCACGCTGCAGGTTGCAGCCAGCAAGGAGCCTGCTGTGCTGCACTGTGCGGGGCTCAGTGCCACCCGACCCGGAGAGAAAACCTCGGGAGCAGCTCTGCGCCTGCCGCCCCATCGCTCTGGGAAGCCACGAGCGTGGCCAGCCCAGTGCTCCTCCAACACACCACACACTGCCTCGGCTCGTGCGAGCACCCCGACCCCCAAAGAGCCGGCAGCAGCCTCTGCGGCCATGGCACTGCCACGGCAGCACACCCAGGCTGCAGCCCTGGGGAGCCCTGGCCACGTAGCTGCCCTCCTGGAGGTCCCAGCACGGGCACCACCGGTGCCATCACCCGACCAACAGCGCCTGTCACCTGCCTGTGCCACGGGGACAGCACCCAGGCTGCAGCTGGGCACCGCCTGCACGGAGCCGGTCCTGAGAGCGTCCCCTGGGAAATGCTCCCGCGGCTGAGCCCTTCCCCGCTCCGAGCGCACAGCCCCGGCCCCGTGAGCTGACACCTGCCAGGAGGGGGCTGCCCGGGGCGGGGGCACACCTCCCCGCCAGCCCCCTGAGCACAGCCCCTCACCCCCGGCACAGAGCCTAGGTTGGGGGCTCCCTATGGATGCCGCAGGCTGTGGGCACAGCACACACGGCCGGGGGCTCAGCACTGCCTGTGGGGCCAGGGACGCCCGGGGGGAGCAGGATGTGCCCACGGAGGGGCCTGGGCGCAGCGGGGCTATGGCTGCGCCGGGAGGGGAGGGCGGCGGAGGGGTGGGTCTGCATGCACGCGGGCACACACCCGCACACACCCGCACACACACGTCCGCCCGCATGCACACACACGCACGCATGCACACAGCTGCATGCACACCACGTGCACACGCGCTTGCACACAGCTGCATGCACACGCACGCACGTGCGCACGCTGCAGACACGCACGCAGCCGCGTGCGCACACACGGCAGGCACCAAGGCACGGGGGAGAGGAGCCGAGCGGAAAGAAAAGGACGGAAACACACGTGGAAGGAAAAGAACGAAATCCATCGAGAAGGAAGCGAGCGGTGAACTACCTTGTCCGTAACGCGGCTCGTCGGCACTGCTAGGGGAGAGCCTGTGATAGCCAAAGGAACTGAAAAGAGTCTGATGGGAATGTGGTGGTGGAGGTGGAGGTGGAGGCAGGGAATGGAACGGATGGGACGAGGCGTCACCGTTTAGCACAGCAGCCCCGTAAGCCGGGAGCGGGATCTTTTGGTACTGTTGGGGGATTGTTACAGTCTCCCATGAACCTGATAATAAAACATAACAAGAGACAAAATGAAAAGAACAAAAATAACAGAGACACGTTCAGCGCCACCAAAGAAAAAAAAAAAAAGGAAAAGTAAATTTTAAAAAAATAAAGGAAATGAAAATAAAAAAGCAGCAAACAAAAGAAGCAACCAAAGAGACGTGGAGAAGCCAGAACCGAGACCCAACCAAGGAGGAGCTGAGCCAAGGAGCAGCAGCGGGAGCTCAGTGCGTGGCACAGCGCAGCGGCAGGGAACGGCCTGGGGGCACATCCCACGGACCCACTGTTGTCCCACAGCTGGGTATGGACAGGCAGCGGCATCGCTGGGAGGCTCTTGGAGCCCGGCTGCCGAGGGTCCCGCTGCCTGCGGGGCCACCTCAGGGGAGCAGGGCTGTGGGCACAGCCGGGGCTGGGGCTGCGAGGGCAGCATCACCGTGCCCGGCTGGCCGAGCCCTGGAGCAGCCCGTGCCTGAGCCCCTGTGCTGCGTGGGGCTGCGCTCGGCTGCTGGGATTGCTACAAGATCCAGGACCCTGGAAACACCACCGCGGCAGAGCTGGCCCAGGAGACCCGGTCCTCATCCCCGCAGCACCGGTACGCAACCCGCTCCCGGGCAGAGGGCTCTGCAGCCCCACAGCCCTGCAGCCACTGCAGGCTCGCACGGCTCCGCTCCCCGCAGACCCCACCAAAACGCTGCCGCCTCCTGCCTGCGCCCCACAGCACACCAGGGTCACGTAGGGCCAGGAGCACGCCGGTCGATGCGGTGCCTTTGAACACATTGGTGCTGTGCCGGCCCCGCCGCACTGCTCCCAGCAGCAGGCTCCGCCGCGGGCCAGCCCGGGGGAACGCGTGTCCTGTGCGTACGGGGACAGGGACAGGCATGGGGACAGGGACCCACAGGGCAGGGGAGCAGGGTCCACTCCCTGGGATGGTCCCTGGCTACGGAGAGGTCCCTGTGGGTCCCTGGCATTGGTGCCCAGCCCCACGTGAGGCTGCAGGGACTGTCCCTGCTTGGACACTGAGCACCAGCTCCTCCCAACAGCCGGGACCCCCGGCGATCCGCATGCACCAACGCTGCCCTCCTGGCACCCCTAGGCTGCCGGCACCGACCCCCAGGCACCGACCCCAAACACAACAGGGGCACCGAACCTACACGGCACCATCCCCGCTCGATGGAGACGCACAGCAGGGGCACCGACCCGGCACTCAACGTCCCCATGCGACGGGGACACCGACCTCACATGCACCACGGGGGCACAGCCCCAGCCGGGCCTCACCGGCTGCACCTCTCCCCCCTGCGGCCCCAGGCATCGCCAGGCCGAAATGGGGGTCCCCAGGGCTGGGCAGCACCTGGGGAGACGAGTCTGGGAGCAGCCCGGGGAAGGTAGAGGTGGGGGAGTATTTGCCTGTTCGCTTGCTTATGGCCTCGACGAGGCTGGAGGGGAAGTAGCCCACGCGGTCGTTGCCGGTCCGGTTGTCGTGGATGCAGCCCTTCCAGCGCCCGTCCGCGTGCTGCTCCAGCACCTGCAGGCAGCTCGGGGTCAGGGCAGGGGCTGGGGGCTCCCGGGCACGACCCCCCCGGGCCCCGCAGCCGCACTCACGGTGATGACGTCTCCGGCTTTCACGTTGAGGCTGGTCAGGTCGTAGTTGTTGCAGTAGTCCTTGACGGCGCGCACCTGCAGAGCGGCGGAGGCGTCTGCGGGGACAGAGGGCAGCGTCGCCGGGCGCCCAGCCCCGGGGCGGGGGTCACCCAGAGCCCCCCGATGTCCCAGCCCCAGGGGGCTGGGGGCTCTCTGCTGGGTGACGTCCCGAGCCCGGGTGCCCTCCCGGCAGCCCCGCTGCCCCTACCCCGCAGCATCTGCTTGATCTCCTTGCTGGCCTGGCTGGTGGTGAACTGGTTGACGATGTCCAGAGCTGTCTGGTTGTACGTGTTCCTGACGTGGGCGTTGATCCCGCTCTGCAACAGCACGGAGAGGGCTGGGGATGAGGCTGTGGCCCCCCTCTGGGCCATCAGACAGAGGGGGCCATGCTGCCCAGCCCCACGGGCACAGCTCGCTGCCTTGGGGCCGCCCTGTCCCCCAGGACCCTGGCCCCACTCCCCAGGAGGTGCACACGCTGCCCCGCACCCCCCAGCCGTGGGACTGCTCCCCTCCTGTGTCCCCTCCCTGTGCTGGGGGTGTCGGGGGGCCCTTACATCCAGCAGAAGCCGCACCACGTCGGTCTTGCCGCACAGGGCCGCCTCGTGCAGGGCCGTGCCCGCCTTGGTTTGCCGGTTGATATCGATGCCAGCTTGCAGCAGGAGCCTGCGGGCATGGGGAAGGGTCAGTGAGGGGGGGGGGGGGACACGGGACCAGCGCTGTCCCCGCTCCCCAGGCCCCTGGGCACCCACCGGATGATGTCGATGTGGCCGTTCTTGGCCGCGAGGTGCAAGGGGCTGGTGCCGTTGGGGTCGGTGGTGTCCCCCGGCTTGGGCTCCAGCAGCGCCGCACACATGTTGCTGTTCAGGAGCAGTTGGACCACCTGGATCAGCAAACACAGACGGAGCAGGGCTGCAAAGACCTGCCGGGGCTGCAGGGCCCATGCAGAGACACCCTCCCTGCTTTGGGACAGGGGTGCCCAGCGCCCGGTCACCCCATGGGGCATTGGAGCAGCAGATGCCCCCCCTGCTGCCCTCCCTGTTGCTGCCCCATGCCCACCCCCGGGTGCTCCCTACCCCAAGGGCCTGGCCGAGGATCCCCCACTCCCTGACGTGTCTTTAGGGTGCCCAGCACTGCGGGGACTTACCCCGACCCGGCCAAACTCGCACGCCAAGTCCAGCGGCGTCTTCCCCGAATTGTCCATGATGCAGGGGTTGGACTGGTGCTGCAGCAGCATCTCGGACTGCAGGGGAGGGACCCGAGCACGGTGAGGGCAGGGCACGAGCAGGGTCAGGGGGGTGGCACGGCCCCACCGCCACCCCCTGCGCCCCACCGCTGCCCCTCGTGCCCCAGTGCCACCCCCTGCACCCCACCGCGGCCCCGCTGTACCACGTCGTAGTGCCCGTGCTGTGCCGCCAGGTGCAGGGGGATCTGCCCCTCGTCCGACGGGATGTTCACGGAGGACCCTGCCTTCAGCACCATTTTCATGGGCTCCTTCTTGCCTTGCCAAGCCGCGTAGTGCAGGGGCCGCATGCCTGCGGGCGGGCAGGACGAGCAGGCGGTGAGCACGTAACTCCCCTGCACACAGCCTGCCGAGGGGCGCAGGGCCGGGGGCACCGGCCAGGACCCCGCAGGGGTGCAGCCCCCACGTCCCAGCAAGGGGCCTCCCTCACCTCCCACCCCGGTGTGCCGGCAGCCAGGCGCGGGGCACCCAGCGCTCGCTCTGCCCTGCACACCAGCCTCGGGGCGGCGTGGCCCCGGGCACTCGCCTTTGTTGTCCTTGATGTCCACCGCAGCCTGTGCCTCCAGCAGCAGCGAGATGAGCTCCGTGTTCCCGTTGAGCGCCGCATGGTGCAGGGCAGAGAATCTGGGGACAGGTCGCAGCGTCGGGGGGCTGTGGGCACTGCTCCAGCAGGGCTGTCCCCTCCAGCCTGTGCCCCCTGCAGCACCCCAGGGCGCCCACGCTGTCTCCCGCCATGCATGCGTGCCCTGGTGCTGTGCTGTCCGCAGGCACTCAAAGAGCCTCAGCTGAGCCACTTTATTTAGCTTTGTTCAGCATTATTTAGCTTTATTTAGCTTCTCGTGGGGTGCCGCAGCCCCAGGACAGGCTCGTGGCCTGGCGTGGTGGGACACGGACTTGGCCATCGGGGAAAACCATGGGAATCTGCACCATGGTAGGGGGGCTGGTGCAGCTGGTTTGTGGGGTGCTGGAGTGACCTGAGCACCCGAGGCATTTCCCTGCGGCTGCTGCCAGCCCAAGGGGCTGGAGGCAAAGGGGCAGGCACCGCTGGGGAAGGGGCAGGCACCGGGGGGCTGGCTCCGGGGAGGTGCCCCCCCCGCTGACCCAGTTCCCCCAGCCTGGCCCAGGCGATGCGACTGTGGGCACTGGTGGGGGGGGGGCAGGCTGCCAGATGGCCGCGGAGCCCCTGCCCCGTACCAACCCCCCCAGGGGCTGGGAAAGCCCCTCGCCCCGCTGCGCTGCACCCTGCTCTGCTTCCACACAGCGCCGCCAAGCCGGGAGGCTCCCGGCAGGAGCTGACCTACTTGCTTCTCGCGGCAGCGGCATCCTCCGCACGGCTGCGCTCGCGCCCACTGCCCTGCTGCTCCAGGCCCTGGTCGTGCACGGCGTCCCCAGGCCCTCCCCGGGGCTGCCCGGTGCCACCAGAGCAGGGGAACATGCTGCGGGCCCCAGCAGAACCTCCTGGCCCCCGGGACCCCGTACCCAAAAGTGGGCAGTGGGAGGAATCCCATCACGCCCCCACCACCGGCACCCCAGCGGAGCGGGGACGTGTCCCCAGCCGTCACCGTGCTCTGGGCACCGTGGCCCCGCCGCCCGCGGTTCCCCGCTCGCTCCCCCTCTGGAGCTGCGATGAGAGCAGACAGCTCGCACAGGAGGCCGATCCCCAGCGCCTGCCTGGAAATGTCAGCATTTTCCGCTCCAGCGCCCCGTTCCAATCGGCTCAAGATGGTGCAAATCACAGCCCCCACCCCCAGCCCCCGGGCTGCCTCGGGGGCTTCTCCCGTGCACGGCAGGGCCGGCTGCAGGGCCCCGCGCTGTGCGGGCACCGCGGCCCCTGTGAGCATGGGACACCTGCACGCCGCTCGCCAGCCTGCGGATCAGCAAATGTGGCAGAGATGGGGAAACTGAGACAGCACCGGGACAGCTGTGCAGGAGGACGCTGCCTGCTGCAAGGCTGCTCCTGAACCCCCAAACGGCTGGGAGCTGCAGGCAGGGGGCAGGCAGCTCCCCGCTGCTGCCCCAGCCCTGCCATGATGCTCAGCCCCTGTGCAAGTGTGCAAGGGGGGACACTGGGGGACAGCCCCCGTCCTGCCCATGCAGCCATTGCCACAAGCCTGCCCCGGTGCTGGCCAGTGTGCCCACGCACTGCCACGGCCCCGCACGCACGCTCGCCCACGCAGACACGCTTGCATGCACACGCACGCTCAGCTGCGCATCCGCACGCTTGCCTGCACCCACCCGTGCACGCACACACGCACACGTGCGGGCTGGCGGGGCCGATGCAGGGCGGGCAGCAGGACCGGCTGCCCCCACGTGCGCTGCCTGGGGCGAGGGGCAGCGGCACAGCGCCTCGGCTGCCCACCAGCTCTCGCCGCCCCCGGTGCCCGCAACGGCTACGTGTGACCCCACCTGCACGTGTGGGGGGCACAGGCCCCGGTACCTCCACTGCATCGCACCGGGGAGCCTGGCACAGCCTGGGGATGCACCCCGCGGCTGCACCCTGCAGTGCACGTCTCTGGGCCACGCACACCCTGCTCGCTGCACCCCAGGGCGCACACACCCCATGGCACGCGGGAGCAGGGCTCCCACTCACCCGTCAGTGTCCTGGAAGTTGACGTTGACTCTCTTCGCGGATCCGAGGAGCTCTGGGAGAGGGAGAGGGGAAAGCCCGTTAGAGAGGGGGCAGAGGGGCGCGGGGCTGGGCGCTGGGGAGCACGGTGCAGCTGCAGGGCTTTACCCCCTGCCCCACGGGTTGGCTGCCTGTAGCCCCAGGCTTAGGGGTGAAGAGGACTGAGTGCTGCTGCTGGCAGCCCTAGGGCTGGTGTGGGGTTTTCCGGGGTTTCCTTTCCCTGTCCCTTCACCCTGCAGGACCCCTGTGATGCCCCCAGCCCCGCACCGCCTGTGTCCCTGCTGCCCTGCCCCGTGCAGCCCAGCGCCCCGCTGCCCCGAGTCTGACTCCCGGTGAAGGCGTGAGGAAATTAAGCCCTTCGGAGCAATCCAATTAGCACAGCGAAGATGGATGGAGCCAGATTTACATAAGATTTACCCACAAACGCCAGTCAGGCTTTTCAGTGAAAGTGCTTTTCCTTCCATCCCTGATGCAGAGCCACGGGCCGGGGACCCACGCAGTGCCTGGGAGCAGGGGACGTGGGGACACCTCTGAGCCCTGCTGTGGGCACCGGGGCCTCCTGCACCCTCAGCGGGCAGCCTGGCAGGAAGAGGCGCAGGCAGAGCTCTGGAAGGGGTCATTTCAGCTGGGGAAGGGGAGAGTAGAGCAGAGGAGCCGCTCCTTGTGCCCTGGGGCTGCCGGGGCCTCGCTGCGAGCTCCACTTCTCCTTATCAGCATCTGAGCGCGATATTCAATTACACGGCACAAAATGCTGCGTCAGCAAACCGGGGCGCAGCGGGACGCCTGCCAGGTGCAGGCAGCGAGCAGCTCCTGCTGTCCCACCGCGGGCATCTGCACATGCCAACAGCCTGGAGCGGGGTCCCCAGCCCTGCCAGGGCACCCGGCTCCAGGCACCAGGGACTCTCGACACTCACCTGCCTGCTTCTAGGGCTGGGGGCCAGCAACAGGGCTGGGGGTGGCTGCACCCGGAGCAGCGTGGTGCCCCCAGACCCTGCCCTGTCCCCTCGCTGCAGCACAGGGCAGGTCTCACTGCAGCAGCAGGGACCGCGAGCAAGTAAAGTCGGTGCCTGAGCGGTCACAGCTCCTCCAAGCACGTAAAGCCCTGATTGAATTTTAAATCCCCGTCCATGCGGCACAGACGGGGCCAGGTGCATGCAGATGAGGTGCCTGGAGCTGGGGACCAGGCTCTGCCGTCCCTGCCGATGGCCTGGGCTGTGCCTGGCACTGACCCGTGAGGGCTCCAGGGCTCCATCCCCACCGCCTGCCCCCTCCCCAGGAGCGCTGCCGGCAGGGCTGGGCTCCACGGGGCAGGCAGGAGCTGGCCCTGCAAAGGGACGCGTGCTGGGGGTGGTGTTGGGCTGTAAGAGAAGTTTCTCCCTGCCCAGGCAGAGGCAGCAAGCTCTGCGTGCCCCGGCGGCGGCTGCCTCGTGTGCTCCATCAGCGTGCAGACAGCCCAACGCGCGGTACAAGTGCTAACAGCAGCGCAGCCCGGTACCGATGGGTGATAGATAAGGAGAACATCTTCGGAACAGCAACAAGCATCAGCGCCATCCGTCAGGTTCCCAGCCTCTCCTGGCACGAGGAGCAATAGGGCGGCTGTGGGATGAGCAGGGGCACCGCAGGGACCCCATGGGGTGGGGAGGGATGGGGCACCACAGAGAGAGCCCCACACAGCCCCACACAGCAGACACACCACCAGCAGAACACATCCCCCGTGACAGGGCAGCTCCCCGCCCCAGCAGCACACACCAGTTTAACACCTTAACGAAGGCATCCAGCAAAAACCCCACAGCAGTGCAGCCAGACCCCTGGGGTCGCGGCAGCCCCCGTGCCCCATCCCCATTGCAGCATCCCCAGGAAGGGCAGCCCCCAGCACCGGGGCCGAGCGGGTGCCCGGCAGCCCAGGGCTGCCGCCAGGCTCCCCAACAAAGGTGCCATTCAGGGCCAGTGGAGAGGTGCCCAGGGCCGCTTCCGCTGCCCGCTGCCGCCCCAATGAGCTGCTCCTGGGAGAGGGGCCGAGCCGCCCTCCGCGATGCAAATCGCCGGCGGACAAAGGCAGCGCGCTGGCGCGGGTGCAGGAGCGGCCCCGCGCCCAACACTGGCTCCAGTCTTCAGCCCTGGCCCTGAGACGGGCCCCACTCGCTGCCCTTGCAGGACGGGCGGGCGGCAGCAGGGCCGCGGTGCCTGCCCTCTCCCACGGGCTGCTCCTGGCGAGGGGCTTTCCCTGGGGACCGGCGTCAGGGGCTGCTGCGCCCTGCTACACCGATCCCCACACACCCACTCTGCGAGCCCAGCTGGGACTGGCACCAGCTAATTTCCCAGGCAGCAGTTCCTAATTATCTGCTATTAAGGCCCAAAGTGCCTTCTTTAAACCCAAATCAGGGACACAGCTCCCTGAGGATGCAGCAGCTCATCCCTCCGGCTGGAGGCAGGGAGCGGCAGTGCAGGGAGCCCGGCTGCCGTGTCACCTCTGTCCCCGCCTCGCCGGGGGCTGCAGGGCAGCGAGTGGGGACACGCACAGCGGCAGCCCCTTCCCCAGGCTGGGCGGTGTCACGCAGAGCCCGGGCTGCACCCATGGCAGCCCCCAGCTCCGGCCAAAAAGGCATCGGCCGAGCGAGCTGAATAAACCATAGCGAAGGAACTCTTCTCCCTGCACCTGCAGAAGAGGCTGCCGCTGCCAAAATCTGTTTAGCACTTCAATAAATGCTCGTGCCAAGTGCTTAGTCAGTGACTTCCAGCCGCGCAGCGGTTTGACTTTCGTTAAAGCCCTGGCAGCGGCCGTGCGCACCGCGAGCCCTGCTGCACCCGCCTCGCCTCGGCAGCGCTGCGGCGAGCTCGGGCCCCAGCGCGGCTTCTCGGCTTCACACACGGCCGAGGTACAGCTCACGCTGCTGGGAAGACGTCCTTACGTGGGTGCCAGTTGTTTGGGTGGCTGCCAGAGTCCCCAGAGGGGGCAGCCAGCGGTCCTGTGCCCCCAGGGTGCAGCACCCTGGGGTGCTGCAAGCCACCGTGCGCCCCGTGGCGTGGTGAGGTGCAGCCGGCAGCACGGAGAGCTCACACGGATGGATCACACGTGGATGGCTCAAACTGACAGCTCACACCAACATCTCACACGGACATCTCACACGGACGGCTCACACGGACAGTGGCTGGCACCCCTGCTGCCCCCGCCACGGCCCCAGACGGCAAGAGCCAGCGCGGCTCCATCTCCTGCGGAGCACCAGCCCCGCACCAGCACCGGGGCCCCTGATGGACTGGGTTTTGCACCAGCCTTGCCCTGGCCCCAGGCAGGGCAGGGCAGGCAGCAGCAGTGTGCAGACCACACCACCAAGGCTCCCCAGGGGCCTCAAGCAAAGCCCTTGGCCATGTGGCCCCGCAGGCCCGCAGTTAACCCCTCCTGTAACAAAGCAGCATGCTTGCCTGGTGCAGAGGCTGCCCCGCTCCTGCTCAGGGGTCTGGCTGACGACACACCCTGGCACAGGGCATGGCAGAGCACAGCTGGGTGCTCGCAGCTCCCAGGAGCCTGGGGAGCAGGATGGGCACCCCAGGGAGCAGGGTGGGCATCCTGGGGAGCGCCCCAAGCACGACCGAGTGCCCCGATTTGCAGCCTGGGGCAGGCTCAGCCATGGCGCGGGACGCGCGGCCTGCTTGGAGGGGGCGAGACATGAGAGAGCTCATTAATGGCATGGAAGAACCAGGAAAATTCCATCTAACGAGGGAGAGGAGAGGAAGCTGAGAACACTGCCAATTAAAAATACCGGACACAAAAGGCGATGGGCAGACGGGGAGGAGAGCACAGCTCCTGCACGGCCGCTGCGCCCGCTGCCGCCTCCCTGGCATCTCACCCACACGGCACACGCAGAAGTGACAGAGAGCACCAGGCACCCGTGGGCACCGAGTGCTGCCCCGTCCTGCTCATGTGGTGCAGGAGCCAGGGCAACGGGCATGTGTTAGAGCACAGAGAGACAGTGGCACCCCCTGTGCTGGGGCTTTGCTCAGAACAAGTGAGCCCAGCCCTGTCCTTGGGACACCCCAACATCCTCTCTTTGCTCCCTGGGGGCTGCTCGGTGGTGGTCGTGCCGTCACGAGCAGCGTGCACCCCACAGCGTCCCGAGGGGCCTGGCAGTGCCCGGCAGGAAGGGCAGCACGGGATCAGCTGCTCCAGGGGAGGGAACTGCGCTGCTCCAGGATCCGAGCCCCGGCACTGCCGGTCTGTCCCCAGCCAGAGATTGCTGTGCACACAGAGAGACGCAGACATCTGCCATAGACACCGACTATAAACAGAGTCTGCTGCGTGTAAACACCGCCTCGGGGAGCTAATCCCAGCTACTACTCCCATAAATGCCTTTACTTAAGCGACGGGATCGCAGTAGCTAAATGCACGCTTGAATTCAGAGCCCGGCGTGCAGCGGTGGAGGCGCGCTCCCCTGCCTGGCCCCATTCTCTCGGCCCCGCACGCTCCCACAGGGCAGGATGCCCGTGATGGGGGCGATGCATGGGCAGGGCTGGATGTGCTGGGGTTAGCCATGCTGCTGGGCCCCAGCACCCAGCCACACGTCGCCTGGCCCCCTCAGTTTACGCCTGGCTGCTGGCACCATGGTGCCTGCCAGGGGGACCCCCCCTGCTTTCCTCCCTGTTCCAGCCCCGCTGCGCACAGGACCAAGCACCACAGGGCCTCAGCGCGCAGCCGTGCCCAGGGGCTCCTCTCCCTTCCCGTCAGCGTGCCGTCCTGCCAAGCCCCGCACTCACAGCCAGCACAGTGCCAGCAGCAATCGATCCCGGCCGGGGTCCCGGGGGCTCCCGGCCAGGCCCCGCTGCCGAAGTGCACGGAGCAGAGCGGCACCGCGGCACGCAGGCGTCCCGGCCCGCTCCCCCCGGCAGGGCTGGGTGGCCGCGGCGTGCCAGCTTGCGGGGAGGGGGAGTCTGCACCGAGCAGATGGCTCCAACCTCCGCGAAATCAACAGCCACTTAATGAGGGGAAAGCCGCCGCTGCCCCCCCTGCCTCGCCGGCTCGGCAACCGCTAATGAGCCGGGGGGCGACGGGGTGACCCCGCAGGGTGCCCGCAGCTCCCTGTGCCCGACCCCAGCCTGGCCACGGCCCCCAGGCACCACGTTGCCATTCGAAGATCACGGCACCAACTTCAGCGGGTGCGGGGGGGATCCTGCAGTGACATCGCTGTGAGCTGCCAGATAAAGGAAGCATCCAAAATAGCTGCTCTTAATTATATCCCTGCTGACGAGTGCCACGCCAACAACGGGCGCTGGGAGCTCGCGTTGCATGAGGAGCCCTGGCAAGAGCAGTCCTACTCGCTCTGTGTCACTGGGTCCCCACGGGCACGCGCATGGGCAGAACGCGCGGCCACGTGCTCTGCTCACGCGTGTGCCCCTGGGGAACGCGTGGAGGTGACGGGGGGACGTGCCCGGCGAGGACCGGGACACCGCAGGCTGTGCCGGGGGTGCCGCTCCTCGCCGCTGTCCGACAGCAACGTGCCCGTACTCCTGCAGCCAAGGTCGCGCCAAGCACCGAGCCCCGCGCTATGCTGAGATGCTAATGAAGCCATTATCATCTTCTGATCAATGTTGACTGTATAAATAATGCACCGGGAAGCTCGCGGGCTGCTGGCGAGATGCGATTGAAGCAGGGCTGTGTGCTGCCTGCACAGGAAGGGGTTGCCTGGGGCAAAGAGGAGCAGGGCCGGGACGGACCCTCTGCAGCTGGATGCTCGGTGCCCACCCCAGCGGGGTGACAGCCGCCCAGCACAGCGGCACAGCCACTGCTTGCCACAGCTGGACAACAACTGCCCGGCACAGCTGGATAACTGCCTGTCACAGCTGGACATCCAGTGCTCAGCACAGCTGGGTCCCACTGCCTGTCACAAGCTGTTCCCCAGGTCCCTGCGTGGTTTAGGGGATGCTGGCCCAGTGCTCAGCATGTGAGGGACCCACAGCTGTCACGGGGAGCCCCCCCTTCCCCTTACCAGGGTGCTGTGGGTCCCGTGCTCAACCCACTGCCGTGGCAGGGACACCGGGTGCAGGAGGGCTGCGGTGGCTGCAGAGCTGGGTGCAGCAGGGCTCTCCCCAGGGAAAAGCAGCTCCAGGGTGAGGCCGAGGGGCAGCGTGGGGCCACCCTGGCCATGGGCACGGATTGCTCCGGATGCCCCGGCCGTCGTGCGGAGCCTTCCCTGGGGAGCCGAGAAATCTGCACTTCAAAATCAATAGGCCGTGGCAGCCTGAGTCACGGTGCTGCAGCAGCGCAGGGCTGTCCCCTGGGGCCAGAATGAAGCAACTTAAATGCAGCTTTCAAGAGGCAGCGGGGACTCCTTTGTATTTTTTATAAAAAGGAAACTTTCAGAACCAAAGGGAGGAAGGACGGGCTGTCCCTCCAGGCCGCCAGGGCAGGCAGGGATGGCACCAATGGGGGAGGATGGAGCACAGAGAGACAGGAGGGGACCAGGGGACACCCAGTGCAGAGCCAAGCTGCTAAACAGCTGGGGCCAGACCCAACCACCTTGACCGTGGCCGTGCCAAACCTCAGATCCTCCCATCATGACACCCTGTGGTGCCCACCAGAGCCGTGCTGGGGCAGCGATGCTCAGCAGCAGCTCCATGAGCATCCCTGCTCCCTTGTGCCACAGGGACGTATCCTCACCCGACCCCTGCCGTGCAGTGCTGTGTGTCACCAGCACTGCTGTCACCCTGCTGTCACCCCATGTGGCTGGGGCCGTGGGGAGGGCATTATCAGCACGGGCAGGGCGGCGAGGTGGCGGTCCCAGCACCGTGTGCCGCAGGGGGGGACGAGGCTCCGCAGCACCCCGCCGGCCCCACGCCAGCCGCACGCCCACCCCCAGCTCTGCTGAAATCCGTGCTGGTGATGTTTTCACGGAGCCTTAATTGGAAGTCTATTCTCCCAGCTCCGGGGCGATGTTAAACAGGTAATTTTCAGTAATCACACCGGCTGGAAGGAGGCACCGCCAACACGGCGAGGCAGCCGTGTGCTGGGGGTGGGGGCAGACGAGCACGCCTGGGTCAGGGCTGAGGGAGCGGGGATGGGGAAGGTGCTGGTACAGCCTGCCTGCACCCCGGGGCAGACATGGCCCTACCTGTCCCTGTTCCTGTCCCCCCAGCTTGTCCCTGTTCCTTGCCTCCTTCCCAGGGCCAGAGAGTGACAGGCGGTCCAGCCCCACTGGGCAGCAGAAAGGGACCTGGATCTTTTTGTATCTTGGAGCATCATTAACTAATGACCCTTGCTATCAATTGGCCTCCCATGAATCCAGCTGCAGCCCAGGCATTGCTGGAAAGTGCTGGGGAGCTCCCTGGCAGGCACAGAGCCCAGGTAAGTAACGGGGAACTCCGCACCGCTGCGGGGCTGGGACCCGAGTTCCCAGACCATGCGCTGCTCAAGCAGTCCCTGGGGGCTATTTTAAACAGCACCTGGAGTGTCGTCACCTGTCCTCGTCCATGTGGCAGCCTGGCCCACCTCCCCCAGCACTGCCGACTGCCCCGTGCCCACCAGGTGCCCGCAGCACCGTGGCCAGGCACAGCGTGGGGACGTGCAGCGGGGTGGTGCTGTGCAGCCACCCAGGGCAGCCGGCTGCAGGGGCACTCTGCTCCTCATGGCCTCACAGTGCTGCGGGGCAAGGACAAGGCTCACGGGTCTGCTCCCAGTATGCCCAGTGTCCCCCACACAGCACGCGCTGGGAGGGAGCCAGCTGGGGAGCCAGGTGGGGAGGGTTTACTGAGAGACAATCGCAGGGTCTGCGAGCGCCGGAGCAGAGACAGCCGGAAGAAGAGATGCTGACGAGCAGCACAGAGCCGCGAGGAGCACGCCGTAAACAGCCCAGCTGCAATGCAGGAGCCGGGCAGGCGCTGCTTTGTGCGCTCCAGCTGCTCCGCCAGGAACGGACACAAACCTTCGTGGGCCTCGGTGAGGAGGCGGCGCGGAGCCGGGCTCCCGACAGCCACATCTGGAAGGGATCAGCCGGCGGCTGCCGCCGAGAGCCGTCCCCAGCGCCGAGCCCCACGCCAGGCCAAGGAGGAGGCGCTGCCGATGCGGCCGGCAGAGACGGCCACAGGCATGCGGTGCGCACGGATGCGCAGGGGCACGGCAGGCACACACATGCACACACATGCACACGGTGCACATGGATGCACAGGGATGCGCGGGGGTACACGGTGCACATGGACTCTGATGGACACGCATGCTCTCAGGGCACACGTGCACACGGCTGTACACGGGCACGCGTGCGCACACACGGGCACAGGGGCACACAGGCAGGCTGGCAGAGCAGAGCCAGTGCAGAGCAGCCGGCCGGGGGCACAGAGGGCAGCAGAGAGAGAGGCGGCACCCACGGTGGCTGCGCACTGACCCCAACCTGATCTGTCTCGGGCTGATTCGGGCCAATGCAGAGCGCAGAGCCGGGGTCCCAGCAGCCCCAGCACCCAGGGCGCAGCAGCCCCGCCACCAGCTCGATCCCCGCTGCGAGGGCTCGGCTCTCACCCCGTGGCTGCAGCGACCTTGCTGGCAGGGCCCAAGGAGACGTGGGCAGAGCGGGCACCCCCCCACCAGCCGCTCTGCCCCGGCGTGCTGGCACCGTGAGGCTCGCCCCGGGCACGGCATCCATCCGTCACTGGTGCTGGAGCAGCAGGCCGTGCCGAGGCCAGCACTGCGTCCCTGACTTCCCATTTTTCAGGCTGATTGTTCCTGTCGCTGCAGAGCCCGGTGTTAAACACCTCATTTTCTACTCCCGTATTGAGTTGGAAAATACTATTAACATTTCATTACAGCTTAAAGATCCCTCTCAGCCTGGCACCGGGAGAGGAGGTGACCTGTCGGTGGCATCAGCCCCTTTCCAGGCAGGCTGTGCTGCCTGCAGCCCTCAGGGCAAGGGGGGGCAGGAAAGCAAGTCCTGCTCGTGTCCCCACTGCGGGGACCCCCCACTGGTGACTGGGGCAGAGGTGGGTGCTGGTGCCGTGCACCAGCTCGATGCCCGGCCTGGCACAGCACAGCCTCCCGGCACACTCGTCTGGAGCAATGGAACAAGGCAGGGATGGAGGCACGGGGCAGCAGTGTCCGGGCAGAGCACAAGCAGTTTTTGATTCCCAGCCCCTTTTCCTCACCTGCAGGAGCCTGGCCCAACAGTAACACAGACCAGCCATTAAATATCAGCAAATTCACTCCTCAGTGCTCTCCTGATGGTGCTTTGAATGCTTGTGAAAGGCACCTTTAGCTGCCCAGCGTGGCAAAGCGAGTGCGGAGTGGGTTTGTGGTGAGCACCCAGCAAGAGGGACGGCAGCCCCGGCCCCTCGGGCACACCGTGCTCTCGGCACCCGCACCAGCAGGAAGAGCATGGCAGCAAACCATGGGCACAGCCCCACAGCCACGCTGCCCCCAGCCCCACATCAGCAGTGGGACCGCAGCCCCTGCCTGCCGCGTGTCTGCGTACCAAGGACCCCAAGGACACGGCCCTGGGGTGGGCTCCCGGTGCACCCAGTGCCCCACTGGCACCCCCAGGGCCCTGGCAGTGCCACGCAGCCACATCCACGGGCATCGCCACGGCCGGGGCTGCCTCGCAGCCTCATTACACACGTGCAGCCACCCGCAGGGCCCCGCAGGCACAGGAGAGAGGGGAGGGCTGGGGGCACCTGGGGGCACCGAGCCACAGAGCTGCTTGCAGCCCTTCCCAGCGGCTGGGAAGGGAAGGGAAGGGTTAAAGGGAGTGCAGCCGGAGCAGCAGAAAGCCAGACGCCAGGCTGGCTACGGGAAACCGCACGGCGGCTGTGGAGGGGGAGCTGGGGCTGCAGCACCCGGCCCTGCGGCACCGCCGCACCCCGAGCCCCCCACGGCACCAGCACCCTCCCGAGCAGCCCGGTCCCGGCCGTGCCCCGTGGCATCGCCCCACCACCGAGCGTGGGCTGCTCCAGGAGCACGGTGGCACCGGCAGCACCGGGAGCACGGTGTGGCCGCCAGCGAGGTCCCCGGGCGGGAAGCATTGCGAGAGCCCCAGCACAAGGGGCCTTGCCGCCGACAAAGGGCTAATTGGTGTCAAACCAGGTGAATTCGGGACTGCCGTGAGGAAATCCAGGCCAGTGAGGGAGCCTGGGGCTGGGCGCAGAGCCGCTGGCCCACATTCCCTGCTGCCCAGGCCCCGCAGCCGGCCCCAGAACGGGAGCAGGAGGGAAGGGGAGGGCTCGTGCCGGCAGCCTCAGCCCAGCCAGAGAGATGCAAGAAAATGTAAAATAAATACATGTCACCCTGGGCTGAGTAATAATCCCCCTCTGGAAGGAAACTTGGCGCATGTCAGCATGCTCCCAGCTGCCAAGTCCCTGCTCGGTGCGAGGTTTCACACGCAGGTTATAAACCCCAAGAAGAAGTTTATTGGGGAAGCACTGACACGTCGTTAGGCACAGCAGCCCAGCAGCCACCTGGCCCCTCGGGCCACATGTTGGGGATGTGCTGCTGTCTCCCCCGTAGTACTGCACTCGTTGATCCATGCTGAGGGGGCCGGGAGAAGAGTGTCCAGCTGAATGATGGAGGCTCGCAGCACCATCACCAGGGGCACTTGGCTGAGCTGCCGCAGGATCTGGCCTTTTCCAGCCTAGCCCCGCTAGAGGCTGGTGGCACACGTAGGGTCCCTCCCGCTGCCCAGGGTGGCTGGATGGTGCCCGGGCTCTCCCTGCAGCACACAGGGGCTGCCTCGTGCAGCAGTGGAGCCATTAGCAGCGGCTGCCGGCCAGGGAAGTTTCCTGTGTTGCTTTAGGGCTGAGGGGAATCGGGCAGCTCCGGCGGCTGCCGGCCACACGCGCCCTGTGCACTGCACCACAATTGGATTTGCAGCTGCCCTGCCTTTTACTGCATGGAAATTGAATTGTAAAATGTCAAAGACATTTCCTAACTGCGCCATATTAGCCCGGTTTTATTAAATACTGTTATCAGAGGAGATTATTAATGCAATCAAATGCAGGCAAAAAAAAAACTGGAATTAACTGGCCGCCGCGCAGGAGGACGCACCGGAGGGCAGGAGGCCTCCCACGAGGGCTGCATCCCGGGGTCCTGCTCACACCCAGCCCCTCGGCACAGCAGGGCACTGCCCGGGACCCCAGAGGGGTCTGGCTCCTGGCTTCAGCCTCCCGGCCCTGGGTTGCCTCCGCTGGCCCCCTTCGTGCCGGGACAGCGGCCGACGCAGCGTTCCTGCCTGGAGCTGTGCCCCAGCTCGTGGCCCAGGAGCAGTCCCCATGGGATGGCAGCGTCCCGAAGGGTGGTGAGCCCCGTGCCCAGCTCCTGAGCCCAGCCAGGCAGCACGGGGTACCCGGCCCCAGGAGCCCCAGAGAGGGACGCAGAGCTCCTGCAGCACACGAGGACACAGGACAGGATGTCTTTGCTGCACAAACCTGCCACACGTGGAAGTGATTTGCAGAGTGCCCAGCACGGTGGGTGGGAGAAGCTCGGCAGCAGGACCCGTCCCTCAGCTCCAGGTCCCTCCCGCGGCACAGGGGGGCATGCAGAAGCGATTTCCAAGCGGATGAGCTGACCACAGTGAAGGAGCCCGCCTGCTCCAAAATGCCACCGAGGGACCCCCCTGCCAGCACAGCGCAGCCCCATCTCCCGCTGCCCAAAGGCCTGGGACGGGGACGCTGCAGCACCGACCCTGCTGGGGATGCCCCCGGTCCCCGTCCTGCCCCGCAGCGCCCAGGCTGGGGAGGCGAGATGAAAACGCCAAGTCACTACAATTCTTCGAGGTAGCACCGGGGAGGAGGGGACAGGGAGGGAAACAGTTTGCTGCCAAATCCCTGCATCTGATTTGCGTAACTTTCAGACAACCTCATCAATTATGGATGCCCGGGAAGCGAACGCGGTGCGCGCTGCGGCCGGCCCGGGCCCCACAAACTCTTACTCCACTCTGCTAAATCGGGCCCCACGTCGCCATAGCAACCCGTGTTAATTCACGCAGGGATTTTTAAAATCTCATTTATTAAACCCCACATGAATAGGATATTATCCAGATAACAGAGCTAGAGTTACAAATCTTCCTGGTGCCGAAGAGCGCGGGGAGCACCGGAGGCACGCGTGGGAAGGGCACATGGAGAGGGGAGGCCTGGGGACACCCCGGCATCGGGACAACCACTGCTCAGCACTCCCCCAGCCCCGCTGCTGTTGCTGGGGGCATGACACCCACTGCCACACACAGCCCTGGGTCAGGTCCCAAGGGAGCAGGAGCAGCCCAGCCCCGGCACAGCCCCAGGGGCTCTGGCAGAGCTGGAGATGTGCAGCCCGGCCAGGGTACGGGGCAAGCAGCTGGGCCTGCAGCGGGCATCCTCCCGGTGCCAGGCTCAGTATGGCAGGGATCCCTCGTCCCTTTCTGGTGAGCTCGGCACAGGGAGCACCCCCGGGTCCCACGGCCATCCTGCTGCACAGCACCCGGGGGGCTCCACAGTGGGACATGCGATGGAACAGGGTTGGGAAGAGACGGCTGCAGGAGGAGGTGGTGGCGCTTGGCACGGCGCTGCTGGCTGTTGTCACAGTGATGCCAACTGTGTGCCCAGGCCAGTGGGGGCTTGGGAGGGCTGCGTGGGGACAGTGTGTGGGCCACACATGGTTCCTGTCCCTGTGTGCTGTGCTGGGAGGCCACAAAGTAGCAGCACCTGAAGTGGGTTGGGAAGAACCAGGCTTGGCACTGGAGCCTGTTCCCTCCCTGCAGAGGCCCTCAGCAGTGGCACTGGAGGCACAAGGGACACTGTACTGGTCCTACATGGCAGCTAGACACAGGGACACAGTGCTGGCCCTGCACAGGGGATGCAACAACAGCCCTGCAAGGCACCAGGACATGGGGGATGCCACAGTGGCCCTGCACAGGAGTGGGGACATGGGGGACACCGTGCCAGCCCTGCTCAGCACCAGGACGCAGGGGACACCCACACTGGCCCTGCTCAGGCAAAAACACCCCTGTGTAACCAGGGACAGGGGACACTCTGACAGCCCCACACAGCTCCAGGGCCACAGGGGTGAACATTTGGGGAGCACCGAGAGGGAAGGACTGGGGGCACGGTGTGTGGGGGGGGCTGCATGCAGCGACCCTGCGACTCGGTGCCGCGTGGGTGCTCCCTGGGGGCCGTGCCTGAGCCCAGGGACAGCCCCCGGCCCCGCCAGCCCTGCACGCCAGGCCTGAAACCTGCGGCAGCATCAGCACCATGAATAATTCAGTCCCGGGTAAAACGCCTCAGCAGAGCAGTTAAAACGCACAGAGAGCAGACGCTCCCGGAGCCACACACATGTACACACGGAGACGCACAGCTACACCCCCGCAGCCTCGCGCACGGCCATACACAGCGGTGTGCACGCCTGGAGGGAGATGTGCAGAGCCCGGCGCAGAGATGCTCGCAGGGAGACACCCGTGGAGATGCATCCAAACACCCCCACACGGAGAAACACCACCACAGACACATCCAAACACACATATGCCAGGGTACACACCGGCACACAAACACAGTCACGCACCCAAACACAGGCACACACGCACACCCGGGCACGCACGTAGACGAGCACGGGCACAGCTGCACACAGGCACACACGCACATATGTGTGCAGGCGCCGGCAGCCCCGGTGCACACACGCAGGTCCGTGCACACACACGCGCACGGATGCCCCCGGCTCTGCCCCCCCCCTGCCCTTCCCGATCCCCCGGGGCTGCAGCGGCCCGGCCCCGCTCCCCGGGGGGCTCGGAGCCGCTCCGGGGCGCGGGCAGTGCGGGAGGCGCTGCGGGGCTGTACCGGGACCGCCGAGCCCGCGCAGCGCCGAGCACCCGCGCGGCTCCCGGGGCCGCTCC
>CM021744.1:1178367-1249112 GCA_011075105.1 Heteronetta atricapilla | reverse complement strand
GGGGGGGGGGGTGGCGGCGGTGGGCCGGCGGCGGGCACCGGGCGGGCGGCGGGGGCTTGGCGCTGGGGGCTTGGGGCCCCCCCGGGCCGTGCCAGCGCCCTGGTGCCGTGCCTGGGCACCGGCCGTGCCCCCCGGTTCCCCCCGGTCCCCCCCCGTCGGCTGATCCCGCCCGGCGCCGGGCCCGTTTCGCCTTGCAGATGAGGCCGACGTGCACAGGTGCGGCCGCTGCCAGGCGGAGTTCACGTCCCTGGAGGAGTTCGTCCAGCACAAGCTGCAGAAGGGCTGCCAGCGAGCCCCCGAGCCCGCGGCGCCGCCGCTCCTCCCGCAGGAGGCACAAAAGGTGACGGCGGCAAAAAAGGGTCTGCTGGGCTGGGGGGCAGAACGCAGCGCTGCGTCTTCAGAAGCGAGAAAACTTCTGTGTTAAAGTCTCACCTGTCACGGCAGGTCGTGCCCTCCGTCGAGGAGTCCATAACGGTCGCCCATATAGTTGTTGAGGCGTCTTCAATAGCAGACGAGATCGGCAACGCGTCAGCGATAGTGGGTGAGCTTCCGATAGTGGGTGAGCTTCCGATAGTGGGTGAGCTTCACGGCACACTTGCCTTTAGATCCCTGTTGTCAGGAGCTTGTTCACTTGTCCCGTGTCCTCTTCTGCTTGATGTGCATTGTGGTTGGGTAAAGACGTTTCTGTGCTATCTGCCAGGGACTGGGCGTTACTGCACAGAGGCATCTCTAGACCAGCTTTGTGGTGATACAAACTATATTCAAACTTTCACTGCACAAATACTCATTTTATTATTAACATTATAATAACGAGAACTTTACAAAGACTGGTGTTCCAGGGTTAAAGCACCCATTTCTCCTTCCTACTGCTTGAAATTCTGAAGGAGTAAATTGATCTAGTCACATAAAGCTGTCTTTTGTAAAGAGCATAGCTGTCTTTGTGTCCTTTTCCCAGGTAGTGGGCACATAAAAGAAGTCATTGTTGCTGGAGACCACGTTTTTGAAAACCCAAATGGTGACGTTGACGGGGAAGTCGCTGAAGAGCAAAGCAACCCTGATGATCAGGAGCAGGATATTTCCACAGAACTGATAAAGGTTAAGCTCCTGGTTAACAAGGAAGGGCGATACGTGTGTGAATTATGCCAGAAGACATTTAAAACAGTAAGTGCGACTTCCACTCTGTTAGATGAGTACGATATTTAGGCTAGCCGTTGCACTCAGATGTCTCAAGATGACAATGTGCTTTTCTACTGCTTGCTATACTTTGAAATTAGAACTTTACGTTTGAAAAGGAACTGTTTTTTTTTCTTGATAAAAGCACGTAGTTGAAATGTAACATCCTTTACCGTTTGAAATGTCCTTTAAAATGCATCTCCTACCCTAGGCAAGCATCCTCAAAGCTCACATGATCACTCACAGCAGCAGGAAGGACTATGAATGTAAACTCTGTGGAACTTCCTTTAGGACAAAGGGGTCTCTGATTCGACACCATCGGCGCCACACTGGTAAGAGTACTCCAGATCATTCCTCAGTGCTGGAGTGCGCTGTGTGTCGTTATCCAGCATACTTCAGAGCAGAATTTATTGCTGCTTTCCATCTTGTGCTGAGCTCTTGAGCTCCCTGATCTCTGGGGTGCTGGGAGGCAGTGTGGGGTTTGGGAATAGGCACCATCTGCTTGCTGTGAGCTGAATGCGTTCTTCTCTAAGGCCATCGCACAGAACTTTACTAACTGGCAGTGGATAGTTCAACATAGTTATTTTGATTCTTATTCCCAGATGAAAGACCTTACAAGTGCAAGAAATGTGGAAAAAGCTTCCGGGAATCAGGAGCGTTGACTCGGCACCTGAAATCTCTGACGCCTTGCACCGAAAAAATTCGCTTCAACATGAACAAAGAAATAGTCGTCAATAAAGACGACTTGCCTGCAGGTCAGCGATGCTGTAACTACCTGTCGTGTGTCTGATCAAACCGAGCATGTTCCCGGTACTCAAACTGTAAATCCTTTCTCATTTAAGAAAAACATTGCTGTGCCATTCAGTTCATAGCTTTTGCATGGGAAAAAGTAATTTTATATCGATCTAAAGTATTAGCCCAAAGTGCCTGTAGCCGGGCACCAACTGTAAGAATGCGTGAGGATCTGGTACAAAGGTGGTTTAACAGGCACCTTGTGTTCTAAGACACGTTGAGAGGGATTGGCAGCGTACCCGGTGATTCATTCTGCTGCTGTTCTCGAAGGTTCCTGCAGTTCAAACGCAGACACCGTTTCGTCAATGGCGAGTGAATCCATTGAGACCTCGCCCGTGATTCATCTAGTGACAGATGCGAAAGGCAACGTTCTTCACGAAGTCCATGTCCAAATGCAGGAGCTTCCTGTTGTCGATGAAAAATCTCTGGACCAAGACGTGAGTGTAATTTGTCTTGAATATCCATCGTGTATTTACGCAAAGAAGTATTTTGAAATATTTTACCTTGTGAAATTTTCTTAGGTGCCCAATATCATGGCGTTAGTCACCTTGGTAATGATTACTGTTGTGCCAATATTGCTGTGGGGGAAAAAAAAGCCTGTGTATTTGCTGTAGCAATTGTTGGGCTATTTATTCCTTCAGCAGCCACATCCCGAGGAGCTACCATGTGAGGGGGAGCCCAACAGCGAGAATCTGCTGAGGCAGGCCATGAGGAATTCTGGCATTGTGATAGAGAGAGTTGCTGTGGAAGAAATGCAGAAGCCAGATGAGCCTGCTGTACCGGCTGCAGAAGAACTAGAAAACGAAGTGGTGGAAGCAGAAGAGGAGCCCTGTGGGGAACAGTGTGTTGAAATAGAACAAGCAGAGTCTGTACGTTTGTACTTCATAAATAGATTCTTCATCTGTTCCCACGCTTGGTTGTGGACAGTAGTGTTAGCCTGGTCACCCTGCACATTGTCCTCTGCGCAGGCCTTCCTGCCCCCGTGCCTTTGTGCCAATTTTTATAGCATGTTTTTGTGCTCGTTACAAGTGTGTACGTTAGTGCATGCTCTCTTCTGTTAACACGTAAATCTTTCTCATCAAAGCTGGGCTATTGAATGGGGAATTGAGTTAGCAACGCTTGCTGTACGTACCAGCACAGAACCCATATATGCTGTACTGTTTTCTTTCCAATAGACAGATGCAGAAAGAACAAATGGGTACAAGAGTTACGTTTGCCCTCACTGTAATGAAGCCTTCAGTGAAGCTACGTCCCTCGAAACACACATCAAAGGCCATTTAGGTAAGGCCCTGCTGCGTATGCTGTTGTCTGAAATGCACTGTATCTTACCATGTTCTTCAACATAGTTTTTGTTGTCTGACGTTCCTTGCCTTTATGTGGCTTTCAGCCATGCAAATTCGGTTGATGCTTTTGGTATCTGCATGCTAAGGTTGGAGCGGTTGACTTTTGTGAAGTTCCAGAATGGAGCGTAAAAGAAATACTAAAAGGCTCCTCGTTTCAGGACCTGCGTTGCATCCTCAGAAGTAGGGTTTTGTGCAGGGGCCAATTTAAGAGAGTAGTGAGGTGATACGTGTTGAAAGGCTTCCTTGAAAGACACCAAAGGCCCTAAGATCAACATTTGGGTGGAATTCACTTACGAATGAGACAAAGCCCACGCTCTTCATTGAAAATACTGCTTTGCTTCTTTTCTGGATTAAAATTTTGTCAGAAATTTGTTACGGCAGTACTAGATACTTTTCTGGAAAGGGCTGAAGTGCAGAAGAGGGTAGTGCAGTCAGCAGCATGATGTCTTTTTCCTGCCTTTGGCTTGCGTTCAGAGAAGGGCTTCTGTGATCTGTTTTAGCCATCGGTTAGCCACGATCATTACAGATCCACGAACTGGCCCAAGACAAGTGGTGATTCTTGTAAGACACAAGCGAGTAGCTGCACCATTCTCATTAGCCAGATAATGATGACCTGCTGCTGGGTAAAACTGCCAGGTTCCCTTACAGAGCAGTGGCAGGGAATGGCAGTTCCACTGATGATGTAGCAATGCCATTTGGGTGCGGTGAGGATTGCAGGATTTTCCTGCTTTGCTGCTCCTGCTTGTCCTGTATCCACCATGTGCTCTCTCTCTAGATTACAAGCCTTTTAAGTGCGAGGAGTGTGGCAAAGAGTTCACAAAGGGTTATCTGCTAAAAAAGCACCAAGAAGTGCACGTGAACGAACGGCGTTTCCGCTGTGGCGAGTGTGGCAAGCTGTACAAGACCATCGCACATGTGAAGGGGCATCGAAGGGTGCATTCTGACGAGCGACCCTATTCCTGTCCTAAGTGTGGCAAGCGGTACAAGACAAAGGTGTGTCTCCCTCGCACAGCAGGGTTGCCTTCAGAGTTCCCGTTCCAGAGCTAGGGTTTGGGAGAAGCGAGGAGGAGGCTTCACTACTGAATGAACAAATGCCAGCTCACCTGCCTCGTGTAGGTTCTCACCTACAAGAACAGAAAATGCTTTTTTGTTAGTGTGGAAAGGAGGGACAGTCTCAATAAAACCTTCATGTTTATAAGGAAACTGTTCCTTTGTGCATGAAAATTTCATGTAATACTAATGCAATCGTCTTTGATATGTCTTTGATAAGAACAAGTCCCCAAAGATGCTGACTCTTACGTTGGAAGCTAACATACTGCTTGCTTGCATTTCACTGAGCTTCTGTTACATCTCTGCACAGAACGCCCAGCAAGTTCACTTCCGTACGCATTTAGAGGATAAGCCGTACGTGTGTCAGTACTGCAGCCGGGGGTTCCGGGAAAAGGGCTCGCTGGTCCGCCACATCCGCCATCACACAGGGGAGAAGCCTTTCAAGTGCTACAAGTGCGGGCGAGGGTTTGCAGAGCACGGTACTCTCAACAGGCACTTAAAGACCAAAGGTGAGATGGCAAAGCTCGTCTGTGCTGCAGTGGGGGCGGATGTCTGTGGTCTGGGATCTGGTTTGGACAGGCTGCGTTTTGGCTGAATGATCCTGAGTTCTCAGGGTGGTGGGAAATGTTTGGGATGGTTCTAATGACCTTCATCCAAGGCCATTTGTTTATCTGCATCTCTTGCATCAAAAGAGGGGATGCAGGGATTTATTTATTTATATATTTTAATCTGTGTTGATCGATACTTCATTTAGGCCAAAAAAATGGCCACTGTTGCTCCTTTGCCTCCTAAGTGTGGATTTTCAAACTTCTGTAGGTAGTGCTGATGACAGTGCTGCAGAGTACTTGTCAGATGCTCCAATATTTGAGTTGGTTCTGGAAAATAATGTGTTTTTTCCTTTTTTCATCAATTTTGGAATACCATTCAGGTGGCTGCCTCCTGGCTTTGAAAGAGGTGGAGGAAGTGATGGTGTCTGAGGAAAGTCAGTCGGCTGATAATTTAGCTGCAACAGTCATCTCGGAGGATCCTCATACTGTTCTGGTAGAGTTTTCTTCAGTGGTGGCAGACACTCAGGAATACATTATTGAGGTAAGAAATAGGGCAAAAAACCTTGTTGTTCTGCATGTAACAATGGCACATGTTCTGCATGTAACATTGAGAATGTGGGTAAGACTGTAGTTCATCAGAAGGCTGAGGCGGAGAACTTCTGACTGTTCAGGATTTTTGTCCTCACACGTGCTTCAGATTACCCTCAACTTTTATTTACTCTTTTTTTCCCATTTCTAGATAGCTTATTTTGTCTGAAATAAACAATTTTTAACTGTCTCCAGCTGCCGAAGGCAACGAATGATGCATTTTGCTTTCTTCCTCCTTTGTGACAAGGAGCTAGCCCTCATCTGTGCAGAACAATAGTCCATTATTGAGAGCCTTTAGTGCTGCCATAGTAAACATTGCGGCTGCTACTCACAGGAGAAAAATCTGCCCGTTGGCAGAGTCCTGCTGAAAGAGGATGTTCCCTTCTGGTTGTTGTGAGCACTTTGCATTACTCTGAAGTAGCTCTTCATAGTGGGGTTTAGAGAAAATTTTAAGTTGTCTTTACAGTAGTTACTGCATCATGGAGGAGAAACAGGAAGACTTTTATAAAAGCTCTTAGTGTCTTGTATTTCAGAAATAGAAGATTTTTCATAATAATCTAAAAAGGGAATCATTGTATTTTGTCTTTCAAGACTGCTACTGAAGACATGGAGACCAGCGAAGCTACTGAAATCATAGAGGGAACAAGACATGAGGTAAAGCAGCCATGTAAACTGTTCTTTCTGTAGCTCCTTTCTGTAGGTGAAGTGAATTACTTTTAGTGTCTGAAAGCCATGCTAAATAAGCCCAACTTCAAGTAATTTATTTACCTGCCACTGCAGATTTGCAGCTCTGTCTGTACAAAAACATAATAGTGGTCATGCTGGGTTTGACCAAAGCTCTAACTCTATATCCCGTGAGTGATGGTGGCTGGGAACCCGGAGGGCTTAACACGTGAGAACAGAGCTGCTGGCTACGTAGAATTGCACAAAAACACTTCAGCCTCTGGGAGGTGATCCTCCTAAGGAATTTGTGAATGCTAGAAACAGTGGTTGTTGCAGTCAGAGGCTCTTCGGTTGTAGTCAGCCAGTCTGAATGAGCATGCACTGGTACGGTTTTGCTAAGAACAGCAATCTGACTTGCTGCAGAAAGTACCCCGCTGGTGAAATGTCTTCAGTGACATGAGGTGCAACTTGTTCTGAGAGTCTGCTGGTCTTGGGTTGATGAGAACTTAGTGAACAGCTGGAGGAACCTGGAATTAGCTGCTGCTTGTAGTACTGTGCCGCTAGTCATTGCACAGTGGTTAGGGTTATAATTGTCTGTACTTCTACCAGAGTGCAACACAACGAGAAATAACCAGGCCTCTTTTCTCCTCGTGTAGGTCGACAGCCACATTATGAAGGTTGTGCAGCAAATAGTAAATCAAGCAAACTCTGGTCACCAAATCATCGTACAGAATGTCACCGTGGCAGAAAACTCCGAAGTAACCACGGATGCTGCAGACACCATCACCATTGCGACCCCTGAAAGCCTCACGGAGCAGGTGGCTATGACGCTGGCTTCTGCCATCGGAGAAGGAGCAGTGCTGACTACAGAGGGTAGCATCGAGACAGAAGAAGCCACAGTGACCATGGTGGCATCAGAGGACATAGAAATAATGGAACACGCAGGAGAGTTTGTGATTGCCTCCCAGGAGGGGGGGGAGGTGGAAGTCCAGACAGTGATTGTGTAATCATCAACGTGCAGCTACTGACAGATGTTAATGTAAAACTTAATATTTTTCTCCAGGTTGGGGAATTTGATCAGTTCTAAGTTTGCCATTGCAGCTGTTCAGAGAGCAAGGGAGAGAATGCCTCTATATGCAAGTGGCTTAGCAGGATGGTACAGGCCTGAGCTATTTTCTGTTTAAAATGGAGATTAGCAGTTAAAAACCTCTGCGTGGCAATACTGTGGAGGTGACCGATACGCCACGTTTGATGGTCTCTGTGTTTTGTACAGCTGCCTCAAATAAAGGAAGAGCCTTTGCAAAGCATTTACCTCTGACCACAGGACAGTAGTGTTCTGGTGTTTAAATTTAAAAAGATTCAGAAGGTGAAACAAGTAAATAGGGTCTCATAAGAGACTACTTAAATTAATCATATGCATTTAAAACAAAATAAGAATACCAAACCTAAGGAGTTCTGGTGTGCATTTACTACCAGTCAGACACTTTCATGCCTTTAACCTCACTACTTTACTTCTCCTAAGGCATGGTACTGCAGTATTTTATTTTATTTTTTAATTATTTTATTTTGTATTCTGGACGAGTAGCCTTATGTACTGGTCTATGAAAGAATGCATCATTGTACCCTTGCAAAGCCAAACGGGCTACTCTGAGAGCTAGTCTGTTGGTGTGTAAAGCCATAATGTACATGATTTTTTTAAAATCATATATGGATTTTTAATTGCATATTGTACAGATTTGGCATGTAAATACATTTCTAAAAATAAAGTTATTTAAAGTTCTTACTAAATTTTTCCAATATCTGCTATATTGTCACTCAAACAGAAGAATTTCTGGAAGGAGAAAAGAACAGGGCCACTTCATATTGCGATTAAGAAACCCTCATCGTTGGGTGAGTCAAAAATGGTCTTCCGCTGAGACAAACACAGATCTCTTAAAGCAGCCAGTACATCTGTGCTGGTGGATGGTCTTTGAAGTGATCTATAGTTAACATTCCAGTTAGAGGGATTTCAGAAGGTCACTTGCATAAATTTACTTCTGTCTTTGATCATTAAGGCACGGTGTTTTCTTGAAGGACACTGCCGCAGTGCCTTTCAGAGCTCACCTAAAACATTCCTGAGTGAAAGCGGAAGGCCACGTTACTGCTCTGCTTTTAAAGGTGCCTGTTGTGTGAATGCAGGTGAGCAACCTTAGAAACAGCTTCGACAGCTTTTACTTCCCCTGCAGCAAAATGCCAAAACCACAAAGCAATCCCTACGGCAGGGTCAGGCCTCTCCCTCATGCTACATGTTAATAGTAACGCGTTAAACATTTGCCAAGTAAAGGCGTTTGCTGCAGTCTGCTGGACCAAACTTGCTTCTTCATGCCAGCAAGTTCGTTATTGGTCCCTCTAATAAAATCTCACCAAGTCAGGTATCCTAAGTAGTGCTCTGCAGAGGCATTGTCAATCAGGAACTCGCAGCCGACTGCAGCATTCTACCTTCCTACAGGGCAAACAAAATGTGAACAATCAACAAATGCTGTATCCTTACATGATGTTCCGCATGTATGTCCTCACTACATTGCTGTAAAGTCTCCTGCAGGAAGATATAATTAAGATGTACCAAAGTAATTTAGGAACGCAGTTTATGCAGTGGCATGTATTAGGCAGCATACAACCACTAATGGTAACTTTTTTTGAAGAGCCTTGCATACGCGTGTGCATACCTTAGCCAGACCTACCTCTAGTACAGCAGCTTCTGGACTGTGCTTGTGTCTGAAAAGACTAACACGTCGCTGTAACAGCTGGTATGAGCAGTGTTGCAGACAAACTTGCAAGCACTTTATTTTTTTTTTGAAGATTCATTGCCCTTATGAAAACAAAGTTTCTAATTAATCAAAATACAATAACCTTTTTTACAAAAGTTGCTTGTGGTATCAAAACACACTGCTGAATCAGTCTTAAAAAAGTAAAAAAAAAAAAAAAAACAAAAGAGAAAAGCAAAGCCTAATCAAAGGGGTAGTCGTTTCATGTTTTCTTCTCTTTTTCCAGCACTGTGGGAGGCTTAAAGATTTCCTTTAAATTCATCCAGACTCCTTTAGAATAAATATTTTTGTAAACAACTCGTCTGTCACAAGGCTGCAGTGTTACATGGTGGGAACACCCAGATCTTCTGGATTTATGCCACTCATTGGAAGTTTGGTTGGTTAAGGCCAGGTATAGATTGAAACAGCAGTACACACCCAGCAGAAGTGTGAGAAGAATAACAAACCCAAGCATGAAGACGATCCTAGGAAAAGTCAAGAAAAGGTGCTGCAAGGAAAGAAAATAATAACGTGGTTACAAGGTTGGAGTAAAGTACTAAATCACACAGCCTAAGAGCCAATGCAACATCTAGAAATTCCTATCTAGATCTAATTTCTATCTAGAAATGCCTGTCTATAGACGTAAGCGCAGCCCCTGAACCAAGGTCACAGCCCCATCCTCCTTCGAGCTCAGCAATGCTCCATTCTAAATTGAATCTTTGAGTAAAGCATGCGGATTTCCGGAAATTTATTTCCTTGCAATAACCGGGGGCAATTTCTAAATCCATTTATTTCTGAATGTTTATATTTTTGTACCGGAGGGTTCTTTATTATTTTATTTAAAAAATCATCAATGCAGATGCACTGCAAAACTGCCAGACAAAGAGGTCACAATCTGGTACGACTTCAGGTTTTGGTGACACGATACAGTTTAAGCAGCTTTGTTAAATTCCAGCACTGGGGAGTCTAAATTCCAGGTAGGCTAACAGCCGAGTGAGCATAAGCTTACCTGAATGAGAAAGAGAATCTCAACAGCCTGCTCTTGTCCTCGGTCATCAATGTAACTCCCGTGCATCAGATTTGACAGCAGCACCACTTGGATGAGAAACGCTACTGTGATGATCGCAATGGCTGCGGCCGTAACAGTCAGCGTGAAGAGGTAGAAGAAGAAATACCTTGCGTTGAAGGCACCAATGCAGTTGTTGACCCACACACAGTGGTGATCAAAACGGTGCACGCAGATATTGCACAAACCTGACCAAAAGAGAGTGACAAGACAGCTCGGTTAGTTGGCTTTTAAGTAATCAATTCCATTTTTACACAGTTTAGAATAGCTATTCATCCAAGAAAAAAATGATGGTCATGATTTAGGTGATAACGTTTTAAGCAAATCAGTGAATTTCAACAACATACCCTGAAGTAAACATTAAAAACAAACACGTGTACCTCATTTCTTCTTTTGTTCACCAACCAAGACTAGAGCCAGGTTGCATGAGGCTTTGAGCAACCTGGTCTAGTGGAAGGTGTCCCTGGCCATGGCAGGGGGTTGAAATTAGATGATCTTTAGGGTCCCTTCCAACCCAAACTAGTCTATGATTCTGTGACTTTGGCTCCTCTGACAATACTGTGAAAGTTAGAGATTTCATTTCCCTGCTTTATTTTAAGTGGTGATGATAACAGCAAATTCTGCAAGAGAAACACAAAATCCTGAGCTCAGCTCTTGGCAGGCAATGATTTTTATTTCACCTCTAAGCATTAAAATCCTTGCCTATCCCCGATCCAAAACAATACCCTCAGAACTGGTAATTTCTGTGAGAATAATTAACAGCAAAATAGTTCCATGAATGGGCAAAGGGCAGCTGTGATCTGGGACCCTGCTAAAAATGAAGCAAATCCTATGCGTATTGAGCTGGGTAACAAAACAGATACTGTGAACTGCAGTTGTTGATCAAGAACTAATTTGGGAGTATATTATTATGCTTGCCAAGCAAGTTAACATTCTTACGGCAGTGTTTGGATCTGGCTGGCTTCTCCATGTCGCACGTAGGGCACAGGATGCCTTTCTGAAATAATGCACCATCATATGCATAAATCTTCATCAGCGATGCATGATTGGATTTTGTTATTATACCTGTGGAAAAAAAAAAGAGTAAATAGTAAAAGCATCGGTGTTTGCAACGTATTTTAGGTTCCATTTTCAAACAGCCGCAGCCCACAGCCAGCATGAGCTTACCGGGATCGGCACGGGAGCAGAGAACGAAGCAGCCGATGTTCGCAGCCAGCAGCAGGTAGGGCAGGAGCAGAAGCAGGAGGTGGAACTCCAGCTCCCAGCAGTACACAAACACTTCCCACGTGTATTCAGCATAGACGGCCGCCTGCAAGGCTACGTGCAGGACAGCGAACAAATGGCTTCTGCAACAGAAAGGGGACAGCCTGTTTAACGCTCAGCATCCCGATTAACGGATCAAGCGCACTCAGGTGATCAGCACAGGCTTTCCAAATGCAAGGGGACACCTCTTTTAGGTTTTTAGGCCAACATGGATTGCATATTAAGAGTGTTCTCTCTCACCCAATGACTCCTCTTCTTTGCACAAGAACTCCTTTAAAAACACCAGCTAAATTCACTTCCATTATTGGCACGTCCTCTGCATTTTTTTGTCAGAGTCAAGTACAGTCTCATAGTCCCTGTGTGCTGCCAAAATACACCACGGCAATAGGCTACAAAGTATTCTGCCAAAAGACATTTGCTACATGCTGCTCTGAAAGCAAAGAAACCCCCCAATAAAAGGTAAATTAAAAACAAACTGTAAAATACAGAAGAGCAGTAAGCAGCTGTTCTAAAAGAAAGCGTGGCAGAAGGTTGTCAGTGGTGGGTGCTGGTTCCAGCAGCCTGGCAAACCGACGTCAGGAGAGCAACTTTGGCTTGCTACAGCTCTTTGCACGATACACCAGTTTGCTGCACTTCTATCACCAGTTTGAAATAACTAGTGAGAGGTATCTTCCTGCAGCGTGGAAAGAAAGAGGTATCTTCCTAAAGCTCTCCTCTCCTGCTCTCTCCTACACCGTTTCTGCGTGCAATCCAAGGAGATCCGGGTGATCTCTCAGCTGCAGGGCTGCGAGAAGGCTCCCTCACGTGCTGCACCTCGCTGCACCCCTGTGTGAGATGAAAAGCCTCTCGGTGAATGCGGTGGCGCAGCGGGAGGGCATGCCTGAAGGATCCAGGTGCCTCCAGCACACCGCGTAAGCTAGCGGTGACAACTACACCAGGCTCATCAGATAATTGCTCTGTTGCTGCCTGCACATTTGACAGTGAAACCACTCTCTTGGGCTGTGTTAGCCAACACCAGAAAATCTGCACAGCAGGCGACGAACGACAGCAGCGTGCAATCGACAGCTGCAGACGCCCCTCGAGTGCCTGGCAAACCGGAGGTGCCACCCCCAGGGGAAGGGTATTTAAGTAGTTCCTGAAATAGATCTTCAAGCACCACATTTTACAGGACACTGCAAAATTCACCTTAATACAGCAGCTGTGCAGCTTCCCCTTGAGCCACCTGCACGTCCAGGCTGCTGGACTAAGACTGAGGGGATCTGAGGGGGAGTGGGGATCACCAGCTCTGTCTGCGCTCATTGCGCAGCTGCCAGGGCGTTTGTTTTGTAATTCTCCTGTGGATGCAGCTTCCCACCAGTGTGACCAGCATCTGCTGTAGTGGAAGCTCCTGAGCCACGTTATTTGTCAAATACGTTCACATATTTTGGAGTCCCATCTTCTCGACAGAAGGAATAGAGAGACAGCAGTATGGCAAGCCTTAAGGGAAATCTGTAATCCCCACCAGGCATCCCTAATGAAGATGGAGTATCTGAGGATAACACTGAAAGCTCCGCTGGCAGCAGTGGCAGGAGATCATCAATAGTAATCAGAAACATTAGCAAAATAACGTCAAAAGCATAAAATAAACATGCATTACCGTGTGTGGAAGAGCCTGTGAAGCACCTTCTGTGTCGCTCTCTGAAGCCGTGTGGGGATTGCCAATGACAATACCTGAGGCAAATGAAAACACTGTTACTGGTACTGCCAGTAACACTGGCACAGGCACAGTCCAAACAGAAATGTAAGTCACCTCACCCCTCGCTTATACACCCCTGAACCCGTATCACCAGGGAGGAACCTGTCTTCAGGGGCAGTTGAGCTCCTAAGAATACAGGCAAGCAGTTGCTGGGGTTTCCAAAAGGGGAGCGAGGTTCCCTATTCCTGACGCCCAGCAGGCACAAATTTATCTGGGTTAATGTGTGAAAGTTCTAGGGAGCTTTCATCAGGTTAAAGACTGGGTCAGTGGCTGAGCAGGGGATAGAACTGAGCAATTTCTCAGCTACAACATGCTTCATCAGGACAGCCGACAGATGTAAGCAGAGATAAGCAAAGAGATAAAGCCTGCTATCCTCCAGAAAACAAACAAACAAATATAAAAAAACACAAAGCAAAACCCCCAACCCCAGCTTCTTCAGCTACAGCCACGATTCAGTCTGATAGCTCCACGTCTGTCAGAGTGCCGTTTCAAAACCAGCCAGACACAATGAAGAATGAAACTGCCTGTCTTCATTTAGTGCCATCCTCCACAAACAGGGGATGTTTGGCTCTGCTGTTCAGGAGGTGACAGATCTCTATAGCAACACGCTGCTCCATCAGCGGTGGAAGAAATAGAGCAGCTGAGCCTATTTCTAGCAGACGTGGAAAGAAAATATGCAGTCAGAGCTTTTTATCTTGGATGTGAAAGACCAGAAGGCAAAAAACATATGTAGAGTTGAAAGATGTCAAATATTTTTATTTTAACTGGTACGCCTCTTATCAGCAGTTCAAGTTACAAGCCTTTTTAAAAAGAGACTGAATACTGCAACAGGAGGCGCATTAGGCAACTAGACAGAAAGGCAACCTATCACACAACTGCAAAATCCAAATTTAAATGAACTGTGTGTTAATTACAGCCCAACACTGCACTGACAGCCTGAAACACCCATCGTTCGCCCACTTACAGCACACCCATCCCTTGCATTTCAGACATTTCTTACATCCAAGAACAAAGCTCTTACAATACGATCTGTGCTTGCGGTGATAACAGAGGTGTGAGGGAACGAGACCTGTGTCATGAATAAAACCAGCCTGCGCAGCTGAACCGCTGGCGGCTTGGAAAGACTCAGGGCTGGAAGATGAGTTGCCACAGAGCTAAAAGCAGCTGTGCTGTCTGCACGTGGTTATTCCTATTGCTCACGATGAATACTTTAAAGGGTCTTCAAGGAGCGCAGTCAAACAATTTCAATCCACTCCCTGGTTTATACACCTAATTAATTACAGTCAGAAATTAATGTAAAATACAGTCTCTACAGAAACTATTTAGGACTACCTGTATTTATTTCATGCATACAAGTATCAGTTGCATTTCTCCATAAATGGATGTTATAATACAGCAGCATTTTAGCTGCTGATTGCACATGTTTCTCAGAAGTACCTATTAAGGAATGTGGCAAAATAATAAATTTCTTTGCACGGTGATCTGAGTGTCTACGAAACAAAATTGTAACACTAGGCACAAAAATCAATGTCTGTTTAGACTCTCATAAGCAGCACTAAATATTATTTACAACTTAAGTAATTGCCTCATCCTTTCCCTGGCAAGATTGCTTTGCCTTTTGTTCCCCATTCAGACACAGCCCAATAGACAGAGAAATAAGCTAGTGCCTTGTCAATTCATTCCCTGCTTTTACACCAGAACACAAACTCGGAATCCTCTTCTAAAGCTCCTAATTCTGTCACTTTCTAAGGAAACAACAGCCTGCAACGTTATTACAGACCCACCTTAAAAAGCGTTCCCTAAAACATTTATTACCAGTTCTAATTCTCTCCCTATTTTAATTCTCAGCACCTCCCCAGACCTTGCTCCCTTCAATGGGAGCAGCAAGTACCACAAGCTGGGGCGCACCTCACAGGTGAAGTGCGAGGCTGTCATTGAACAAAGGGATTTTAGCACAGCAGGAAAACGTGATTTCAGCACAGCGGGACACCACGATTTTGGCACGGCGAGATGTGCCACCCTGCTACCACCCCTGGTGACCAGGGGCGGCCACCCCTGGGTGCAGGCAGGCTGTGAGCAGCTGCCTGGGCAGGGTTTTGGCAGCCTGAAGGAAGCAGACTGCAGCTGCCAGTGCTGGTGGGCAGCCACCTGAGAGCTTCATCAGCACAGCCACACATCGCCACTCAGACCCACGGCTTTTATGTAGCAGACACGTATCCTCGCACACACACTTCTTATGGAGGAGGCCGAGAATCCTAGGAGGGTTGGTGCTGGCAAGGATCTTGCAGCCCGCCCGGTGCCAGCCACAGCCCGGGCAGCCCGGGCAGCCCCGGCAGCCCCAGCCCCATCCAGCCCGGCCCGGCCCGGGGGCACCCGCAGCTCCCCGGGGCAGCCTGGCCAGGGCCTCGCCGCCCTCTGAGTACAGAATTTCCCGCTAACATCTAACCCAAACCTGCCCTCTTAGTTTAAAGCCGTTCCCCCCGTGACCCCCCCCTCAGAGCCCCCTGTCCCCGCAGCCCCCTGCGAGCCCTCCCCCGGCCCCGGGGCCGCCCCTACCCGCGCCGCGCCGCCCAAGGCCCGGGCCGCGCTCCCCGGGCAGCCGCCGAGCAGGGCCGCG
Source organism: Heteronetta atricapilla (assembly GCA_011075105.1). NCBI lineage: Eukaryota > Metazoa > Chordata > Aves > Anseriformes > Anatidae > Heteronetta > Heteronetta atricapilla. Next base: position 1,233,491 of record CM021744.1, on the reverse strand, counting down.
GCGGCCAGCAGCAGGCTCAGGTACAGCGCCAGCAGCACCGCGAAGTCCATCGCGGCCCGGGCCGGCCTCGGGGCGGCTCCCCCGGCACCGGGCAGGGGCAGGAGGCGGCCCCGAAGGCGGAGGGTGGGGGGGCTCGGCCGGGCCCGGAGGGCGCTGCGGGGCCGGGGCCGCACGCGGCTGCTCGGAGCGCCCCCTCCCGGGGCCTGGCCCCGGCCGCGGCCCGAAGCGGTGCGGGAACGGGGGCCCGACGCGGGTCCCCGGGCGGCGGAGCGGCGGAGCCGGCGGCGTCCTGCAGGGGATGCAGGGCGGCCCTGGGGCTTGTCGCTTCGGGGGGAGGCTTTAAGCAAAGCCCGCCCGGCTCCTGCAGGAGCCCCGAGTGCTGCGTCCCGAGGGGGGTGGCGGTATGTCCCCAGGGGCACCCCCTGGAACCGGAGTGCTGAGCGTGCTGCACAAAGCAGGGACGGTGTGTGGCAGCACGTGGTGACACAGGGCAGCACAGAGTGACACAGAGTCACAGGCCGTTAGGGACTGCAGTGCACCTTGGCAGATCACCCAGTCCAACCCCCGGCGCCCAGAGCTGTGTCCCGGTGTGTCCCGGCCGCGGGAGGTGCCGGCAGTCCCCGGCCGGTCCCTGCCCGCTGCCCGTGAGCTGGAACCGTCCCCTGGCCTCGCTCAGGCTGCACGCCGCTGCTGCTCACGAGCGGCCTATTGGGTTACTGTGCCGGGGTAGAGTTTGCCATAGAAACTCGGGCGGCCGCTGCCGCAGGTAACTGATCCAGAGCTGCGCCGTGCGTTGTGCTGGGGATGACTCTGCCAGCCCATCCTCGGCGTCCCGGCCGGCCGCACCGCGGGCACCACAGGTAAGCCCTGCAGGGCGCTGGGGACGTGAAAATAACTCGCTGGGGCAGGAGAGGCTGCAGAAGATGAGGTGGCGTTTCAGGAGGGGATCTTGTTTTCCCTGGTAAGTTCCCAGCCAACAACGCACCAAACTAGAGTCTAAGAGGGAATGCAGCCTCCGTTTGCACAGCTGCCCCGGAGCACAGCCCAACGACCGGCTGCAGTGCTGGTGTGCGGCCGCGGCACTGTGCTCCTGCAGGAGGGCACTGTGGAGAAGCCTTTGTTTTTTCCTCCTGCTAGCACAATTTCTGCTCTGGGCACAGCTATCAACAGGGGACATTAGCTGCTACCCTGCAAGTTCGGTGTGAGGCTGTGTTTGTGCGGGGGACACACGGGGGCTGTGCCACATCTGTGCACAACCAGGGCCGGCCGTGCCTGGGGCCGGTGCTGCGTGCGGCTCCATGGCCACCCGAGCTGTGCCCCAGGACAAAACAGCAGCAAAGGCTCTAGCAGCAGGCTGAGTCTGGAAGAGGTGAGGTTCATTCAGTCGGAGCGCTGTGAAAATCACTCAAAAGCCTCATCCAGTCAAAGTCTGGTCTTCAAGAAAACAATCTTTTTGCTACCCACAGGCTTAGGTTGGAGTCCCAGAACTAATTTCTTGCAAGGATCAACATTTAGTCATTGTTTAAAGTACTCAAGTCACTTAGAAGTGGTGGGAGAGGAAGCAATGACTTCACTTGCTGATAAAATATATAAAAAAAAAAAAGAGCAAAAAAAGAACATCCATCACAGCTATGTCTGCAGTTTGGTCTGTTGGGCAGTTAGCAGCCGACATCCCTGGCGTTTCGTAGCAGGGTGCGTGGTTTGTGCGCCCATGGGGGCAGGCAGCACGCACCACGCAGCGCCACGCAGCTCCATGCAGAGCACAGCACGCTGGCGAGGCCGGGGAGAGGCCAGGCCTCCGGTCCCTTGCAGCAGTGACGTTGGCAAGGGGGTGATCCTGCACCGCAGAGCACGTCCCTGCAGCTCCCCTTCTTAAGGTTTTGCCCACCCCGTGCCCAAGTTTCTGGCAGGTTGTTCCCCTCCAGCCCAGTGCTGCGCACCGAGGGGAAGGCAGGGTTGTGCGGTCAGTAATGGGGTGTGCCGTCCCTCTGCAGATCCCCAGCCCTGCTGGTGCCACAGCAGGACGTGTAATACCCTAAAACCTCTTAGCGTGCTAAGCCCCGGGATCCCAAAGTGCTGAGGAAGCAAAAGAGAAAATCAGAAATAGCAGCTTAAGGGGAGCTGGTGGGAGCGCGGGGCTGGGCTGCAAAGCGCTCCCTGCTGCGAGGAGCTGCTGGCCCTGCTGTGGAGGGAGCTCTCCCGAGCAGCCACCCCGACGTTAGCCTAGACCCCAAATCCTTGCAGCGTGTTGCGTGTCGTTGGACAGAAGCACACCACCAAAGTCTCTGGTTTCCCACCCAAATCTCTGGCGGCGGGGCCAGCCAGGTCTCGGGGCACTGCGTCCCCGCTGCTTTGCAGAGCCCGTCTTGGGATTTGCCCCCGTGGGTAATGGATTTCCCTCCATGGGCTCTAATCTGTTTTACCTCCCTTCAGCTCCTAATCCCCCCTCAATCGGCAGGCTCAGGTCAGCACTAGGTGCAGCCAGGGCCAGCACGGCAAGCAGCCTGTCTGCGGGTCTCTGCGACGGGAATAAAGTCAGTAAGGACCGGGGGGACCAGAGGCAAGGCAGCCCTCTCTGCGTGCCTGGCCTCGACCTGGGGCGCCTGGCAGGGTGCAGGGCTGGAGTGATGCATTTTTGGCTGCCTGGTGCAGCAGCCCTGCCCGGGGGCTCCCTGGTTGTACCCCCCATGCTGGCAGCCCGCGGGCTGTCCCCTGAGGCAGCGACGAGGAGGCAGGAGCTGCGGGAAGGCAGGACGCGCTTCTGCGGGCCATGGAGGAGACCCGAGAATGCCCAGACCCCGTAGTGGGACAGAGCTGCACCCCACAGGTGCCCACCGGGGATTTCTGTAAGTGCTGTAGCAGTGGGATGGCGAGGTGGGAGGGTGGTGATGGTTGTTGGCTGGACTGTGGTACTGTCAGCATCCTGACAGAGGGCAGGGACAGTGGCAGCTGCAGCAGAGCGTGGTGTTCGGTCCTTTTTCACACTCCCCGGTGAGGACAGCACTGCTAGTGCCCTTCGTAACGCAGTCTCGAGCAGCTGTTGGTGACCACGGGGCAGGCTGGGGTTGTTCACGCGGATTTCTGAGATCGTGCCGTGTGCCCGGCCCATCCCCACCCTGCTCTCAGGCTGTTTGCGTGGCCTCTGCTGAAACAGGACATGAGAAGCGTTTCGTTCCTCTCTTTGGCCTCCAGTAGGGTATAAGGCAACGTTTTCAGCACCGCTGAATTGTGGTCAGCGTGGAGAAGATTTCCCAGGTCTCAAAGGAGCGGATAAATGGCTTTCGGTCACTCCAGCCAGAGCCCTGCAGCAACACAGCAGTGGAGATGCCTTTGCTGTGCTGGCCTGAGCGGGGACCCTGGGCTGGGCGGGCAGGGAGCAGCGGTGCTGGGCAAGGCACCGGGGGCTGGCACCGGGGGCTGGTCTGCGGCAGGGACAGCGGCAGGGACCGCTGCCTTTCGGGAGCAGCTGGGCTGCATTGCTTTGAGTCCCGATCTGAGAGTGCGAAACTAAGGATGCATTGCTGAGGAGTGTTTCCGAGTGATGAATGAGTCTTCAGAGTCCCCCTAAGATAATTGCCCAGATAAAATAGTCTGGGTTTCATTTCTGTAAATGCCTAACGTGTGCTAAGTAACACCGGTGGAGTAAACGTGGGGATGAAAAGCATCCTCAGGCAGCTAACATGAAATGAAGTGAAACTCCGCATGTAAATTAATTTAGCAAGTGTCAGTGGACAACGAATGCCCTCACACTCCAGCAGCATCAAAGGGCGCCCAGGAGCGCTGCTTTCCTCTGCTGCGAGTGTGCCGCAGCCATCAGCTGGGCTGGCCCTGCCCCGGCAGAGGCTCTGGAGGAGCGTGGGGCTGCTGTGCTGCTGTCCCTTTGAGCACGCTTCTCCCACTGCACCCAGAGCAGGTCCTAACCCACGAATTAACAACAAAGAACTTTTGAAAATCCTCGTCTTTGTATTTCAGGGTGCTGTTGTCAGGTTAATGCTGCACACAGGACGTTTTGGCCTTGGAAGGATGAAAGCTGTTTTGGGGAAAATATAATGAAAAACATCCCTCTGGGGGCATTTCTTCCCCCGAGGCGTGGAGGCACGGCCCAACGCGGCATCTACAGGAGCAAGCACTGGCAACAGAGACGCCCCACAGCTCCGTCTCCCCTTTCTCTTGCAGTTGCAGCCATGCCGGCGACCAACCAGGGCTGGCCGGAGGCGTTCGGCTTCTCCATCGGCGGCCGCGGGCCCTGCTACGTCCTCTGGGTGGAGGAGGGCAGCAGCGCAGCGGCGGCGGGCCTGCGGCCGGGTGACGAGGTGCTGGAGCTGGAGGGGCAGCCCGTCGCCTCGCTGGGCCGCCCGGCGCTGCTGGCGCTGGCCCGGCGCTGCGTCGCGGTGCCCCCCAGCATCGGCGTGCTGTCCCGCCTGCAGCGCGCCGACCTCCCCCCGGGGCCCCGCGGCCGCTTCGGCTTCCAGCTGGCGGGCGGCAGCCCCCCGCGGGTGGCCAGCGTGGCCTCCGGCTCGCCCGCCGCCGCCTGTGGCATCGCGCCCGGGGACCTGGTGCTGGAGGTGGATGGCGTGCCCGTGAGGTGCCCCGCGGCCGCCGCCGCCTTGGTCGCCTCCTGCGGCGGGCGCGCTCTGCGCCTGGGGCTGCTGCGGCCCCAGCGGGACCTCGGGCCCAGCACTGATGCCGTGCGCCAGGAGAGGAAGCAGAAGGCGCGGGAGTTCAGCAGAAAGGTAAGGCTGGGGCGTGCGGGGGTGCCGGGCACCCCGCCGTGCCTTGGGGCTGGACGAGTCTGGGCGCTGGGGGTTTGTGCCACCCCTGTGCCATTGAAGCTCTTGGGGCTTCAGTGCCCAAGAGAAGGGGCCAATCGTTCCCCGTGTGCCGGTGATCGCTGGGAGCATAAAGGGCTGCTGCGCAGAGCTTTGAGATCTTCCACGTGCTCGCTCCCTGGGTGCTGTGGGAGCGCAATGCTCGTCGAGTGGGCCCTTCCTCCAGCCCGCCTGTCCTGCAGCTCTCGGGCTGTCCTGCAGACACGCTAGCTCTCATTTCCTTGCAAAAGGAAAGCTGTCATCACGATGACATCCTCATCGTGCTCCTGAAGGCTGCCTAGAGGGCAGTTTACCAAACATACCACCTCTTGCTAATTATTAATTTGAGCGTGGTTGTTTTTTAATCTTTCTAATTTCCATTTCAAAGTAGCCTTTTAAAATACTGTTATGAAAATAACCAAGCTTGTATTTTTTGATCCCAAGCTAATAAAGGAACAAGGCGTTCGTAAAGAGATTCGTGGGTATCAGCCGAATCTCCTCTGCCGGCTTTTAAATTAAAGATTCACAAAGAGGCGTTGAGGTTTGGATCATAAGGCAGAGCGCCGCGTGTGAAACAGATACCCGCTGATTACAGGAGATTAACGAGTGGGGGAGAGGCTGTTCCACGCCGCCTCCCTCCAGCGAGGCCGCATTAATCCACGTAAACGTTTCCTGGCGGATCACAGGGGAGCACTTGTGAAGCAAGCGAACCGGTGGTGCTGCAGGCAGCTTTTCCCTGCCAGCCGCAGCAGCCCCAGTGGCTGCCGTGCTGCGCACACCCCTCAGCAGTGCCCTGCAGCCCCGTCCTGCCGGGCAGAGCCACCGCAGAGCCGCGGTGTCCCCACAGGCGGGGCAGCAGCAGGCGCAGAGCCACACGTGCTGCTGGAGCACAGCCGGGATGGCAGGCAGCGGTCCGGAGGGACTCGGTGCCTCAGATGTTTCAAGCAGCTTCATCTTTATGCGATGCAGAAAATACGAGAAGCTGGGGATGCCTCCCCTCGTTGCCCTGCAGGCTCTGCTCTGGTAGGTGCCTGTGGTGCCGGCACTGGAGGCAGCACAGGGCAGTACCCAAGTGCCGCCATCCTCCATGGGTGGAGGGTCAGAGGGGGCTGGGGGTGGCATTTCCTGTATGTGCTGCTTGCAGGTCGCTCACATGCCCGGGGTACAGAGGTTTTAGTCAGCCTCCTACATCCAGCAGGGCTTCTGTTAGTGCCCTGGGTGGGTGGTACTCATAAAAAGGCTGGGACTGAGCTGCCCACACCAAGCATTGCTTGGGGCCATCACAGAGGTGATGAAGGTGCCTGTGGTCTCAGCTCAGGTCGTTTCCCTTTGTCCTCTGCACGCTCAGGGACGTGCTGAGCACGGTGCTAGCACAAGCGGGGGCAGCGCTGCTCCGGTTCCTGCCGCAGTGAGCCCCTCAGCCCCAGCCCAGGGGGATCTCAGTGGAAGTGGGCTGGGATCGAGCTCACCCAAACACCACGTTCTTTGTCAGCTCTGCGCTGGATCCAAAGACAAAAGCGTGCAACCCATCCGTGGGGAGGCAGCTGCCGCTACCGCCCCAGATTCGGTAACCTTGAAACGGCTGCTCCACGGCGGCTGTCACACAGCCAGCGGCACGCGGTGCCTGGGGGGGGTGGCAGTGCTGGCAACAGGCTCCCCGGCAGCTCCTGAATGGAGCAAGTGCCTGGAAGGAGCGACCCTTCCCCTCCCTCACCGAGTGCCTCTCCCCATGCAAATGCGGGGTTCCCAGGGCATCGCCCCCCAGCTCGCTCCGCAGCGGGACTGCAATGAGCTCCTCTCCTCCCACTGCTCCTCCCCACCTGGAGCTGCCGAGGCTTGTTCCATGGCCGATGCTCACGGCTGTGTCCTCTCTGCCCACATCCCCCCAGCCTCCAAGAGTTAGGGGTAGCACCACGGTGTGACCAGAGGCGTGGGCACCTCTCTGGGCACACCGCGGGTGCCCCAGGCTGATCCACCTGGCCAGCAGGGCGCTGCCCCTAGACGGACCCATTTCTGTGCCGTGTGTGCCTCTGCACCCACGCTTAACTTCTCTGCTGCTCAGCACCCCTTCCCCTTTGCTCCTGCTCCTGTGCTGCAGGTGGACGACATCCTGGGGAACCAGCCGGAGCTCAAGGAGAAGGTGTTCACTGTGCTGAAGCAGTACGCGGCGGAGCGCAAGGTGGAGTACCTGGCCTCTGCCCTCTGCGTGGTGCTCACGCAGGAGTCCCACCAGCACCTCATCGACAGCATCAGGTACGGGCTGCCCAGAGCCCCCGTCCTGCCGTGCTGGTGGTTAGCCCCTGGGGGTCTGCCTGTTGGTGACGAGCGGCACGGTGCAGGAGCACTCGCTGCCCGCGGGACGGGGGCACCCCCGGCTGCCCGGCCGTCCCTGTCCCTGCAGGGAGCAGCGCCCACCGAGTCACCAGCTGCACCCGCCACGCGGGACGTGGCTCATTTTTCTGGAGGTCATTTCAAATTAGGTGCAGAATGGCTGGTGATTTTCCAGGAGCCGGGCCAGAAAATAAACCAGGCTCTGCAATTAGAGAGCCGCCGGTGGCTGAGGCTCTGCGTGGGGCTGGGGCTGCCTCAGGGCGAGCGCTGCCCGCGGGGTCTCGGGCTGTGCATGCAGGCAGTGTTCAGCTCGGGGTCCCCAGCACCCCTTTTCCCCCTGCAGAACAGTCGTGGGTGGGCGTGCAGCCTCTGCAGCTGTTCTGCTGCTCTTGTCGCAGCCGAGTGGCGCGGGATGGGGACAGGGCTGGTGCCGGTGCGTGGCCACGTGGTGGGGATTACGGCCAGGCTGAGACGATGGCCATTAGGGAATCAGGTCTCCATCTGGCCCCGCTCCGGGCCCGGCTTCCCAATTCCTGCTTTAATCAGTGGAATTGCAAGATATTACAGTTACCATAACAACGGCCCCGTGCTGGGGTCTCACCGCACTTGCCGAGGTCCCGCGGTGGGGAGGGAGGGGAGAGCTGGCGGGTGCCGTGGCCCGCAGCGCTCCCGGCTCCCCAGGGCTCTGCCGTGGGTCCCCCCACACCAGGAGCCCTCAGCACCCCCCAGTCAGACCCCAGCCAAGTGGCCCGGCTGTGGGGAGCCCTGCAGAGCCAGGGGTGCTGGGCATCGTCACCCGGGTGGTTATACAGCTTTTATTTTATTTTTTTTTCCCCCACAGAGGGGTTTTGAACAAGTGTCTAAATTTCCCTCCAGACCTGAACCCCTGTGCCGGGGAAGCAGCCGGTGTCCTCCCGGGGTGTCCCTGACCCAGCAGCTGAGAGCACGGCCGGACGCGGTGCTGCCGTCGCAGTCCCCGCGGTGCACAGCCTGCCCCGCGCCCGCTGCGAGAGGTTAGCGCCGGGGCAGGGGCAGCGCGCTCAGGAAATCAGGCAGCTAATCTCGGTTTAATGGAAATGAAATACTTAGCTTACGGAAAAGCTTTACCGTCTAATCTTAATGAAATGAATTCAAGGGAAAAAAAAAAAAAAGTTGCTTTGGAAACCAGGTTTCCCAGCTGAGGATGTGCTGGTGGGAGGCACATACAGCTGCGTGTTTGCTGCTTGGGCATAACACGAGCTGCTTAACCCGCAGCCTGTCATCGAACACGTTTGCTGCTGAGCAAGAGCTTTTAATGCTTTTAATAACTCACCAAAAGGTGCTGAGAGACTCCCACAGGCACTGGATGTGTAGCGCTGTGATTTGTTTGGGTTATTTCCATGGGGCTCAGGACTGGGAAAGGGGCTGGGGTATGGGGCTCAGGCTCAGCCCCCCGGCAGAGCAGCCTCAGGACCCTGTGGATGTGCAAAGCCCCATCCTGCCCATGGCTATGCCCCACAGGCAGGGGAGGCAGCGCTGTGCACCCACGCACTAGGACGAGCCCTTCTCACGGGCACAGGGCAGGCGAGGGCATTGCCCACCAGCAGGGGCTGGGGAGGGCGCTGGGGGCGATGCCGGGGTCCCCGCATCCAGCACGTGGTGGTTCAGTGACAGTGGCAGTGTCCCACTGGGGGTGACTGGGTGGCCTCTGCCATGAGGGGCCAGGCAGCTGGCACGTCCCCATCCACCGCTGTCCTGGTGCTGGCCTGGCTGGACCTTCCCCCTGCACCGGCTGTGTTTAGTTTTGGGCTGCTGCCACTCTCCTCCTTCCTGTGCCCCTGCCCAGGCCCCCCCACGCGCTCCCTGCCTGGTGCTGGTGCTGCTGTGCAGCGTAACCCAAGACCCCGGCACTCAGCACAAAGCTCAGAGCTCGCCCTCGCAGGGACCGGGGCTGCAGACAGCGCTCCTCCTCCGGCTGTCCTCGGGCTCGGCTTTTTCCAGTTTTTTTTTTTTTTTTTTTTTTTTTTTTCTTTCCGTGTAGCTCAAATGGATTCCATCCTATTTGCCCAGAATTAAGCTCCTGCAGATTTTAATTTGCTGACATTTTCTTCATCCGTTTGGTTGTGGATAGCAGGGATAATGCACGTGCTGCGCCAGTTCCTCCCTGCGCTCAGATCCCCTGCCCATATGGTTGGTCCGGGTAGTAAAAGTGCACGGTTGTAGTTCTGCTCAGGAATGATGACAAGCAGCAGCGAGGGGGAAAGATGAGCTGTCTCGGGTGAGTAACAAACAGACCTTTCCCGGGACCCGAGGGGGCTGGGAGGGAAATGCTTTTAAAGCAGCTTAATTCTCAGATCCAGCAACCCCTGGCACCGCAAAAAACGAGATGTGTGAAAAGTTAATTAACTCTTAGCGTCCGTATTGCATCCGAGCTGCTGCCGCCAGAGGCTCCGTGGGCATCACAACTCTGCCGGGGGGGGGAGAGGGAAATCTCTCGTTTTGTGTGCCTCCATCACCTGCAAGCCCCAGAGCCCGGCTCATGCCCCGGGGGTTTGGGGGTTTGGCAGCTCCGCTCCCCGCGTGTGCAGGGCTGCACCGTGCCGGGGGGGAAGGGGCAGGTGGGTTATGTGGGGCAGGGGGGTGCTGGGGCCGTGCGCCTCACAGCACTGCTCTCCTTCGGAGATGTCTCCAGCCAGGGCAGAGCTGCGGCTCCAGCAGAGGAATCGCACTGGCTCTGCACCGAGCAGCACCAAGGGCTTGTCCCGGGGCTCAGGGGACAAAGTGGCCCCGAGGCACTTGGAGGCAAGTGGTGCAGGCAGAGCCTGGCCTGTGTTTCTGTGAGGCTTAGAGCTTGTGAAGCACCGCATGCCGGTCCGGTTGCCTTCTCCCTCTGCACTCCCCCAGCACCATCCGTCCCCATGCCGGTGGTGTTGCGGTTCGTGGCAGCGACGTTTGAAACCTCTGTTTCAAGCAGATGAACAGCACAGCAGCAGGGTATGGAAATCACACCCATCTCCTCTCTCCCCGGTGACCTTTAGTGTTACAAAACTTGTGCACTGAACACCAGCGCGGATGCCCTGTGTGCAGGCACCGTCCCATTAACCTGCGTGTGATCAGCGCGATGTGTTAAGGGCCAGGGTGTGTTAACTCATCGGGAGGCAGCTCTTTGTTTGGGCTGCTAGGTGTTGGCGTGGCTCTCCTTTAGGTCATGCTGTTGTGCTTCACTCTGCTGCGAGGAGAATACAGTCAGCTGTAGTTTGTCACTTCACTTCTTCGGCTGTGGCACGCTGCCTTCCGAAACAGCCCCTGCTCGGTCTGGGAGCCGAGGCAGGGACCAGACGTGTCCCCGCTGCTGCAGGGGCCGCACGGGGGCTGAGCTGCAGCTTGTGACTGCAGCCACTTTTGATCCCTGGCAAAGATAAAATCGCTGCCCAACGGGGGTTCTCTTATCGCGGGAGAAATTCCACCGCCTTCATTTTAATAATGCTCCAAACAATCTATTTGTCTCAGCTTGTTTTTCACGGCAATAAAATCGCTTGGCATGTCCCCATATTAAAATGCACCAGCCATCTGTGACTTTTCTCTGGATAAGAAATTTCATTTCATCAGGATTTATAGAGGATAGATCGCGCTGCTCCCCTGCCTGCCCCCCTCCCCTCGGCTCCCCGCCTGCAGGCTTTGGGGAAAGCTTTCCTCCTCGTGCCGCTGCCGCCGGGGGCTGCTGCCCCGGGGTCTGGGCAGGGACGCTGCACGACTGACTGCGTGGGCAGTAGGAAAAGCAGCTCTGGTTTGCTTCCGTTATAAAAAATCACTAATCTTATAGCCGGACATATGTTAAATGGCCCAAAAAAGGAATTAGGACAGCGGGGAAGAAAATGTGCCAGCAGTGAAAGCAGTTGGGAGCGAAGTTCCTTTTATTGCAGCTGAGTTCAAATAGGTCATGACCGAAATGCCTCAGTGCAAAGTCTGTTACGAGATTAATTTGGTTTGACAAATCAAGCTACTGCTGTAATGCAGATCTTATCAGCAGAGCCCGCTTTCACACCCAGACTGATTTCCAACTCTGATTTTGGAAAGCAGTTGTGAGCTCTGAGGGGTTTCTTGTGTCTTAAACATGAGAAACTGCATTTGTCCTGGTGTTACTACACTGAAGAGCTTACAGAAAACCACCTGTGTGGAGCAGGCATGAGGCCGGCAGGGGAAGGTGACCGGGGGGCTCTCGGCAGCATCTCGCTGGGGCATGTAGGGGGTCCCCAGCCGGGTGCTGAGTGGGCTGGGAAGGGGCTGCGGTGGGCTCCGCGTCTGCGCTGCCGGGTGGAGGAGCGCCGTCAGTCCTGCTCCATGAGAGCAGCGGGCACCTCTGCAAAACAGCTGCGGCCAGATGAGGGATCGCTGAGCCTTCTGTGCCGGGGGGTGGGCTGGCAGCCCTGCCCGCACAGACAACCCGCTGTGAAAACCTGAGGGCCCGTGGGGGACGCCGGGGCTGCTCCCTGCACCTGTGAGTGCCACTGGCGCTGTGGCCGTGTCCCCGCAGGGCTGAGGGCAGCACGGGGCTGCTGGCACGGCCCTGCCCGGCCCCGCCATCACACCGCGGGACGAGTGCCCAGAGCCCGGCTAAACTCTGCAGAGGTGTCAGCAGGGAGATCCAGGCAGGGAAAAGCAGATGAGATTTGAGATCTGTGCAGTTCCTTACTGTATGCGTGAAGAGTCTTCTATCACAGAAGCGTGTGAAATTTAGCATTGCAGCTTATTATCGGGGCAGAAGTGTTTTTCCAGCTTGGCAGCTGTTTATACGGCATAATTTAGACATAATCCAAATGTAGCTCAGTGTTTTAATCCACTCTGGGATGTGTTTTCTGCACAAGCGACAGACTCAAGGTCAGGTCTTTGATGGCTGTTTTGGGGCTAAACCATACATTTTTCATTTTTCTTTGCTTTGCTGCCTGGAGATCATGTCTTATTTCCGCAGCTCTGGAATGCTTCACATCCTCTTTATCAAAAGACAGTGCTGTGTTTAAAGACGGCGTTATATAAAAAAAAAAAGTTGTGTTTTTTTTTAATCATCTAGCCCTAATGCAATGCGCGGCTGCGTCACCCTGGGGGGAATGATGGGGGTGAATGATGCCCCGCAGCACAGCTTTGGGCCCACGATGGCAGAAAGCCGAGGTCAGGTCCTGGCCCTGCTGTTGCTGACCCCAGGAGCCAGGGCTGGAGCCGGTGGCTGTGGTGGCCGCGGTGGCTCCGCCGTGCGCGAGCAGCGCCGCACCCGTGCAGTTGCTGTTTTCCTTTAAGGTTTCTCACCCATTACAGCGGCATGTAATTTAAACAGAAGCACTTTAGAAGTCAACTAATTAGCACCAGCGAGGCATCCCCCTGGAGTTCGGCGTGGAGCCGTGCCCTCCTTTCTGTGCAGCATCCTTACCAGCGAGTTCCAGCTGGAAATTACAGAGGCTGCAGTTTTAGGGAAAGCAAAAGGCTTCGGAGCCGAATTTCGGGGCAGAGCTGGCGCTGGGGAGAAGGGAAGGCAAAGCAGACACCAAAGCAGAACTGATAAAAGAGGAGGAGGGCGCGGTGCCTGGTAACCCCGGCGCTGGGAGGCGAGGGCGAGGGCAGGCAGCCCAGGCGCTGCTGGCCGCCCATCTGGCCGCGCTCCCCACACCGCGGGGTGCCAGGGCAGGGCCCCGCTGGCACCGCTCGGCTGCTGGATCCGCGTCGTGGGCGTGAGCTGAGGCTGAATCTCAGCTGCATGAGGAGCTGAAGCGTCTCCCTTTTGTTCCCGCCGCACCTGGACAAATGGGAAAGGACCGGAGTTTCTCTCGGCATTTTCGGTACGTCTCTGCTCTGCTCCCCCCCGTGCGATGCCTGGGGTTAGATTTTCCGGGCAGGGCTGGTGCTCCCGTGGGCATCCCCGCGATGTCTCTGCTGCTGTTCCCCCACGTGTGGCGGGGCACGGCCAGCGAGGGGACCACGGCCGCCAGCATTGCCTTGGCCTGGCCCGATCCTGCTCCCCCACGGCTGTGGTGTCGGGCAAAGCTCAAGCAAAAATTGGGGCTGGGGGCTGGGGAGGTGGGAAGAGCACTTCTGGGTCTGCTGTGGCTCCGTGACCGTAGCCCACCGGCAGGCGGGTTTGGGGTGCTGCCTGGTGCTGGGGCGGGAAGGGGCGTGGAGTGGGGGGACCTCGTGGCACCACGGCCGGTCCTCAGGGAGGTGGTGGGAAGCTGTGGGTCCTGCAGAGCGTGGCACGGCACCAGTGCTGGGCAGCACCCACAGGGCAGGGGGAGGCCCCTGGGCTGGTGGGGGCAGGAGGAAACCCTTAGGAAGTGCCAGCTGAGGAACAAGGGATATCCGTGAGGAGATCAGCTGCAAATGACCTGTCTGTGAGTTTCCAGTGGGCAGAGCCTGAGACGTGCTGACCACCCTCTGCTGAAGTGAGCCTCAGGGTGGAGAGCCATGCCGAGTGGCTGGGGACAGGCAGGGCAGGTGGGCTTCTGCCGGCCGCATTTCCCGGCCCCATGGGAGCATGCAGCAACTTGCAGCGCTCGGGGACCTCTCCTGGCCTGGAAAATGCCCTGGATTCACATTGGTGCTGGTGCAGAGTGAGTCCTGTTGAAGAACGTGTCCTGGTACTCCACAGAGGAGGGCTGTCAGCACGCTGGGGCTCTGCAGGGCTGGGGAGTGGGCACATGGCCACCATGCCCAGAGCTGGGAACTCCTTTCCCATCCCCTCTCCTACAGGGAATGCAGCCAGTGCTGACATGGAGCACAAGAGGAAGAGGAGAGGGAGGAAGCCGAAGGTGCGAGGCCGGCATTGCCTGGCTCCCCAGCACACGCAGCCTGCGGGGCTGCTGGACCCTGGGGTCCCCAGCTGCTCGTGGGGAGAGCCCTGCCCCAGCACCCCTTTGTGGGGAGGGGGAACCCAGCCGGGTGCTGCACCTCAGTGCTGGGCAGAGCTGATCCCAGGGATGGCTGGGCATAGCAGGGCAGCTGCGGCTTCCCATGAAGCGCCGGGCACCATCCGCCACATGCTGGTGCTCGTGTCGGTGCTGGTGTCAGTGCTGGTGCTGGTGTCGGTGCTGGTGCTGGTGTCGGTGCTGGTGCTGGTGTCGGTGCTGGTGTGTGCTGTGTGGGTGCATTGCGCTGGAGCTGCAGCATCAGGCCAGCACCATGCCCTGCTCTGCATGGATGGTGCGTTGCTCGTTAGGGACCAGATCTGAGCACACGCGATTTCTCAGGCCATCCAACCCACTAAAGCACTGCCCCGCAGGTCCCCGAGCAGCTCCGTGGCCGTTCGGCACTTCCTGAGGCCACGCTGGAAATTCTCTGCAAAAGGTTTTGCAGGAGGAAAATCATTTGTGTGCTCTAATAGGATTATTTTTACCAGTCATTTGCTCCTCTCCATTTGAACACGAAGTTTTACTTTGAACACTGAGCCAATCCATCGAGAAACATCTTTGTGCCTGCCGTGAGCCAGCTGTACTTTGCTCCTCAGCTCCTTTCTGTCCGCCCGCAGGTGAGGTAGCCGTCAGTGCAAAGTGGGACAGTCCCGCTGGCAGCAGTGGGACAGCGTTAATTTGGCCAAATGAAATGGGAGCGTGCCCATTTTGCCTGCGGGGGGCCCGGGCCCTTTCCCCACAGGAGGGGAGCGCAGCCCGGCCCCACTGCTGCCCTGCGCTCGCCTCCTCCCTGCCGCGGGGCTGCAGACGCCTGCGTGCAGCTGGGGGAGCTGTTCATTAGCACAGTTTCGCTCTTTTCTAGTTGCTGCTTCATCACAAATTGACTGTGAGCTGTACCGATGTGTTACTTATTTTAAATTACCACCAAATGCTTTGTGCGAGCGTATGTCAGCAACGGGCCCAGCTGCAATCTGCCTGCTCCGGCGCAGCGGGGGGCACGAGACACTGCTTTGAGCTCTGCCTGTCCTCAGGAGGCAAAGGGGACGTCCTGGTCTGAGGCTTGGGCTCGGAGGCCTCCTCTCCTCCAGCTTCATCCAGGCTTTCAGGTTCCTGTGGAGGCGATGCCCAGGGCCCTCCCAGAGCCCCCCACAGAGCCGGCCGTGGTGCCCGGCAGTGCACCAGGAGTGAGCGCAGCCGCGCAGCGAGCCGCGGGCTGGGCGCAGTGCACGGAGTTGCTATAGAAACTCCAGGAGATAACAGGGCCTCAAGGAGCCCCTAAATGTGCAAACGGAAGGGCTGGGAGGAGGTGAACGAGGTGTCGGTGTTCTGCGGCTGTGATGGCAAAAGGAAAAAAAAAAAAAAAAGAGAAAGGAAAAGCGTCTTCCCTGTTGCAACAAGCACGGGAGGAGCGCCACATTCCGGAGCGGGTCCTGGCTAAGAGGCTGGGTCTGGAGGAGGTTTCTGGGGGCTCTTGTGCAGGGCTTGTCCGCCTGGACAGCAGAGACAGGGAGGGGACACAGAGGAGGGCAGATGGTTTTGTCCTGCTTTTGCTAACACCACCCGTCCCGTCCCCTCCAAACACTGCTCCAAGCCACCTTGGGATCCACAGCCCTCGGCAGCAGTGAGGTTTGAGACAGGACAGGATCCACAGAGCGAGGTTTTCCCCCACAGGGCTGGCTCCTGGGCTGCTCCTGGGGGAAAAAACAGTTAATTTAAGTCTTGAGTTGAACCCTGTCATTGGCATACCAGGGCCAGTGGCTGAAGAGGTCTGTGATGGGACACGAGGAGGAACGGAGCTGTTTGAATTGGTCTCTGCAAGTGAAGGGCTCTGAATTCCTCACCCCGATGGAGCCGTGCATAGGACAGAGCAGGAGATGCAGCCAGCATCCCTGGTGTCCCCAGGGATCCCTCTGTTCCTGGCATCCCTGGTGTCCCCAGCCCGTGCCTCACAGCTCTGGTGCTCACAGCTCTGGGGAGGGCTGAGGCCGACAGCACACGGAGGCTGGTGCTGCTCTGGCCTCTCCCAGATAGATCTGGATCCAGAGCTCTGTGCCACAGCCACCTCGACCCCATCCTCACCGCCCTCCCTTGTCCCGTCTGCCAGGATTTTCATCCCCAAGAAGCACCGGCAGCGCTTCGACGAGGTGGTGTCGCAGAGCCTGATCAGCAAGCTGTGCCGCTCCAAGAGCCAGCAGCACAGCAACCGGCTGCGGCGCAGCCGGAGCGAGGACCACCAGGAGCGGCTCCTCGTGTCCACCCGCGCCAGCTCCGTGCCCCGCAGCCACGAGGAGGCCAGCAGGAGCCTGCGGAAAAGCACCTCGCTCATCACCAGCAATGTGGCCTCGGGGGCTGCCCGCAGGTAACGCCTCCCCTGGGTGCCCTCGAGCTCACGGCGCTCACAGGCTGCGAGGGGATGGTGCGTGCTGGGTGGGATGCAGGACACCTGGCCATGCTGGATGCAGGACGCTTGGCATCAGGACGCGATGTCACCCTGCCCTTCCCCAGCGGTGTCTGGGTGCCAGCAGCAGCAGGAGCAAGGAAGGACACTGGGGATTAACCCACTTCCCCCTGCCCATATGGCCAGAGCTCAGCAGCCCCAGAGCACCGAGCTGCCCTGGCACACTGGTGGTGCCCTGCTCTGCCCCCAGCCCCAGGTCCCAGACAGGCAGAGCAGGACCGGGTCCGTCAGTAGAGCCGGGGAATCCTCCCAGGGAGGGTCCAGGAAAGGGGGCTGTGGTGGGGCTGCAGAAGGAAACAAGAACCGAACTCTTGTCGGGCTCTGATGTCTCATTTGCTTTTTCACCTGCAGAACTGTGCGGGTTTATAAAGGCAACAAGAGCTTTGGCTTCACGTTACGTGGACATGCACCAGTGTGGATCGAGTCTGTCCTACCAGGTAAGAAAAGCTGCCAGCCTCAGGAGGCAGACCTCTCTCTGGTCCAAACGTGACATTTTAAGTGTTTTTTTTGTTTGCTAGAAAATAGCAAAAGGGACTGTGACAAGGCTTAGGGATAGAGTCGCGCAGGTTGAATAATTACTAACTTCGGTAGGATTTATCTTGGTTTTGTGCACTCCCTGCTTTGAGAAGTAGAAGGTGTATGTAGTGAATAGCCCGAAACCACACCTGCTGTTGAGTGCAGGCTGGGTGCTGGCATCACAGAGCCCCAGGGGCAGGGCCCCACCAGCTGAAGCCCCTCTCCTTCCCTCCACATGCAGGGAGCCCGGCTGAGAAGGCTGCGCTCAAAGCCGGAGACCGAATCCTATTTCTCAACGGCCTGGACATGAGGTAAGAGGCTGCCCGGGATCAGCGGGACCCTGGGCAGTGGCAGGGGGCCAGCACGGTTGCGTTCCTCATTCATCCTTGTGTGACAGAGACCAGAGCTGGCTGTCTGTGAGACTTGGTTGCTGGGGCATGAGGGTTTTTGCCCCATATGAACATCTCCTGTAATATTCTTCTATAAAACTGGCTCTAGGAGGAGTATTTCAGCTCCAGCCCTGCTCTTCCTTTTACCTCACCAGTGCAGTGGCAGCAGCCCATATTTCATCAGCTTGGACTTTCTGCACACAAAGCAAGAGCAAAGGGTTAGAACAGGCTACGTGATAAGAGAGCGCGATGAATATTTAAAGGTTAAACATTTGATGCTTCTTCTGTCAGTGCTTCAGTTCTCACATTTCGGCTGATCCAGCGAACTGCCGGCTGATGCAGCACTGCCAGAAAACAGAGGCGACCCAGCTGAAGGTTGTCCTCTGGGCCCACATTTTGGCAGGCCCAGCCCGTGCCGTTCCCACGCAGACCGGCCTGCCTGCAGACATGCACTTCACACCCACCTTGCGTTTTCTCTCCACGTGGAATGGGGACAGGCAGAGACCACAGCACTATGGTTTAGATGGAGAATTATCTGCTGGGTCTGAGCAAAGCCGTGCTGGCTTCATGTAGCACAAGAGCTCCGTGGGGTGCTCGCACACGCTGGCTCCTTGCTGCGGGTACACCTGGGGCATCACGGCATGATTCACGCTGCCCCTGTCTGATCAGCACAGGTGGAGCCAGGCGAGGATGCGGAGCCCAGGGGGGCTGCAGCCAGGGCAGCAGGGGCTCCGAGCAGCCAGCCGGGGCTGTTTGCCAGAGGAGGGCAGCTCAGCTCTGACCGGCTCTCCTGTGCCCTGCAGGAACTGCTCCCACGACAAGGTGGTGTCGATGCTGCAGGGCAGCGGGGCCATGCCCACCTTGGTGGTGGAGGAAGGGATCGTCAACTTCTCCAACGGTAAGCGTGCTGGCCAGGAGGGGCCCGGAGTTCACGGGAATCCCAAATCCGAGGGCTCCAAACTGCCATGTCAGCAGGGAAGCACCACGCACCCTCATGGGCTCAGCACGCTGCAGGCTCTGCCTCCAGCCAAACGCCGCTCCTCCTGCCGGGGCAGGCGGCTGCCGGCTTTCTGGGGTCAGGCTTAATCCCCGGCCTGGCTGCTGTCCAGAAGGCTCAGTGTACTGTGTGATTGTCCTTGACAGCCCTGTCTGGTGTCCTCCACATGCAGTCTGTGCTGTGTACTTGGCCGAAGTAATCCAACCCCGCGCATCCGTGGTCGCTGTGCAAATATCGCGGTTGTGCACGGACTGTGCTGTTCAGAAGAACTGCTGCTATGAATAATTTAGCTCACTGCTGGTGAGCGTGTCAGCAGGAGGGTACCTGGGGTGGTGTGGGTATTTGTCAGTGATTTCAGCACCACAGCACAGTGCAGGGCTTGCTGCAGCATTTCCAAAGCAGGGTGAAGGTGGCAGGGTCAGTGTTATTGGGGTGCTGCTCTGCAACGCAGGGGTTAGTGAGTGGCTCATCCAGCCAGAGCAGTGACAGACTCCCTCGAGCTCCACATCGGCAGCCCTGTGCTACCAACCTGATTGCACGTGCCCTAGAAACAAAAGCAAGATCTTCACTGCTCATCAGGAGGGCCAGGGGCACTCAAAACCCCTTGAAAAAAATAAAAATGAGACAGGATGGGATTTCTGCCCCCAGAGCCCTGGCTACATTCCCACATTTGAGCACATCCTGGGGCTCAGCCAGGTCCCTTTCCCAGCTGGGTACATCACCTCGCACTGCTCCAGGGTCTGCACCCACACATCAGGCTTTGTATTTCCATGGAGTGGGGTGCTCATGCTCTGAGGTCTCCCTTCTCAGAGAGATCTGACCTGGAACACCAGGAGGTGGAGCTGGGTGTGAGTGGTCTGGGGTGCAGGCAGGGACTGGGGTCAGGCATCAGCCCGAAAGACCCCAGCAAGTCTAAAGGGACCCCACAGGGCCCAGCTTCTGCATTCACTGAGGGGGGCAACAGGCCAGCAGGGCACCCAGAGGCAGGTTACAGCACTGAGGCTCCACAACCTGCTTGATTTCCCCCCCCAGGAGGCACAGACCAGCCCCAGCAGCACCGTTCTCTCACTCCTGCCCAGCAGACGGGGCTGCTGCAGGGCACATCACATAGCCCCCGTCCAGCCCCTTGTTCTGTTGAATTTTCTTTTCTCTCTACCTGCGCCTTGCAGACTCTGACTCTGCTGACTCCCCGACCGCCTCCTCCGCGCTCACCTCCCTGCAGTGGGTTGCAGAGATACTCCCCTCTAGCATCAAGATTCAAGGGAGGACCTTCCACCAGCAGCTGGAACACCTGCTCACTCCACCTGAGCGCTATACCATCTGCAAAGCCCTGGAAAGCTTCTTCCAACATCGGTAACTCGGCAGCAGCCCCTCTCCTCTAACACTGCCAACTGGACGGGTAGCAGTGCCCGTGTCAGGGTCAGTCCTGAAGCAGGAGCAGACCTCAGCCTCACGGGCAGCAAGCTCTGATCCTTCTCTCCAGCTGTGCATTTCCCTCAGGGAAAGAGCTGAGGCACGAGCCCATCTCTCGCCAGGTGTCCTGGCGGTCAGATGCATTAGCTTTGGAGGTCAGTTCTGTCTCCCTTTTTCCCCCACCGTAAGGTGACCTTGTCTCCCACAGCGCAGGCTCTCTTGCTGCCTCTGGCAGTAATCTCACCACGCTCTGTTACCGACTCCTTGCTCTTTCCAGCGTTTTGGCTGCAGCAGGACAGCGGCACAGCCCTCATCCTGTAGCTGCACACGTCCTCCCTGCCCTGCTGCGGGGCTGAAACCCATCCCCAGGCAGCATCGAGACTTGCTGTAGTGGCCTTGTTTTCTGCCCTTGGTCTTTACCCTTCCCACACAGCAGTACAGAAAGCACTGCTCAGGTGCTGGGAGGTGCTCGCTGCCCCCTTCCACAGCTGCTGCCCCACCGCTCCCCAGAGCCCAGGGATGCACCAGGCAGAGCCAGGCAGGCTCCTGCTGCCTTCAGGGAGCATTCTGCATTATAGACAGATAAGGACCCGAATCCTCAGTTTTCCAGGAAAACGCAACAAACCCCTCTGTATTTAGGTCACTGGCAGCAATAGGCAATACTCCCCGCAGCATCACTGGGGCTGCACCACCACGATGCAACCAGAGCCCTGTGCTGCCCACGAACCTGCAGGTGCTGAGGGAGGCACAGCTGCTTGAATCCCCCACCAGCAGCTGAGCAAACCCTCCTGAGGCCCTGCAGTCACTGCCTCTCCCACAATAAAGCAGAAGTCTTTGTTGTGAGCTCTCCTGAGACCACTCTGCTTCTGTGGGATTCCCCCAGGGGGAATTTGTGTGAGAACAGCGGCTGCAGGACGAGGCACCAGCCCCTGGGGTCTGCAGCTGGGAAACGCAGCCCCGAGCTGGGCAGGGCTCTGCAGCACCAGGGTGGGAGCTTGAGTCCTGTGAACAGAGCCAGGCAGCTCCCTCTCAGCAGGGCTGTTCCCAGGGCCATGGCCTTCACCTGCCCTGGGGCTGCTCGAGGGGCAAAGGGACCCTGCTCCTCCTCCTGAGAAACCTTTCTCACCTGTAGCTGCCCCATTTCGTGACAATTCATCACTGGCTAATTGTGTGCCTACCCCAGGTGAGCCAGCGGTGACCTGTAACCGCCCTGGGAAGGGCAGAAATCCCAAATACCGAGTTTGTGCTGCCTGCAGGCTGAGCGAGCAGACGGCAGCATTTCCCAGCTGCGGGCACAGGAGGGAGCAGGACACCCACAGCTGGGCTCGGGGCAGCTCACACACTGCAAGCCGCTCGCCCTGCTCACAAACCAGAACAGGGAGTTCAGAGGGCACAGCAGCGCCTGCCCCTGCAGCACCTCCAAAATACCAACCAGAACATGCTTCTGGCAGCCAGGAGCTGAGCCCAGCTCCCCAGGAAAGGCAAAGCAGCCCAGAGCTAGGGAGCAGCTCAGCAAATCACCCCTTGTACCCCTCGGCTCTCCCTCACAGACCTGGTCCCTGCTCATCGGAGGGCAGGGACATTCCTCTGGTTAACAGCGAGACAACAGGTCTGTTCTGAATACAAACTCTCCTTCCTGTTCCTTATGAGAAGTTCTTACTGTTGCTTCTACAAGCAGGATGCAGTAGTTGGCAGCAAGCTTTGACCTTCTGATCGCCACCTCAGCTTCTCAGAAAAGGAGCAGCCTGGCCTCAGCTCTCAGCACCAGCTGTCCAAAGGCAGCCTTCCTGAGACAGCCCTCCTCCCCTGGGCTGCCTCATCTTCCTCTCTGAATCCAGTGCTCAGCCCTGTTCTCAACAGCCCTTCCACCACCTCCACTCACCACAGAGCCAACGTGAAGCAGAACCTTCAGCCCACCCCCCCCTCTCTGGTGTGTTTCTACCTGAGCCTGCTGCCACCAGCACCTTGGGTCTTGCCAGAGCACCTCTGCCTTCTGGGCTCCTTCAGGCAGCTCCCCTAGAGCCCAGCCTGCCTCGTGAGCCAGGTTTTATAGCCTGGCTGCCAGGTGCTGCTGGACCCGGGAGATCACTCTGTGCATTAGCACCACCTGCACAGCTCCAGATCCCTGACATCTCGCCCTGAAGGGCTCGGTTCCTCGCTGGCAGCCTGGCAGCTCCGCGTGTAGCTCACCCGGTGTGCTTGCACCGAAGGCTCAGGCAAGCCAAGACTCAGGCAGAGGCAGGACGGGAAGCACAAAGCTGCGTGAGGGGCTGTGCGGCTCAGGACCTGCTCACTGCCTAGCCCTCTCTTTCCAATTTTGCAGGAATATTGACACTCTTATTGTGGATGTGTACCCGGTGCTAGACACACCAGCCAAGCAAGTCATTTGGCAGTTTATCTACCAGCTGCTGACGTACGAAGAGCAGGAGCACTGCCAGCAAAAGATTGCCAGGTTTCTTGGTTACAAGTCCTTGGCAGGTGAGAGGAAAGCCCCCGCTCTGGCAGGGACGCGCCGTGTCTCGCAGGCCCCCAGGGAGCTTGGTGCTGCCCCTTGCTGCCCCCGTGCAGAGCGCGTCTGCGGCTTCTGGCACCGACGGGGGTTTGATCTGTAACCGTCAGGCTGAGGGCTGAGAGGAGACGTGGTGCTGGTGCAGTGGCAGAGGTTGTGGCAGCAAAGGGCTTCAGAAGCTGCTCAGATGGTTGGAGGTTAGGAAGGCCTGGAAGGAAACAGATGGCCGAGGGGCAGCGTTTGGCTAAGAGAGGGGGGTGATGGATGGCAGCGGTGTCTGCCGGGATGTCTGCAGCAGGCAGCTGTGCACGGGCACCTGCTGTTAACGCTGGGGTAGGAGGAGGTACCTCGACCTGATGATGCCTGTGAGGTGACAGGAGTGTGGCTTGCCCAGCGACATCACTTGTCCCTGTCCCTCGTCGGAGCCTGCAGTCCATCCCTGCTGCCAGCATCGCTTGTTGCTGTGGCAACACAAAACCAGCTGTGGCTCGGTGAGGATTACGGGCTTTGCGCTCAGACAGCGGAAAGTGGAGGGCAAATTTGGACTGAAAACTTTAATCTTTGCATTTGGGCTTCTTAGTTGCTTTCAGATTCTGTTCTAGCCTATTTGCATTCTGTTGATGTGTTTATTTTAGACTCAGTGTAGGTAAAACTGTATGGATAAGGTGTTTGAATTCAGAGAGACTTCTGGCAGAGCACAGTTCTTTTGGCACAGCCTTTCTCCCCACAGGCAGAAACAGCTGAGCAGTCGTGGTGCAAATACCCCCTGTTGTGCACGGAAAACTGATGGGTATTTGCTCACCTAATCTGCACAATTTCCACTGCTTTTGTGTGTGTGAAGTCCTGGCCCAGTGTACCTAAATTGTTGGATATTCCTAATATCTAAGACCCTAAAACGGAGTTTATAAACTTGAGAAGATCCTGGGGCAGTCTATGTGTTTGCAGTTAGCAGCCCATGTCAGGGATGCCAAGCAGGTGTCCCCAGCCATGGACGGACGAGGACGGTGCTGAGCCTCCCAGGACCATGCGGCGCACGGGTTGCTCCCTGGCTCCTTACGGCCTCTCAGCAGCGAGGGGCAGTCTGTGAGCACCCCACGTCCTGGCTGTTCTGGTGCATGATGTGTGTCCACGTGTGGGGGCGGGATGGCCAGAGATCCGTGAATTTTGGATGGCTCTTCACCTGGGCTTCTTCCAAACTCAGAGGCTATCTCCGACGTTTGTGTGTATCGGGCTGTGTGACCGTCAGTCTGTTGGATACCAGGGAGACGGACGCTCCGGTATCCTCGTCCTGCTGTGTCTGAGCCTCTGAGCCATCACACTGACCTGCACACAAATTAACTCATTAGCGTGGCTCTTGCAGGCAGTGCTCTGGTGCTGTCCCCACTCCCGGGCTGGGGGGAGAGCTGCTGCCTGCCCCAACGGCTGCGGGCAGCCCCGTGGTGCGGCGAGGGGCCGCGGGGCACGGCGGGGTCCTGCACGGCTCTCCGTGTCTCACGGGTGTCTTTCTGCTGCAGCCGAGCCGGAGGCAGAGGAGCGCTACCGCAGCTCCGTGCGAGGGGCCTCCCTGTGCCGGGGCAGCCTTCGGACCCCCCGCCCCGAGGAAGGGGGGGCTGCAGGTGGGTGGCGCGGGGCTGCGCGGGGCTCCCGCTGCGGGAGGAGGGCGATGGGGTCCCACGGGCTGTGCCCGAGTGCTCTGCCCCAAGCTGATGTCCTGACCTGTCCCTGAGCACAAATGGTGAGAAAAGGCGGAGGTTGGGATGGAGAGAGCCCAAAGTCTTTGGAGATCCCTGCTTTCTGGAACAGATGAACCAAGCACTTCCAATACGAAGCCACTTGGGCTGAGCCTCAGCATTGTTTCCAGCCCCTTCCATTGCTCAGAAGTGAACTGCAAGGGTCAGCAGCCCATGGGTTTTCAGTAACCAAAAAATATTTATTTATGCTCATTTAGACAAACTGAGTAGAGAGCTGGGGGGCAAGGCACAGGCGGATTGTCTCTCAGCTGTGCTTGTTTTCTGGTACACGCCAAGTTTCACTGCTGGGTGGCTGCTGCTGCCACGTTAAACCACTCCCTGCCTGTCTCACCTGTACCCCTGGCACCAGCACCTGGGGCCACCTGCAGCTGTCCCTGGGGGCCTCGGCCCCGGGAGCTCGCGGGGCTTCACTGCACACCCGGCTGGGGCGAGGACTGGCTGAGGATGGGATGGACCTGCACGGGCTGGGACTGTCGGGGGCTGCTGGGGGCACGCACAGGACGGGGGCTTCTGATGGGTTTGTGTCTTCCTTCGGCAGGTCAGAGTGACACCGTGGAGGTCCCGGTTCGCCTGATCCCTGGAGAGAGGCAGGCTGGGGATGGCACGTCCCTGCCAGAGACACCCAACCCCAAAATGGTGAGGCTGTCACCCGTGGGTGGGAGGCGGGGAGGGCTCCTGGCAGTGCTTTGCCCCAGAAACATGGACCTTCGCCTTCATGGGGAGCATCGACAGTTTGACCCATTTCATGTTAATGCAGGAAAGCAGGAGGGATGTGTCTGCGTGTCAGCAACTGCTTTCTGTGCCTGGCAGCATCCCTGCCTCAGAGCTCTTCTCTGGGCAATTACTCAGCTGTAGGACCGGTGGGGTCTGTCCTTGTCTTCCTGCAGCCTTGTGGGAAGCTCCTGGGGAGCCTTAGAAAAGGCAAAGTAGCCTTGGTTTGGGGTAAAGCAGTCCCTTAAAGAATAAAAGACATCTGTGCTGGATGTCCTGCCCTGGGACATCGCAGGCCCCTGGGGGGTCACGAGCCAGGTCTCAGTTCGGGCACTGCCAGCAGCTCTTTGTCCTTTTTCCCAGATGTCGGCTGTCTACGCAGAGCTGGAAAACCGCCTGCTCGGCAGCTTCGCCAGCAAGATGGGCAGTGCTGCCCGGCACAGGGCATCGCCTCCGGCCCCGGAGCCAGCGCGCACTGCAGGTACCGTCTGTCTTCCCACAGCTCCCGAGGGAGGCAGAGCTGGGGGGATCAGGGGGACTCGCCTGGTGCTCATCGCGGTGCCAGGCCCCCGGCAGCCCGCAGGAGGGGCTCTGGGGAGCACCGCGGCAGGACCCCCGGCAGCGCCCTGTCCCGCAGGTTCTCGCAAGTCGGGGATGCCGGTCTCGTGGCCGAGCGACCCGCTGGCCTCCCAGCAGTGCTACTACCGCCTGCACAGCAGCATGCCCTCCCCGAGCAGCACCGAGTCCAACCCCTACGTCAGCCTGGACAGCAGCCCGGCCCCGTCCCCCCGGCACCGGCAGTACCCGCTCAGCCCGCTGTCGCGGCGGAGGAAGCTCTTCACCTTCTCCAGGCCCCCGCGCAGCCGCGACACCGACCGGTTCCTGGATGCCCTCAGCGAGCAGCTGGGACACCGGGTCACCATCGTGGATGATTTCCTCACCCCTGAGAATGACTACGAGGAGGTGAGCGTGGCGCTGGGCTTGGTGCGTGTCTCCGCCACGTACGTGGCAGCCCGGAGCATCCTGTGCTGTGCTGGGGACACATCCTGGGGCTGGGCGGGGGGCAGAAGGGGCAGGGCCCCGCTGAGGCTGGTGGCTGGGGATGGAGGACGAGGAGCCTCCTTCACACTGTCCCTCTTCCCCACCCAGATGAGCTTCCACGATGACCAGGGCAGCTACGTCACCAACGACGTCAGCAGCAGCGAGTACATCAGCAGCAGTGACGAGGGCAGCTCCCTGACCTACTCCACGCTCTCCGACCACATCCCCCCGCCACCGCTCAGCCCCCCTCCGCCGCCGCCCCCCCTGCATTTCCACGACCCCCAGGCCGTCCCCGCGAAGGCAGAGGCCGCCAAGGCGAGCGCGTCGCCTGCCCCCAAGTCCCTCATCAGCCACCTGCACCCCATCCCGCCCCCGCCGCCCCCGCCGCCGCCCCCCCCGGTGCCCTGCGCGCCCCCCCTGCACCGGGGGCTGCTGCACCGCAGAAGCGAGACCAACCACATGAGCGTCAAGAGGCTGCGCTGGGAGCAGGTGGAGAACTCGGAAGGGACCATCTGGGGGCAGGTACGGCCCGGCAGGGGCACGGGGGCTGCGGGGGGTTTTATCAGTGGGAAACTGTGAGCACGGGTGGCGGCAGCGTGGTGGGGAGAGCACCGAGAGCACCGGGGGGCAAAGCAGAGGCAAGGCGTGAGGCGAGGTGTGGTAAGCCTTTGGCCTCACGGACTTGAGGTGATGGAGGGGGATTCGGGTCCCTGTAGGGAGGAGCCGGCCTTGGTGGAGTTCAACTTCCAGCCGCTACGTTTCTCAAAAGAGAGTGGGTCCCACGAGGTGAGCTCAGCACCTTGAGTAGAAGCCCCCTCCACAAGCAGTGAGCTATTCACAGGTTTTCGGCAGGGGATTTACGATGGCTGACTCTCCTCTTATCAGGACGGTGCCATCGATGTGCCCTGGTCTTTTCAGAGCCCGGGGTGGTGTTGGAGGGAAGGGGCACAGCGCAGGTGGCAGTGCCTGCTGGTCCCCAGGGGCAGCACAGCCACCCGCCCCTCTTTCTCCTCCTGCAGCTCGGGGAAGACTCGGACTACGACAAGCTGAGTGACATGGTCAAATACCTGGACCTGGAGCTGCACTTTGGGACGCAGAAACCAACCAGTAAGTACCGGAGCTCTGGGGAGGGTGCTAGTGGCAGCCGGAGGGCAGGGTGTGTGTGGCCGAGGGGGGCGCGGGGCTGATCGGCCCCCAGGCAGCGGGGTGCTGGCCCTGGCTCGGGGCAGCACAGCAGTGTTCACACGCAGGGTGCTGTGACCAGAGGCACTGCAGGCTATTAAGGTGGAGATGGTGTCACTGTCTCCCTTAATCCTCCTCGCTGCCATTGTCTGTTCTCGTTGTCTGTTGTCGCTCTGCGTTTCACTCAGGCTGGGCAGTGGAACTCAGCCGGACGGTTTCGCTCCCGTTCTGCTTCCCACTCTCATGCTCTGTTAGCTCTGTCCGGCTGCCCCCAGGCTGTTGTGTCCCCAAATGCTCCTCATTGCCATGACAGGCCTGGCTTTTAACAGAGCAGAGCCCTAAACCCGCAGCACCTTTGTGCACGGGCTCTGCTCCCCGTGCCTGCGAAGCGCGTGGCAGCCAGCGGTGCTGCGCAGCGGGAACCGGCTGCGGGCTGGGAGCAAACTGCGGCTCTGCTGCTTGGGAACTCAGCCCTGAAAACGCTGAGAAAACATTTCTCTGCCCATAGAGGGCATTACGAGTTATGTTTTTTGTTTTTCCTATGTAATGTATAGCAGTGACAGCAGACGTGGGCAGGGCCCAGCTGGCGTGGGCAAATTCAGGCGGGCTTGGTGGTGGAAGTGGGACAAAATGGGACCCTTCTCAGCGGCTGTTGTTTCGGGGATGTTTCTGTGCAATCTGGGATTTTCTGTGTATTTCACCTCTTGTTTTACCTTTTTCAGCTCCGACTGAGTCCTCCATTCAGGAGATCTTTGAATCGCAGAATTCAAGGATTCCCGGAGCCATTGCTGTGTGCAGAGCATCAGCTCTCCTCACTTTCATTCATGGTTTCACTGTTTTCAGCAGTTTTCTTCCCACTGGAGCCGGCTGAGCCTGTCCTTACCCGTGATTAAATCTCTCAGTTTCTCTTCCAGAGCCAACTCTCATGCCTGAAACATTTAAAAAGAAAGACGTGGTTGAAATTTTGTCCCACAAAAAGGCCTACAACACATGTAAGTAAACATCGTGGTGAAGGAACCCCCAAAACGGGCCCCGAGATGGGACCAGGGCTGTAGAGAACTGGAAAGGTAAAAGGAAGGAGGCTACATGAGCACAATCCCAGGAGCACAGTCCCAGCATGGCTCCTCTGGCCAGGGCTGTTCTTGCAGCCCCGCAGAAGCTGCTGTGCGTGCCCCCCGGGGCTGGGGGCGAGGACGGGAGCGGGATGGGATGTGGCTCATTGGCCTCGAAGGGACAGGGGAAGACTGGTGTGTGGGGCTGCCCCGTGCACCGAGGGGGGGACAGTGCCGCATCTCCAGTGCTTGTGGTGGCAGGAGCAGTGGGAGGGCTTGGGGGGACCTGCGAGCCCCCGGCTCCCTGGGCTGCAGCAATGCGGCAGAGGGGGAGGCTCTGGGCACGGTTTCCAGTTTCCAGTTTCCCAGATGGACATGCTGGGGATTTGCTTGCAAAATGCTGCAATAGCCTGGTAGGGGTCTGCAGGGGCAAGTGACTCCTGAGGCACCCCTGCAGCCTCTGCTGGGCCTTGGGGGGCAGAAAGCCCTTCCTCCTCCCATAGCTGACCTTGTTGGTGTGGGCACATGAAGCCCCGGCTGCTCTCACACCACGGAGAGGTTGTGCTTCCCCTCCCAGCCCCATCCTGCCAGGCAGCCTGTCCCCAGGGCTGGCCCTTCTCCCGGCCCTGCTGATGTACGTCCCTCCCTGCAGCCATCCTGATCGCCCACCTCAAGCTGTCGCACAAGGAGCTGCGCCAGATCCTCATGACGATGGAGACGGACCGCCTGGAGCCTTCTCACATCAAGCAGCTCCTGCTCTACGCCCCGGATGGGGAGGAGGTGCAGCGCTTCCAGAGCTACAAGGAGAACCCCGGCAAGCTGAGTGAGCCCGACCAGTTCGTGCTGCAGGTACCTGCTGGAGAGAAGTGTTCCAGGTGTGGGGCACTGCCCATGGGATGTCCTGCAGAGGGATGGGGGAGGAGGGCACAGCAGGAAGCACGCAGCCAGCAGGGCTCTGATGTGCTGTGGGTGGGAGAAGCTGGGGGCACCATCACCGGGACCTCCTGTGGGCAATGCTTGGGCCGATGCCTGAGGTGTCCAGGAGCTCCCGGCAGTGGTGGTTTCGTGGCTGAAGCATATCACGATGTTTACTGCATGCTAAGAGTGACTTTGCCTGCCTCTTGACTCTTGTGGGCATGGGCACCAAACCTCTTTCTGCAGCACTACACCATTTTGAAGCACAGGGAGCCTCATCTAGGAAGGATTTGGTGAAAGGTGACAGCAGTAATTTTCTCCTCCTTTGGCTCTCAGATGTTGTCAGTACCAGAGTACAAGATCCGTCTGCGCAGCCTACATTTTAAGACCACCCTGCAGGAGAAGACGGAGGAGATCAAAGCGAGCTATGAGTGTATCTGCAAGGCCTCTCTGGAGCTGAAAAGCAGCAAGAAGCTGGCTAAAATCCTGGAGGTCAGAACCGTCCTTGTGGGCAGCAGCCGCTGGGGTCCCCGGTGCCCCTCTGGGGCCCTCAGAAGTGGCACAGCCCCGCACAGCCCCAGCCCCTGGCAGGGTCCCACCGCTGGGTGCTGGCAGCTGCCCTTTGGCCCGACTCAGATGAGCTGCCCCAAATTAATGCTAATTCATCCGGCTTTGGCTTTAAACAACAACAACAACAAAGCAGGTGGGATGAATGAGAACACGGTGTGACAGAAGGCGTTTCCAGATGAGAGATGAACCGCGCTGGTGGCTCCTGGCCAGTGACCCCCAACACCTCGCAAAGTGCTGGGGAGGCAGTGGCTGGCTGCACATTAACGAGCAGGGAGCAGGAATCCCGAGAGCCCCAGGCTGGCTTCCAGGCGGTCCTGAGGGCCCTACGGGGAGCCCTGCTGTGCCCCCAGTGCTGCAAAGCCCCAGCATAAGGAGTCAGCCTTCTGGGGGGGAAACAGCCCTGCTGGATGGCTGCCTTTTATTTAAAAGATCCCCTTAAAGATCTGCAAAATCACATGGTGCTGAAAGTGGCAAAGGAGCTGATCCTGCCAGCCCCTGGCCACAGGAGGGACCTGCCCGCCTGCTGCAGGGGAGGGAAGGGACTCGTGGGCAGCACTGACCTGAGCTGCACTCTTGGTGCGGCTCTGACCCAACAGCAGGTCCCAAAGGTACCAAAGGAGACGGGAATGGGGCGGTGTAAATGCTGGAGGTGACTGGCCAGTCATTCACCACGGTTTGTGTTTGCAGTTTGTGCTGGCAATGGGAAACTACCTGAACAACGGGCAGCCCAAGACTGGCAAAACGACCGGCTTTAAAATCAACTTTCTCACTGAGGTAAGGAGAGGAAGCACGCTCCTCCTCGTGCAGGAGGCACCAGTGCCAGGGGCTGCAGCGACCTGTTATCATGCCTGACTTCCTTCTGGGTGCTTTCATAGCACTGGCCTTGGAGGCCTCTGCCCCGAGACCCCCATGTGGGGGCTCTGTCCCAGCAGGGGCACTGTGCTGTGTGCAGGGGCAGGGACGCAGCCCACCGTGGGGTGGGGGCACTGCTTAGCATCTCAGCGCCTCCCGTCTGGGTGTAACGTGCTGTGTAAACACCAAACGTCCCGTCTGAACGTTGATCCATGCAGCACGGCAGGGGATGGCCACGCCAGGGAATGGACACAGGCGGAGCCGCCGTGCAACCAGCCCCACTGGGTGCTTCCCAGCTCTGCTCTGCACAGGGTCTCCTGACTTGCTTTGCTTTGCTGTAGCTGAACACAACCAAGACTGTTGATGGGAAATCCACCTTCCTGCACATCCTTGCCAAATCACTTAGCCAACACTTCCCAGAGCTCCTGGGCTTTGCCAAGGATCTTCCTACAGTGCCGCTCGCTGCCAAAGGTAATCGAACAAAGCATCTGCACTGCTTCCTGGTTCGGTACAGGTACAGGACTGGCCACAAGCATTGGTACAACCGGACGGTGACCTGAGCCGGGGAAATGGTCCTGAGTGAGAGGAGGGGGCTGGAAAGGCACGAGCTTAGTGGCAGGGGGTGGTCCCAGCTGTGACACGCTGCTGCACCTGGCAGTGCCCAGACACGGCTGTCTCTGTGCTGAGCCTTCCTTCTGACACAAGAACGTTTGGTGGCGAGTTCAGGTGTACCCTGTAAGTGCCAATGAGGAGCAGAAGCAGGAAGTGCCAGAAGCCATCCTGCTCCACCCAGCCCATCTCCATCCATCCCCACTGCGCAGCGCCCCGGGGCTGGTGCCAACATTATTCCTGCCTGCAGCGTGCACCACCTCACAGTTCTGGGTTCACAGTCCATGCAGGTATTGCATGGACTGAGGATCACACAGCTTGGCTAGCTGCCTTTAAAAAAGTCACTGAGATCTCAGGGTTACCATCTGTGTGCGGTGGCCGGGTCCCAGCAGGCTGGCTGCAGGCAAGCCATGGGGCTGCCTTCCCCTTGCACACCATCACCTCCTGGTTGCGAGCAATTGCCCTGGGAATTGGTGCTGTAGGGGATACAGAAAGAAAATTGAGGACCAGAGATGTAAATCTGCCCCTGACAAGGGTTACTTTCCTAGCTGGATTTTGCACTTGGCCCCGCTGCTCTTTGCAGCCCATGGGCAGGCAGCACACAGAGCAGGGCACATGGAGCCGCGTGTCCCCAGGCAGCCCTGAGCCCTGCCACGGCCCCCGCTCGCTGCCCGCGTTAGCAGCAGGAAGGCAGCCAGGCCCAGGTAATGCTGCTGGCTCCTCTCTGCTCTGCAGTGAACCAGAGAACGCTGACGGCTGACCTCAAGGACCTGCACACCACCGTCAGCGACATACAGGTGGCCTGCCACAACATGCCCGCTACCGCAGAGGACAGATTTGCAATTGTGATGACTGTATCCTTCGGGAAAAGGGCCAAATCCTCAACACGACTTAAAAAAACATTTAGTTGTCGTTGTCCCTGCTTGGTAAGCAGCAGCACTGTGCCTGCATCTCAGCAGTTGGTGAAGTGTGGGGACCTCCACCCTCCACTCACTCCTAGCCAAGGTGGGAAACAGCTTTGTAGTGGCCACCATCCCCCAGGCCTGTGCATGGCAGAAACCCAAGCCACAGGGCCAGAAAGCTTCCCGGGCCTTCTCCCCCTCCTGGGATGTGCTGCTGTGCCAGCTGTGCATGGCAGCAGACTCCCCTCACGTGTGGACCTTTGCAGCAGGTCCTTTCCTGCAGGACACCTGGCCACACTCGCAGGCAGAAGCATTATTACCCGTACTAGCCCCACAGTCTGTCTGTTTTCCCTTAAGCCATCTCCCTCAGTCCTTTCTGGAGAGTGCCCAGCCCGCCATGCGCTCGCTGGATGACCTGCAGCACAAGGCCATGGAAGAATTCAGCAAGGTGTTGTCCTTCTTCGGGGAAGACTCTAAAATGACAACTTCGGAATCTTTCTTTGGCATTTTTGCAGAATTCATGAGCAAGTTTGAGGTGAGTTGTATTTCTCAAAGCCAGCCCACGAGGGGTTTCCTGCTAAATGGGGGTGCAGCACCGGCCGTGGGGAGGGTGAAGCAGGAGCTGTGCTCCCCGTTAACAAAGGCTGGCCGGCAGCACCCCGGGACGGGTGGCACCAGGCGGGTAACAGTCACTGGGTAGGTGGTGCCATGGGGCAGTTTAGGGGGGAGTGAAGGGCGAAGAGGTCCGTGCCGGTGCCGTGTTCTCCCTGACCACAGCAGCTGCCTTTGCCTGACGCTCGTCTCCTGCTCTTTGCTTTCTCTCCCCGCAGCGGGCACTCACTGACGTGCAGGTCGGTGAGAGCCAGCGCAGCCCCAGGATGACGTCCCCCCTTGCCTGGTGACAGGCCGAGGCCACGCGAGGTGCAACGATTTATTGCCAACAAAGTGCAATTTGCTCCCGTTGAGTTTGGTTGTAAATACACTGCTGCCGCCTGCTACCACCGAGCAGAACCGCAGGCCGAGGGGCTGGGGCAGCTCGGACACTGAACGGGCACCACAGAAGGTCACAGATGGAAGTGAGGGCGAGGCACGGGCACAGGAAGGCAAACACCACCTTGGTTTGATGACATCCTTCTTAGCATCCTTTATGTCAAGTGTATTACAGAATCAAGGGCTTCAGACACAGCCAGGTAGAACCCCGCTGCCGTGTCCCCACAGCACACAGACCTGGCACCAGCAGTCGTGGGAGCCCTGCCCACTGTCCCCCGTCCCTGTGGCCAGCGGTGTGTGGCTGCACAAGGCCCCTGCCCCTCGTGCAGGATGTCCCCTCGTGCCCAAGCCATCAGCTTTGGCTTAAAGGTGTGATCTGGCCATCAGCTTTGCTTAAAGGTGTGGCAATGACTGATAAAAAATCTTGTTGATATTTTAATGTCATCAGCCCTAGACTTACCTGAGCTCACCAGGAGACACGAAGCCCTGAGCATTTTGGTGCCTCCTTGGAAAGCACAAAATCCTTAGTAGCTAAAAAAAATGAGTGGGAGCCATCTGGAGCCTCGACTACTGCCCCGAGGGACAGCAGAGCACAGCCAGAAATGCCTCCTGTGCCCTCTGGTACTCGCTGCCAGGGGCTGGGGTCCTTGCAGTCCCTTTGGCACACCGTATGATGTGACCAGTTAGTGCTGGATATACCCAGGGAACTCTAGAAGCATTCATGCCCATCTTCCAACAACAGCTGATTGTTATTTACATTAATTAAATTCCCTGCGAGCTGTCCCCGGGACAAAAGGGCTAACAGCACCCTGCGGTCAGTGCATGCGCCTCCAGGCGACGCAGCGCCCCAAGAGCTTTGCGGCAGCAAAACTACCGTGCATTAATATTGTGAGGCACTGCTCCGTGCACAATGCATCCATTGCCTTTCAACCCGACACGCTCAAACCTCCCGGCCCGCCGCAGCCTCGGCGAGCCTCTGCACGTCGATGCCAGAGCAAGAGCTCTTCCTGCAGCCTGTGCTGAAGCGCAGAGTCACCAACCGGTGCATTATTTATGGGACACCTTATGACCATCAAATCATCAGTTTTCAGTATTTTTTAAACCGTGCTGTAGAAAGTGAGGTATGTTTTCACAGCGTTTTCAGTCCATACAGCTGTAAGTGCCAGGTAGTTTCCAGCCTCGTGCTGGCAGAGCCCAGTCCTGCCCGTCTCGGTCTCTTCTCTCCACTGACGGTGACAGGGCAACGCGCACTCAGCCCCACTCCCCCTTTTGGGTGTTGCACACTGCATTCGGTTGATTTTTTAAAATATAATTATGTTAAACATTTAAACTGCTGGAGTTTATTTTGAAACTGTCATTAAAAATATGAAAGTGCTGTACATAGATTTTGCTACATGTTGTAACTTTCCAGGGTAGTTAGAACTCCAATCCCTTTGGTATTTTTATGTGAATATTTTCAAAGAACCAGAACTTCTGAGATACGGTTATATTATTTGATAATGGGACTATGTATATTCACAATTCAGTCTCTACCCAATGCCTATGTGCTATTCCCAAAATAAAGCTACTGCCTTCTGCCTCCGGACTGCACGTGCATCTCATTCTGTTACAGATCGCTTGGTACCACCGGTGCAGATGAAGGCGTGAGGCATTTGGCTCTCGTGTGTCTGCACACCGCAATATCAGCCCCGGTACCTCCAAGAGGAAGGTTGCTGCACCTGACCTCGCTGGTCTGAGGAAAGTAACTGCACACTTCAGAAGAGAGCAGTTTGCGAGCCACGTTCAATCTGGCATGATGAATATGAGCAGCAAATTCTTAAAATAGTATGGATTTTTTCTGCAGCCTTCAGAAGAAAGTAGTTAGTGTGCGTATGAGCCAGTGAATTGTTTTCCTCTGTAAAGGAATTCTTGGCTGAGGACAAGTTTATGTCCCTGGAGCAATTTATCTCCCTTTACCCTAACAGCAGACAGATAGGGGCCGGTCTCCTATCAGATTTCCTGGTTGTAGTTTAGCTTGTTTACAGCAGCCTGCCCCAGCAGCAGCTCCTCCCTGGAGGCCACGGCACAGGCAACTGTAAAATGGCTCTGAGCAGAGCTGGGGCATGTGCACGCCAGCTGCCCGCAGCCTCCTGGCGTTCCTTCAGCTCTCCTGGCTGCCCACACCTGGCTTTGCACAGGTCTGCAGACTGCCGGAGATGGGGCCCCACAGCCTCCACACTGCATCCGACCCTCGGCTGCATCCAGCCACGTCCTTCTTGTCTTGTTCCTTCTTGGTAACATCAAACACTTGGTCAGTTTTTCCCCAGAATGAACGCAGTGGCTGGAAGCTCTCCTCTTAGCCTTGTCTGGCTCATCCTTAGCTGAAGTGAGGTCAGCCTTGGCCATGGCATTGTCCTCACGGGACAGCGTGGCCTTGGGAAGGGAGCAGTAACTCCTGGAGCAGCTCTGCTCAGGGACCCGGCTCCTCCGCCACCGCAGGGCTGGCTCCATCCACAGGCCGTGAAACAGCCAGCATGGAAATCCCAGGTTGCATTTCACGCTTGGGAATATTTAAGGGCTTTCACGTTTTCCTGCAAGAAATGGAAAAAAAAAAATCAAAAAGAGAACAAGCAGCTTAGGCAAGCCATGGTGAGGATGCCCTCAGAGCTCCTGCTGGTGGTCTGGCTGGGATAAAATAATACCAGGCTGACGTCTCCTGGCCATGCTGGAACATGGCTGAACGCTTCCTCTAAGCATCCACCCTGAAGTGCTGGGAGTCGTGATTTTTTTCCAGGAGCAGTGAGAGCTGCCAAAAGGACAATCAGAAGTCTCAGCTTCAGAGTGGAAGAGCTGGAAGTCATAAAAAAGTTGCATGGGCTGGAGGTAGCACAAGGCACCTGGATGCTCAGCTTGAAGCCTCCGAGGATCTGCATTGTTCTGGCACAATTCAGGAAAATCTGGAGTTTCCACATTCTAGCAGACCAAATTCAAGCATCTCCAGTAACAGGTTTCAAAGACCTTTAGTTATGTCCCTCAGCGTGTGAGCTGAGAGGGAAACAATGAGCTAACATACAGACAGTAGCTTTTCCTACTTTGCTTCTGGTTTCCTGAGCTTTGGGGTGCTCGATTTTATGGTTGTTTAACTTAGCCACAGGGCTAGCTGCGGGCTCCCTCCCGTGCCTTGGGATGTCAGCCTGAGAGGACACGAGCACTGACTTTCTTATTGTTACGTGTCCCTTCCTCAGCCGCAGATTGCTTCAGGGGATGGCACTCTGGAATTTGACCCATGAGCCCTGATAGTGGAAATAATGCACTTCTTGCCAGAGCTGCAAGAGACCGAAAGAGTAACTTCGGGCAATTAGTTTAACTTTGACTATAAATATTCCTCCTCATTCCTTGTGACACTGTTAACAGCTCTGCTGGCAAATCCCGATTCTCTGGCAATATTTAAGCTGCCTGTCAGTTGGCAGAGGCTTGGCGGTGCCTAGCGCGAGGGAACAGAATGAGACCCAGCTGAGCGCAGTAAGTTCCCGTTCGGCTTCTGCCCCGTGCCGGGGAGCTCTGGGTGCTGGGTGGCTGTGGGGCAGCTTCGGGGCTGACGCTCTTCCCGACGAGCGGTGGTGTCTTTAGAAGGTGGATAAAGCTGGAAAAGCTTTAAAAAATCCCGTTAGGGCAGCATTTAGAGTGATAGAGCCCAGACGGTGCCTCGACACCCACGTGGGCTGCGTCTCCCTGGGACCATTGATAAAGGCTGGCTTCAGCGGCTGCATTTCTATGCCACGGATGTTCCCTCCTCACAATCTCTGGCGGGGAAAGCGCTGCTGCTTGTGCCAGGAACCGAGGGAGACCGAGCTGTGACCTGAATGCACAAAACAGGCAAAATTTCCACTGGGCCTGGGCAGGGTTAGAATTAGAAATCAGAGCAGCTGAGCTCACTGCATTCGCCCTGCAGCTCACCGCCGGGTCAGGGACCCTGCACGGCTTTAAACGGGACCTACAGACACACCTTGGTGCCGGGAATTCGCCCGAGCATGCCCTGCGTGTCCTTTCCTCATTGATGGGCAGGACAAATGCCCGCAGGGCTCTGCTCCGGCACTGCGCACCTTGCAGAGGAAAAGGCACGGAGGTGTCCGTGCGCCCTGTCCCGTGCGAGACTGAGCGCAGGCCGCTCGTGGTGCTGGCTGCGCTGCAGGTGTGCAGCACCCGGCCCTGCTACGGGAAGTGAAAATTAATGGCAATATCAGGGCTGCAAAAGAGAAAGTGGGAGGTGTTAGAGGGGTTAGCAGCTTCCTGAGGCTGGCGCACCAAACTGTGCTTCTCTTTTCCAAGTTAGAGGTTAAGCATGCCAGTGAAAGCGCAGCGACAGCCAAGATACCTTGCCTCTTAAAGATGTACGGCACCACTGACCGCCGGACAGTCCGTGCTCTGCCTCCTTGCAAGGCCACTGCTGCCAGGGGACTCGGTGGGACCCGGGCACTTTGCAGGGCACAGGAAGGGCTCTGCGGGGTCCTGCGGGCCCTGCTCTCAGCCCTGCACTGGCACTGCTCTCAGCCGACCACAGCGTGGCTCTGGACTGCCTTTGGCACATGAGCTGTTGGATGCTGATGTCTCAGGATGCAACCTGCCGGCTGTGGACGCTGGGTGATGGGACTGCAGGACCTTGCCTGCCACCCCAAAACTGCTTCTTGCCCTTGCTGCCATAAATGCACAAGCTCCAAGGTCCTCATCCACGCAGACTGCGCTGGGGCCGAGTTTGCAGTGGCACAGGGCAGAGCCTGCCCTTTTCAGTGCTGCCCAGCAGTGAAATTGCTGCGCCTCCATCACCGCTGCACTGGCAACATTGCCTCAGTGCGCGGGGACACCGGGTCAGCTTTTGTGTATCCGTTCCCTTCACACACCTGGGCAGGGAGTACGTGGCAGTGCCACGATGCCGGGGCAGCTGGCTGCATCCAGCCGGCTCCTCAGGCTATGGGTGAGTTAAGGGCAGCTCTCGGCTGCTGCTCAAAGCAGCAATTGCATGCATCAACAAAGAGGTGAGGCCAGAGGAGGCTGTGAAACCCAGGACCAAGGGATGCGGTGGATGCCTCCATCCGTGCTCGCTGAGCGCTGCGCTCAAGGGAAGAACTTGTCTGGCCGCCCCTCTCGCCGGCCGCGGCCAGCAGCACCGCAGCACAGCACCCGCACAGCTCCCACTGCGTGGCGGGCAGGGCAGGGTGCACCGCCTCCCTTTGCCCCACCTTTTCCAGCTTTTTGGTGGGGGGAGCTTATAAGTGTCACCTTACGAGTGCAAGAGTGGCCAAAGGAGCTGGGCAGCTCTGCAGGCATGGGGAGGAGGAGGACGAGCAGGCGCCCGGTGTCCTGGCGGTGACGGTGCCGCAGCCTTGGCCAGGAGTGCAGGGTCTGCCCTGCCCAGGGGACGTCTCCTCGGCTCAGCAG
This sequence comes from Heteronetta atricapilla, assembly GCA_011075105.1. Classification (NCBI taxonomy): domain Eukaryota; kingdom Metazoa; phylum Chordata; class Aves; order Anseriformes; family Anatidae; genus Heteronetta; species Heteronetta atricapilla. Next base: position 1,195,208 of record CM021744.1, on the reverse strand, counting down.
GGTAAGAGAAAGCAAATCCCGTATTTCCTCAGGGGAGGGTGAGCAGGGCAGGGGGGTGCTGGGCCACAGGGATCCTGCGTGACCACCAAAGGCCAGCACCAAGCCAGAGGCTCACTTTCTGTGCCACTGCTGGTGCTGCCATTCGCCTCCTGGTTTGCTTTCAAAGCAAGGTAGAGCCTGGATGTGAGGAGCAGGAGGAGCAAAGGAAGAGGAATGACACTGATTCCCGATGAGCCTCCTTGCTTGATTTTTTTTCTGTTCGGCTAGTTATTTCTCAGTAACATGCTCATTTCTCTGCTGGGTAAAAACTCACTCATATCAAAAGAGTCCTGCCCCTGGCAGCACCTGGCACATTGCAGACCAGAGGGATCAGTGAGTGGGGACAAGTGCCAGGCACAAGAGCCACCTCTGCAGCTCCGGCACCAGCAGCACCACAGCCCCACAGCCCAGCCAGCACTGACCGCCCCAGCAAGCAGCCGGCACCTCCCCGGTGCTGCCACCACCCCGCACCCACCCCTAAGCACCCGACCCGTTTTTTGACAGATATATGCATCAGGACAAAGAAGTGCCCGCCCGCACCAGCAGCCATGGAGACCACCAGCAGCACCCCAGTGTCCGTGACTCCCCCGTGGGATGTGTTCCCCCAGAAGACGCTGGACTCCATCGACATCGCGGTCCTCGTGCTGTACTTTGTGTTCGTCCTGGCTGTTGGGCTCTGGGTAAGCATACACTGTTCGTTTTTGTATGTGCCCTGTTATACTGAAAAAATGGCTGATTGGGCCTCGAATTATTCTAGTTTGGCTTGAATCAAGCCACACTTTGCTGAATTCAACTGCACAAGTGGAAGGGTGCAGTGTACAGGTCCTTACCCTCACTTCAGCCTGGGGAAGTGCCCTCACTGCGCTGCGGGAGGGCTCTTCAGCTCCAGTGTTTGCAAAGGTTTTGAGAACACTTGTAAGGAAGAGGTTGTGAAGTACCAAGTATCACTACTAATAATGTTTTGTTTATCTGGGAGGGAATTGCTGTCCTATAAATCATCTGTGCTTGTTGGCACTGAGGTTCTGACAGCAGATCCCATAAATTAAAAATACTCATATAATACTCATATACAATTAAGACTTCCTTCTGGCATGGCTTTTATAATAGCAGAAGCACAATCTGGCTGTCACAAGGCAGAGATGAATGGTTGCTGCCTTCAGACATGATGTATAACTCACGATACCACATGAAAACCTCTGAAATCTCTGAAGAACAGGAATCAGTGAGCAGTGCATGCGGTGCCTCGCATTTCTGGCTGAGCCTGATAACTAGGGATGTCCGCAGCTCCTGTTCAAAATTCTTGGCTTCCTTGTGGATCTGGAGTGATACAGGACACTCTCCCACCGGGGAAGCGGCCACGTACTCGGTGCTGTTCTGAGCAGCCGCCGAAATGATCCTTTGTTCTGCTGTTCTGCTTTCCCAGTCCATGTGGAAGACGCAGCGCAGCACTGTGAAAGGCTACTTTCTAGCCGGGGGACAGATGGTTTGGTGGCCTGTAAGTATCTCTGTCATCATACTGCTTGCCCCTAAGTTACAGTGAGACTAAAAAGCAATTCTGTCCAAGCAGAATGTATTTCTCCACGCAGAAAGAAAATGATAACTCCCATGGGTTGCAAAGACCCAGTTACATTTCTGTTGTTTTTCCATGCTGAAGGAAGAGGAGCTGCTGCAGGGCACCCGCCCCAGCCCTGGGCACCATGGCAGCCCCGCCGCAGCTGGCCAAGCCCGTCTGCTTCCTCATGCCTTGTCTGGAGACCTCAGGCAGTAACAGGGTGGTCCCCGCTGCGGCCGCAGCTCTGTGTTGCTCTCTGCTAGGTGGGGAGCTTCATTTGGGCTGGCCTGGTGAGTCAGTAGGCGCTAATACAGGAACCTGGAGGCCCGACATTCCTGGTGTGCCCTCCACCTTCTGCCCTGATCCTGCATGAGACCGGACACCCGCTGGGAAGCAGGATGCCCCTAAATTTGCCCCCAAGTGAGCAACACATTGAAAGTGGTGAAAGGAGCTGGAGGAAGGAGCCAGAGCCACTGAGCATGTAGGCAAAAGAAGTAGGCAGAGGGTGGAAAGGATTCGTGTCCCGCAGCAGGGTGTGCAGGAGTAGCATCACCGCCCAGCCTGTGCGCTGCGACACGGAGCTGCCCCATGCCCGGCCCCGTGCACCACCAGGCCCAGCTGAGGGCACCGCGCCTGACCTCCCGCGTCTCTCCCCAGGTGGGCGCATCCCTGTTTGCTAGCAACGTTGGCAGCGGGCACTTCATCGGCCTGGCTGGGTCAGGAGCTGCCTCAGGAATTGCTGCGACAGCCTACGAGTGGAACGTGAGTGTGGCGTGGCACGGTATTGCATGGCAAAGCACGGCACAGCACGGCACAGCAGCCCTCCAGCTGCCTCTGTGCTATAAGGGCAGGTCCCCTGGAAGCCAAGGAACTGCCACACAAGGGCAGAGCAGCTCCCGAGGCTCAGAGTCCTGCTGCAGGCGCTCAGAGTCACCTCCAGCTGCTGGTGGCCTGAGGCCTGTGAGAAGTCCCCAAGTCCCCACGGCGTGCGCTCTCCCCCCACTTGATCACAGCCGTGACCAGCATCCATGAACTTCCTTTCCATTTGTTTTGCAGGGGATGTTTTGTGTTTTGGTGCTGGCCTGGCTATTCCTTCCAATTTACATAGCGGCAGGAGTAAGTAAATGGGAAGTTGTGTCCATCAGTGACTTTGTGGGATTCACACCACCTGCTTGGCTCCTGGGCTTGGCCATCCCCTGCTGCAGCTGCGTTGCTCCTGACAGCAGCGAGGCGGCTGCAGAGCACCCGGTGCCCCTGGGTGTGTGAGGGGCTGAGGGCCGGGCAGGAGCTGCTGCCTGCGCACAGTGCTCGGGCTGCCAGCAGTAGGGGAGAGCTCTGACATCTCCCACGGAGCTGGGGGCTCCCGTAGCTCACTCCCTGTTTCTCCCGCACAGGTCACTACCATGCCAGAGTACCTGCAGAAACGCTTTGGCGGCAAAAGAATTCAGGTGTTCCTGGCGATTCTCTACTTGTTCATCTATATCTTCACCAAAATATCAGTAAGTAGGAAAAAAAATGGAAGGAGGCTGAATTCAACTCACTTCGGAAAGGTGTGCTAATCAGCAAGGCTGGGAGAGGCAGTGACTGCCCCCTCCCTGTAGTATCAGAGACGGGAGTATTTTCAAAACACCTCAGGTAGTCTATAATTGTTTAAGAAGCTACACAAAAAGAATTAGAGCTTTTTTCCTGGGAGGGATTTGAACGCTCGCTACAGTAAGGGGGAAACTGCATGTCCATGTCCTGAGCAATAATCCACTGAAAAGTTAACCTGATGGATGCACTTGTTAGATTTTGTACGTCTGGCTTGCTTGCCCACTTTCCCTTTGCACGTTCATTTCCTGCTCGGACACCAAACACTGCTCTGTGCAGGATGAATAAGAACGTAGGAGTCGGTATGCATTCAGGTGACAGGAGTTAAGTGACTTATTGCTCCTGTTTGATGTAGTGCCCTGAATGAATAACTGAACCAACCCTTGCGCAACACCTCGCAAGCTGTTTATTAACAGGGCAGCAGTGCGTGAACTGGTGAAAGCAGAGAGTCCCTGCCCGGGTTTTTCCCGTGCAGGCAGGGCCCTGGGGGGGCTGAGCTGTTTGGCTCTTGCTGCCTGTGGCCCTGGGGGGGACGATGCATCGCGGGGTTCCTGTGAGCACCCAGGGGCCAGGCTTGGGTGCTCCTTTAGAAAAAAACGCCCCTTTGGCGCATATTTCTGATGATATGACGGCTGATAGAGTAAAGGGATCGCTCAGATGCATTTATACATCTGTCGCTCTCTGCTCTGCGGTTTGGCCATCCTAAAAGGCAGCGATTCCACGTAGCTGCGGAGCAAGGTGGCTGCTGGGCCACCGCACCCCAAGGACACTGCCCTCGCCCACGGGCTGGGCCCTGCCAGCAACGAGGAAGTCACTGCACGGCCCAGGGCACCGGGGCTGGCAGCAGACACAGGGGAGCTCAGTGCCTGGGGGCTCCGGTTCCTGTCCCCTCGCTGCCTCCTCTGCAATGGGAAGGGGTCAGCTCAGCCCACCCAGGCTCCTGCACGGAGGAGCTCTGCAGACTCCTCCAGGGGTAGCTCGCACTGCATCCCCCCACAACAAACAGTGGTCCTAAACTCATCTTAACACGAGACGGAGCCTGGTCCCTTGCACAGGACCCGGGGCTGCAGAGGGATGTGCAGAGAAGGGGAAAGAGGCAGCTGAGTCATCTGAGTGTTCCCACTCCCTGGCTTGGCCAGCCTTGAGGGGCTCGGTAACACCATCAGCAGCTGCACTGACCGCTTTGTTCCCTAGGTCGATATGTACGCTGGGGCCCTCTTCATTCAGCAGGCCTTGCACTGGGACCTCTACATTGCTGTTGTGGGCCTGCTGGCAATCACTGCTGTCTACACTGTTGCAGGTACGTGGCTGAGATTCAGCCCTAATGCAGCACCACGGATCCTGCTTAGTGAGCTGAGTGCGTTCATGCCATGCACAAAGCACCCTCACGCTCATGGCAGGAGCCCTGCACTTCCCATACTGTCTGGTTTTGCCATGAGTATGGGGAACAGCAAAACTAGCAATTGGTAACTCACCTGTTAAAAGAGAATTATGAGGTCAGAGCAAATGAACAGCCCTTGCAAGGCCATGCCAGACATGGATGTACGTCAGGTGCTCCTTACGGGGAAGTTAGCTCATGGCATTTGCCCAGTACAGTTTCTCCTCTGGGCTTTTTGGAGGTATGAGGAACTACCATAACAGCGAGCCGTGTAATGCGGAAAACATTGTCAGTCTCGGTGCCCTTTTGGGGCTTAAGAGTGGCCAAATGGAACAAAGCCATGCACGGAGTAAGCAGCAAATCCCAAACAAATAACGGTTGCTCCTTTCTCACTGCTCACCCTGTGACGTTGCTCGTAATGCCCCCCCCCCCCCATGCCTGCTTTTTTTCCTCCTCCTTATTCAGCTTGGGCTTTGTCTTGGAGCTTTTCCACCTACTTCCCGTAGAAGTACTTATACTGGACTTTGGCTTTTTAGTGCCGAAATGGCGATTCATTACGACTCAGAACATGAGAAGCTTCAGCCAAAGTGCCGTGCGGAGGAAGGGCTGACCTGCCCGCTGTGGGCAAAGCGCCCGGCAGCAGCTGACAGCGCGCCCGGCAGGGCTCTGGGGTTGCCCTGCTCTCAGAACGCCGCCGAGGCGCGAGGGCTCCGGCCCCGAGCAGCTCCGGTTTCCCACCGCTCGCTGCCTCTCTCTCCTCCCAGGTGGGCTGGCCGCGGTGATATACACAGACGCGCTGCAAACCCTCATCATGCTGATCGGCGCCCTGACTCTCATGGTCTTCAGTGAGTGTTGCCCCGGGGCCGCGTTGCTAAAACTGCGACAGAATCTTTAACACACGGCACAGACGTGCTGGGTCATTGCAGCTGATGACTTCACTGATGTTCTGAGAAGTGCTTTCTGTGTATTTTCCTGCTGAAATATAAGCTTACACAAATAATCTTACAGTAGTTCTTTATGTGGTAAAAGTGCACAAGTACTCCATTAAAAATATCTAAAAAAAATCTTCTGAAGTAGTACAAGGGATGAGCAAGCATCTTCTCTATCCAGCAGGTTTGCGTTATCCCCAGCCCAGCGTTAAAGTCACAAGGTTCTGACTTTAAAGAACACCTGTGGGGGATCACCCCCAGCAAACTGAGTACAGAGCACGGAAGATAACTGCTTCTTGTGACCTGTTTTAGGCTTTGTTGAAGTTGGCGGTCTTGAAGGCTTGCAGACAAAATACTTCGATGCCATTCCCAGCACCCGCAAGGAAAACAGCAGCTGCGGCTTGCCAAGGGAAGATGCTTTTCACATTTTCCGGGACCCTGTTAACTCCGACCTTCCCTGGCCCGGGGTTTTGGTGGGAATGACCATCCCGTCCCTCTGGTACTGGTGTACAGATCAGGTGGGTTACTGCTTCTTCCTTTGGCTGGTTTCACGAACACGTTCTAAGTTGTTTAAATCTGGTTACAAACCTAAGGTTTGCAGCATAGCCTGGGCCGTTTATTTTTTATGGGAATGCAGTAAGATCTGCTGCTTTCAATCCTCAACCTGCAAAACCCGACATGCACAACTAAGCTTTGTGAATAGCTTTAATGTAAAAAGGGGGAAAACGTGTGTGTGGAGGGTGTTAATCTCAGTCTGTAAAGGTTTTTTTGAACTTCATCCTTTTACTTCTTTCAGCCTTGCAGGGGTCTGATCACCGCCACACCTAGTGACAACATCACAGGCAGCAGGAGTGAAGCCCTGGGCAACCTTCTGATGTTTCTGATGTTTTTCATTCTTCTAACTCGTTTTGCTCATTTCAGGCTCTGTCCTACCCTGAGAGGAGTGCTGCTGAACTGACCAGACTCAGCCAGCAACTCAGGGCAGTCCCCAGCAAAAGAAGGAGGAAAAGAAATCATGAGCACAAGCGTGATCAGTTTAAAACAGCTTATAAGATTCAGTATACTGCATGGGCCAGGCTTGGATTTGGTGACACAAGCAGCATCTGTATAACACTCAGGATCTGAAGCAGGAATTGTAAAGCTACAGCAGAGCTGTGTGTTCACTTTTGTAAGGTTTCAATAGCTTAGAGGAGAACCAAGTATGCAGACGAATGCAGCAGGAAGCCTGTGCTGCAAACGATGCAGCCACGCCACCAGCAGCTAGCTCCTCTCCGCCCGACAGCAGACCCAACGCATTTCTTAACTTCTAGGTCATCGTTCAGAGGTCTCTTGCTGCTAAAAACCTCTCTCACGCCAAGGGAGGCTCCCTGATGACCTCCTACTTGAAAATTTTGCCCCTCTTTATGATGGTAATGCCGGGCATGATCAGCCGGGTTCTCTTCCCAGGTGAGTGCTGCACAAGAGATCTGTTCCCTCTGCCAGTAACTGATGACCGTGACTGCTCTGTGGAGCTGCTTCTCACTCCCCCTTGCTTATTTCAGATCTGGTGGCTTGTGCAGACCCGGAAATTTGTCGAAAAATCTGTGGCAACCCATCTGGCTGTTCTGATATCGCTTACCCTAAGCTGGTCATAGAACTTCTGCCTGTAGGTGAGGAGCCCAGCAGCTGTGCTGGCACCAGTGGGCCAGGCACCAGCCAAAAGGTGTCTGTGAGAAAAGTCCAGAGAGGAAAATGCCCTGCGAGTATAATTTCAGTGGGGGTTACATTGGGCTTGATGAAACAGCAGCATAGGACAGCATGCAACAGGAGAGATGGGCGATGCTCCGGAGTCTAGAGGTCTAATTCTTACAAATTCAGATAAGAGATAAATAGATGTTTAACAATGAGAATCAACTGCTAAAGCCTCCCTGCCACTAGCCATTTTAAAACTGGGGCTAAATTAAAAGTCTGTTGTAGTTCAAAGACTTCAAGGTCATCCTGCAGCTGAGGTTATTCAGGAGTCCTCAGGGAGGCCACGCTTCTCTTTCCAGGACTGCGGGGCCTGATGATGTCAGTGATGATAGCAGCGCTTATGTCCTCCTTGACTTCCATCTTCAATAGTGCCAGCACCATTTTCACCATGGACCTCTGGAAACAATTCCGGCCTCGTTGTTCCGAGTGGGAGCTCATGATTGTTGGCAGGTACGGGGCACCAGGGCACGCGTGTTCTGAGCCTTTGAGAGACCTTTTGACACGACCCTGCTGCCCCTCTGGAGATTTAGCATCTCCAGAATCAATTTCTTCATTTCAAACTGGGGAAAGACAAAGATTATGACCCCTGTATTTCAGGCCATTTTTAATTACAGCCACTTCATTACAGCATTGTTCGAAGTGGGGGGAAGGAGCTTGCTCAGGTCAAACCAAACTACAGGAGCAAGCCCAAGATCCATAGCACAAAGACATGCAGAGACATGAATGAAGCAGCTGGAGAGGGCGCCTGGGGAAGCCTGGGCAGGGCAGGTGCAAGGGATGCACTACAGTTGAGGACAGGCTGAGAGCCCCATTCTGCACAGGGGTGCTGGGTGGCTACAGCAGAGGCCTGGGGGTTACAGATCCCAGCAGGAGCCCTGCAAGCTGAGCAAGTGGAAAAGAACAACCTGGGCTACCAATAGTGACATCTTCTTCTTGCACAGGGTCTTTGTGCTGCTGCTCGTTGTGATCTCCATCCTGTGGATCCCGCTGGTCCAGGCTGGCCAGGGTGGGCAGCTCTTCATTTACATCCAGTCCATCAGCTCCTACCTGCAGCCCCCTGTGGCAATGGTGTTCATACTGGGTTGCTTCTGGAAAAGAGCGAATGAAAAGGTAACAACTCCCCTGTGCTCAGTGCAGTCGCCTCTGTGGCCTGACAGAGGCTCAGAGCACAGCCCCAGGCTGCAGTCCGGCCTCCTCTAGCGCTTAGCAGAACGAAGGCACCCAGACCTCTGCGGAGCCATCAGCCTGGGGCAGGAAGCAGTAATTGCTGCTGGTTTACAAAGGGTCCACTGCCATTTCAGAAGTAGTGAGATGACTGTGTCACTCGGTTGCAGGGTGTTAGAGCCTCAGTAGCCATTTATTAGATGCACTCCTATGATCTGCATCAGGGGGCCTGGGAACTTAAGGAGCCAAATAGCAGCAGGAATCCAAAGCCTCCAGCTCCTCTGCAAAGATTGGTGCTGGGTACAGGCAAAGCCTTCCCAAACTGGCTTTTGCTTAGGAGGAGAACAGTTGTAAGCACCCACAGTTAAGGCAACCATTAGAATGTGAATATTTCCCTTCAGCGTATTTTGGCATAAGACATTATACCTCCCCTCCATTCCAAAATGCACGACTCACTCGTCCCCATGCAGCAGAGGCACCAGGCTACCGTACCGGCACCGGCACACCTAGATGAACAGCAGGAGCAGAAAAGGGAGGCAGGGAAGCCTGCCAAAACACCTGCAAGGAGAAAGCCTGGCCAGCTTATAGCCTGCAAGCACGGGTATTGCTCTGGGTCCTGGGCAGATTCATGCTTCTTGCTCCAGTAAAGAACATCCCTCATTTCCTAGGGCGCGTTCTGGGGCCTGGTGATCGGGTTGCTGCTGGGCGTCATCCGACTGGTGCTGGACTTCATCTACCCGGAGCCCCAGTGCGGGGAGCGGGACCTCAGGCCGGGCGTGGTGAAGTACATGCACTACCTCTACTTCTCCATGGTCCTGGCTGCCATCTCCACGCTCACCGTGCTGGTCGTGAGCATGCTCACAGAACCCCCCTCGGAAGAAATGGTGCGTCAACCCCTCAGATTTCTTTCATTATTCTTAAAAGGTTTCCAGGATGCCCCAAGTTACTACCATGGGAATAAGGTGGAGATAAATAATCTGGAAATTGAAGTTTCCATTCATTCTATGTCTGTGAAAACACTCGCAATAACTTGTAACAGCAATCCCTCCTCTGATCCAGCACCCTGCTGCCTTGCCATTTAAGGTTTTGGTCCCGTAAATCCAGAGTCCCACCCTGGAAACTGGTGAACAGTAGGTGTTAAAGAGCTGTTCTTAAATTCCAATGTGTTTAATCCATGACAAATTAGCTTTTCCCCTCTGTTTTCCAAGAAATTCCACCTTCTGGGTCATCTTTATCAACTCTCTTACTAATTTAGTGAGGAACCATTTTTACTCGCAGAAAAGAGAAATGAAGGGCAGAGAGCACACTTCCTCTGGAACAGGTTTGTGCCAGTTTGACTATTTTTAATAGATACACTGAGGCTACAGAAAAACAGCAGAAAGGAGGACTAGAAGGGACCTTCAGAAATCATACAGCCAATGCATCCTCTTGCTTCAAGACAGAACTAACCCGATACATTTCTGAAAAACCTCTGGCAAACTTACTCTTAAAATCACCAGAGAGGGAGAATGCCCAGGGAGGTGCACGATCAGTTCGAGAGCTTGCCTGCCCTTCTCAGTAAAGGTTTTTCCTCATCTCCAACCTGAATCTTTCTAGCTTCGTGTTGTGCTCATCCTTTCCTGTCTGCCCTGTCACTGATACTGAGAAAATTCCTCTTTAATGCATCTTTTACATATTTGAAGAAAATTATGGTTTCTCTCATCTGTCTTGGCTTCTCTAAACAACCCCAGTTCCTTGAATCGTTCCTCACTGGCTGCAGTTTCCATTCTTTTGCTCCCTTCGCTGGCCCGCTCTCAATCTGCATCCAGTGACGGTCCCATGCAGAAATGTCTCCTGCTCAGTAACAAAAAGTGAAGAATGTGATCCTTCAGAGAGCTATCACGCTCCAGACAAAACTAAACCCATCATGCCAATGGTAGCCGTCGCGTCTGTCATTAGCAGCTGAGCACTTAGCTGTTTGCCTGCTCCAGCAGAGCAGGAGAACAGATTTTGACCCCTTAAAGTATTCTCTCTCCAGGCTGCTGTGCTGCTAAGGTAGTCCTTTAAACAACCATGAAGCAGTTTTCTTTAACACCACTCTTCATGCCATCAGATAAGTCGGCTTACCTGGTTCACACGCGGGGATCTACCAGCCAAGAAAGACCTAGCAGTCAGCACTTCTCCTGATGCTGCAAAAGGAGCGTGTGAAGCTGAGCGTCCCGCTCTCCAGATTGATATAAGCATTGCCTCTGAAAATAGTTCAAATGATAATAAATGTAAGTGCTCCAACACCACATTCAGTAATATCCACAATTAACAACCCTACGCGTTATGTAAAGGCTCTGAAGACAAGAAAAGTTAAAACTACTTCCTCTGGATTTTTGTATCTTCAGGGTATGCTAAAAGGTTTTTACCTGACAGTTTTACCTGAGCAAACATTTAGTTTCTTTTCCATCTCTTGATGGCATTACATATGCTTGAAATCAAGAAGGAGCTGGATGGGATACAGGAAGCCATGCCCACTGTCCTGCAATAAGATTAGCGCTATTTGCACCTGCTGCAAGGAGAACTGATTGAAAAGGGGGAGGGTGGAGGAAAACCACAGTTATTTTCATGAAATTCCATTTCTGTTTTTCAGTGATGTTTTCTGATCGACTCTAGCAGCAGGGAGAACCCAGAGCCCTGGGCGGAGTTCTTGACAGATCAGTGAAGGAGGATTTACATTTTTTAAAACTTGTACTTGTCGGTATTAGGTACAAACACGCATAGCAACTCATTCTGCACTTTCCAGCAATGATTATCATCACTTGTTATTGCCAGGCTTGGGACACTGTTTGTGCAGCTCTGCAGCTTTTGCTGTGTATTCCTGTGATCTATAAAAAGCTATTGAAAAGATCAATTAGTTAATGAGTAAGTTAAATGCTGGGAAATCTCACTTTTGTTGTGTATGAGCACAATCTTCCCGGCATTTTGTCATGTATGGCCTAATCGACAACAAAGCTGGGAGAAATCATTTTGCACACGTGTAATGTGGAGTAACCCTAGACGGACTAGAGCATGCACGTGCAGAAGGAAGCTGATGGGCACCAAGCAGTTACAGCCGAGCTTTCAGGTGTGCTCTCCTGTTATGGTTTCCTAGAATGCTGAGAGCAGCAGAACTTGAGCTCAGACCTCCAGGGAAGAATGACATTGATCCTGCAGCCCCACACAGATGTTCCTTGAAGGGTTCCCCACCCCTCAGTGTAGCTAGTGTACTCAGTTAAAGAACGAGGATGCATTTTTGCATCACACCCTTTGTACAGGACCATACTGATACATCCCTAAGACTTGGTTTGTAAGTGAGATTTATACCTCACTATTTACTGGCTTTGTAGGCACGACTGACACCAAAAGGAACTCGAAGCTGATGAAGACCTTTCTGTGGCTCTGCGGGATGGAGCGTAGACCAGAAAACTCTGAGAATGTGGCGCCGACTAAACCCGAGCTTCCCATGGCTTCCCTGGAGGAGAAACCGCTGGTGAAACATGTCCTGAACATCAACCTGATAATAAGCGTGTGTGCTGGGGTCTTCCTCTGGGCCTACTTCGCATAGCAGCCAGCCATTTGGTTCCAGATGAGATCAACTAATTTTAATTGGTGTAAATAATGATAATAATTAGCAGAGGGTTAATGTAATTCATAATGCTTTCTAAGCCTTATTTAAGAAGACAGACCCTCCTCCCTAACAGCTTATTTCTTGCAAGGAGCCCGGCCCTAGAAGGTGCTGAGCGCTCAGCACCGTCCCAGCCAGACCTGAAGCGGACCCCTGATGAGCCTGAAGAGCTCCGGCAGGCAGCTGGGCGGGAGCTTTGGTTATTTCAAGTATTTAATGACGCTCTGTGTGGTAAAGCACTACCTGGAATTCGGGAAATCTGGATTCTGCTCCTCTTTATGCCTCCGCGACCGCCTTTACCACACGCTCTTTGTCCTCAGCATCCTCTGCCCGCGGCTCGGGGGGGTCGCAGTGCTCCAACGCCCCCCCCCCCCCCCCCCCCCCCCCCCGCCCCCCCGGGGGGGCCCCCGGGGGCCCCCCCCCGGCCGGGCGCGGAGCGGGGCCGGCGGCTGCGGGGTGCCGCTGCCGGGACGGGCTGGGCGCGAGCGGGCGCCGTTCAACCGCGGAGCCGGGAGAACGAACGCGGCCCCAGGAGCGGCCTCAACCCGGAGGGGGAAGGCGGCCGGGCCTCGGCCTCGGCCCCGGCCTGCTGCTCGTGAGCCTGCGGCTGCCGAGACCCTTGTTAGGAGGAGCGAGCTACTCCCGGCCGGCACCGGGGGAGGCGTGGGGCTGGGGGACCGACCCCACCACGGGTCCAGAACCGGCCCCGCCGGCCGCTGAGGGGCCCCGGCCCCTGCCCCACGGCGCGGCCGCGGCGGCGGCCCAACGGGACTCGGCGGAACCCGCGGCCCCGGAGCGGCAGAACCTCCTGGCCCTGCGGCGGCTGCGGCGGCACGGCAACGAGCAGGTGGGGGCGGGGCCGGGGCGAGAGGGACCACGCCCTGCCCTGACCACGCCCCATCCCGCCACGCCCCGGCCCCCGCCCTCATCCCGCCCCGCCCCGCTCACGCCCTGACCCCGCCCTGCCCCTACCCTGACCCCGCCCCACCCTGGCCCCGCCCTGACCCCGCCCCTCTGGGTGCAGGCCCGGCTCCCCCTGCACCGGCTGCTGGTGACGGCTCGGCTGGGCGAGGCGGCGGCAGAGGACGAGCTGGCAGGTGCGTGGTGGGGACCTGGGTGCGCGGCGGGGACCTGGGTGCGCAGCGAGTGCTGCCTCCCCCCTCTCGTTTCTTCCTCTTCGCTCGGGACGTGCCCCAGGGCACGGTGCCGCTGTGCGGTGCAGCAGAGCTGCTGCCGAGTTGGAGCAAAAGCCGTGCACTGAAGCGCTTCGTGCTGCACGCACAGACACAATGGGCAGCACGGAGCAGGGATGCGTACAGGCCCTGCCATAGCACATGAAATAAGAAAGCACCATTTGTCGGAGCATATAGAGAGAATTATCACTTAGGAATCCTTCCTAAGGAAATAAGACAGGACAATTAGAAACCCTGAGGGAGAGCAAGAATTTATTTTTACAGATGATACAGTTTTTACAAACAACTTTCAAGCATGATTTTCTCAGCCATCTTAAAGTAGATTTTTTTTTTTTTTTCTGGTGAGTGAGATACATTAAGACAGGTACTTAAAATTGTATCAGTTTGTATCAATGCCAAGCACAGGCAAGAATCCAACTCTGCCTACAAAACCACTGAAGTGCTCCGCATTTGAGGCCTTCAGGTGGTGCAGCTACAGCAGCCAAGACGTAACTTCATCTGTCGAGAAAACAAATGCTGATAGAAATTGGAGGCTTCAGCTGCACTAAGTGGTGCGGGATTTGGTGCGGTTTTAGGAGCTAACATGGATTGGGTCACTGCGTATGTAAGAAGGGAATCCCACGTTAGTGGTCCTTCAACATTTCTTCTGAATACTAAAAGTATAATTTGTGAATCTGCTGTCTGGGGTGGCAGAGAGAGCACAGAACAGACCAGCACATGCTGCTGGAACTGCCACTGTAAGCAGTTTGACAAACTGCCAGTTTTTCTTTTGAAACAAGGTTATCACAGAAAGTTGTTTGAATATGCCTCAAAATACAACTCAAGAGAACCAGTCTCAGGTCTGCTACTTCTCTGTTCCAGCTACGTTCTTCATGTAGTGGAGGTAAGTTAAAGAAATTCCTGGTGGGATCCAACAACCTCAGTTCATCTTTGTACAAATGTGGCTTTTAAAATCCATTGACTACAGACACATAAACACCCCTTCCTCCATACATTGGCCTAAAGTAAGAACTAAGACCTGAATAATGGTGCGGTGCTTCCCGAAGCTTACCGCTGGGACTTGCTCCAGCTCGTATTTCTGATAACTGCCCCAGAACAGTAATTTGACAGACAGAGATGACACATTCCATTAAATGTGATAAGAATGTGCTTTGTTGTCAATGCCTGGGACTAAAAGAGAAAGCCCATTTACAGGAGGGGAAGCTGATAGGTTATTTTTGTATTCACAAATTATTTTGTAATATGCAATTCCATAAAAAGTCTATCCATTCCTCTGCAGACTTGCAGCAGCACAATACATCTTATCATCCGAGATCTAGCTTCTCTCCAAGATCAAGGTCCCAGGTAAGTGGTTTCCATTAGCTTCTCCAAAAGAACATTGTAACAGAAATGGTAGAATGCTTCCTTTAAGGTTAAACTGAACGTTAGCTATGGTTACATCCCCTTCGTAGTAACCATCTGTGTACCCATGGAGCACAGTACCACCATCCTGCTCCTTCATTTGTTTACTAAATCCCCACTGCTCTTCTGCTCATTTTTTACCCTCCCATCCAACCAGTCCGCTTGAGACCCTTGCCCAGTTTTTAGGGTGCAACTGGAAACAGCTTCCGCTGGAGGACCTGCGAGGTGGGAGGACAGCCTGGGGTGGGAGGGGTGCTGCACGCCCCAGGTGTACGGCGCTCCAACATAGCATTAGGCCTGCAGATGCCACGCTGTCACGTGGTTTGTGAAATCTGAATGTGTTGTGATATAAAATCCTTGCTGCTCTAAGGATGGATTTCACTGTTTCCACTCAGTGCTTTACTTCAGGACATTAAAGTTGCAGTGGTAGCACATAACATCCCCACCAGACAGTTCCCAGACTGGTATATGACAGTGGTGACATCTCCTGTGACACAACCACAAGACACAGCTGAGTCACAGCCTGCAGAAGGGACAGTTGCAGAGTGCCTTAACCTCCTGCTCAGAGCAGCGGCTAGCACACCAAAACCTGTCGAGGTAAGCTCGAGATACTGGAGCTGTAAGAAATGTCCCCGGGTGCCCTCCCGCAGCAATGGCAGCAGCCTGCCAGCCCCTGAGCCCCCAGCCCTGACACATGATGCTTATTCCCAAGGATGAGAGCGAGGACGCAACCGACAGTCCGCACACTCTTGCACCCAACCTGCTGATCCCAGCAGAGACAATTAGCCGTTTGTGCAGAATTGAAGAATGTGCAAGCCCGGGAGACTTCCTGAAAATGTATTTAAGTCCTTTACAACCTGCCCTGGATTCAGGTACGTGGCACAGGGTTTTACAGGTGAGCATCCCATTCAGTCACATGGCTGCAGTTCTGGCTCACGCCACTGACCTTGAAGGTAGAAGAGCTCATTGCGGGGCGGGAGCGGTGAGCCGCTACCAGCAGGCGCCTTCCCTCCCAAGGCGCAGCTGAGCAGAGGGCAGGGGGCAGCCGGGCTCTTTCCGATGTGGCATCGAGCAGAGCGCAGCCCAAACGTGTGCAGTGTCACCAAGAGCCACGCGTCCCCTGGGAAGCTCAGTTACCGTCATTAGTTCCAGGAGCGTTACCCCCAGGGACTGATGGCCTCTTCTGCCCCCCTCCCGTTCCCAGAAGGCGTCTGGCCCGTTCCCTCCCACTTCTCCGCATGATCCGGGCTGTGCCCAGCGCTTCTGAGGGATCCCCGCTGCAGGAAGAGGCGCGTTCGGGCCCAGGCCACGTCCTCTGCAGCCCGTGCAAGAAGAGCACACGGAGCAGGCAGCGGAGGAGCAGGCAGCGGAGCCCCGGGGAGGAGCGCGTGGCCTCCAGGGCACAACTTTGATTCTGACAGAACGTGAACCGTGGGTGCTCCACGTGCATGCCAATGAACAGGCCTCAGGCTGACAATGCATGCTCTCTTGGAGAGAGGCCTGGCTGATTTGTGGCAGTGATGCCATCCCTGGCATTTTCAACTGCTCCCTAGTGAATTCACCACTTGCCCCATGTATTACTCAATAAATTCAAAACTAAATTCAGTGATTTCAGCTGATATCCCATATTTCCAAAAAAACGCCATTATAATTCACCTCCTGTCTAGCTCCTCTCTCTCAACTCCTTTCCCAAGATTTCACCATCTGCACCCCCATTCACTCTCTGGAATGTGGAGTCTTAGCAAATAACCAAATATTTCAGCTCTTACCTATTTCCCCAGAAAAATCAGAAACAAAAGAAAACACAACACAACTCACTCAGTGATTTAAGCTGTTACCAAGGTTTTCTGGCCCCCCAATTTCCCCCCAAAAAAGTTTTATTATTCAGCTGTCTTGGCTTCAGGTGCAGCTTTTCCTTGTTTACCTCTTCCCAGGGATTTCAGCTTTTACCACACATTTCCCCCCAAAATCAAAAAAGACAACTCCTGGGCATTGATTTCAGCTGTGCCCTTTGTTTCCCAAAAACCTTTATTATCCAGCTCCTGTTTGTTCCAGGTCCAGCTCTTATTTCTCCTCCTCTTCCCAGGGATTTCAGATTTCACCCCACATTTCCCCCCAAAAAGCATAATAAAGACACAACTCCTGGGCATTGATTTCAGCTGTTGCCCTGTTTCCCAAAAACCTTTATTATCCAGCTTTTCTGTTTCAGGTCCAGCTCTTCTTTCTCTTCTTC